>JACXII010000076.1:0-281113 GCA_014737395.1 Bombus waltoni | reverse complement strand
AGATTTGATTCAATGCGAGGCTGCTGGTGATTGGGAATCCGAAGCAAATGGACATGAGTTGCAAGTTGATGGTGAAAGTGGGATTGTGCGTTATTGGTGGTGATAGAAAACTAGATGTCTTGTAGGGCCTTTTTTTAAGTTACGATTCCCTGCGATTAGAATTTTTACGCGAAATTTAAAGACGCAGAAATACACAGAATATTTTGAAAATCCACGAAATCGTCAAATCTTACATTTAATCATATAAATAACCATCTCCTCCTATTTCAAAATTACTAAATTTTGCCTTTAATCATACTAAAAATGCTCTTCTTTTTCCTTTCTCGCCAATAATATCCAAAAACCTCTACCATTTCCATCTTCTTCCACTTTCCAAAGCCAACAAACATCAATCTTCTTCAACAAACCCTAAACACCCACTATATAAACCTAACCGAGACCTCTACACACGTCACACACGTTCTCCATCAAAGAAACTCCGTACCAATTCTCCGATCGCTAGATCGCTGCGGTGTTTGAATGGCGTTCGTAGAGATACGATTTCCCTGTCGTTGCAGTCACGCGCCCCGTATCCGGTGCCGAGAAATTGGTAGAAAGTGAGTGCTGGAAATCAAGAACCCCCCGGTTCAGGGCCGTCAAGGGACGTGGCCACGTGGAAAGTGGGGACGGTATTCCATGGATAGTGGAATGGTTCACGGGGCCGCGATTCTAAACAACTTAACGATAAAATTTATAGTTCCACAGCACGCCTACCCTCGCGGGGCTTTGGTCGTAAAGGAGATCAGAAGAGGAGAGGGAGAAGAGAACGAAGAAACGAAAAGGGAGGCTGGAAGAGACCTCAGCCGTACATAGGAGGTCTCTTGTACAGGACTTTTACCCTGCAGAGTTGCGTCGTAATTTATGGATGCCGTTCCCTTATCCGCAGGATACGAACTCCACTCTCCCCACACGTTTGCTGTCCTTCTATCGATCCTATATACCGCGACGAAACGGGTGTCCAGAAAGTTCGCGTGTCCTCGCGATTCTACAGATCCTTAACCACTTTTCTGCGAGGTTAAGGAAAGCGAAAGTTAATTCAGCAGCGGAAGCGAGACGGGAGATTTGTAATTCAGATTTTTCAGATCGCTTTCTCCTTTGCCCCTAGTTTCGCGTAGCTCTGTCTCTTTCTGTCTTATTCTTGTCCTTATTCTTACGCTTCTTCGTTTTCTACCGAGGCTTCGCTGCTTCTTTTTCTTTCCTGAATTTATGGAGAGAGTTTCATCGACGCGGGAACTTTTCATCCTCAACTTGCCGCGTATCTCGGCAACCGATGAAAGTCGCTCGCCATACCACGTAATTGGTCAACTCTTACCTCTTCTAGATCAATCTGAAAAGTATCCCACTAACGAACTTATTCTCGTCCTCCTTCGAATTCACTCATCCGTTCACCCTTGCGCTCTTTTTGTTTTCCAACTAGAAGATTTCGTTTCTCAGACGCGTTTATTCCTTAACGGTAAGTAAATTTTGAAGAATTCTTCCTGCATTGTGGAGCCACCCGTTACATGTCGAAACACACCCTGTACAGAAATGCTTGGTTTGCCAGAGCGTGCGCTCGCGTTCCTCGCTACGTGTTTGCACGTGCACGTATGTATGTTTCTGCTCGCGCGTGTGTGTGTTAGTCCACCCTCGAGGGAACGGTGGTGTGGCAGAGTGGATGAGGGATGGTGGGCAGGGGGAGGGGTGAGGGCGGCCGGTGAAACCCAGATAGAGAGCGGGACAGAGACGAGACCGTCGAGGGGTCCCCTCGGTTCGACGAACGAGGAACGCAGTTGAAGTTCGAGGAGGGTGCGAAAAGGACGGCTGTACAGCTGGGGAGACAAACATAAGGGAGACTGGGAGGGTATGAGCGAGAGGGCAGGAATACGTGGAGGCCCGTCTTATATTGATTTCTGTCCACGCCACCCCCGCTGTGCCTCCGCAACCCCTGCGAGCCACCCTACGCAGTCGAGCCAGGAGGCAGCGCCAAGCGGAGCAGGTGTGGGGGTTGGACATAGGAGAGACAGTGTGCGAGAGATAGGAACGGAAGGGAAGGAACAGAATGCCGTGCAGAATAGAGAGCAAAGGACAGAATGTGGAAGAGAGACAACTAGAGAGACACGGAGAGACAGAGAGGAGACTCTGCTCGCCGCACTTTCAACGGGAGAGGCCCTCGGGGGTGGCACTCTGTCACATTCAACCCCCGACCACCGTCGCCAGTCCGCCACCCCTCTTCGCCTCTCTCTTCGCTCTCTCCCCATTCAAATAAGAGGCACCGTTGCTTTCGAGGGTAGAGGAGAGAGGTAGATGGTGGTGTGGTGGCGATGGTGGCGGTGGTGCCGATGGTAACGGTGGTACGAGGCAAGCTAGATCGGAGGGCGGGCTGACAGAGGGTGAGTTTCGTCCGGCCGAAGCACACCTCGATCGATTGGGCTTGTCCAAGGGTGGAAGAGGTATCCCGTCTCTCCTCTTCCTCCTCTTCTTCGCTTCCCCCGCGCCGTTCACTCAACCTCACCTTCGCCACCACACCACACCGCTACCCTCCTCTAACCGGCCCAGCCTCCCCTGGTTTCGCCTCTCACCCTCTCCCTCCCCTGTAGTCATCCCCCTCGGCCTGGCGAAGCCCGAGAGTTGAGCGTCACGCGTACACGTATACGGTGTGCCTTTACGTACACGTACGTGTATGGCGAGGGGTTACCATGGCAACCCACCCTCACCACGGGGGTGAAACGCCATTGGCCGGCGCAGGGTCTCGACCGATCGTGGCCCACCCCTGTGTCTGTCTTTGTATCGGCGTCTACGTATGCCGTGTAGACCTCTTCTCGTACAGAAAAGGGTGAACCAGCACTCACTTTCTCTAGCCAGTGTCCATCGACGGAGCTTTCTAGTTTTTCCTTTTTTCTTTTTTTCTCTCGTTTGCCCTTCACGTTCAGACAATGGGGATGAGATTGTTCTTTGGCGGAGACTTTAATGGTTGCTGTTAAGCTGGATGAATTTACGTAGATGCAGATTCGTTTTGAGAAGTTCGTTGATCATTCGCGATTTTTGTGACGTTTTGTCTGACTTTTGAAAAGAGGGATTGGGGTTAATAGCTATTTGACGGTTCTCTTGATGGAAAATGTGAACTAGCGTTCACTTTCTCTAGCCAGCGTGCATCGACGCAACTCTGTACTCTTTGTTATTCTTCACATTGTCGAAACAACGAGGATAAAACTATTCTATCGTAAATTTGAAAGAGAAGGTTAAGCATAATTTTCAAAACAGAATATGACATGGTATATATCTGTAATATAATATAGAAATGAATAATACCAGAAAAATTACGGCGATCTGACAGTTTTTCTATAATTTACTTTTACCTCAAAAGCATTAATGAATTTTCCAATAATTAAAAAAAAAATACGATCTGATTTAAAACGACCGAAAGAACGCTTAAACTGAACGAATTTGCGTAAATAGGAGAGAAATAAAAACTTTGTTGATTGGTTTCGGTTTTTCTGGATTTCTATTTGACTTTTAGATGGAGAGATTGAGTCGATAATTCTTCCTCGACGATCTTCTCTTGGCCAACGTCTTGTTTTATTCTCGTCTCCGATGCGTTCGCCCCGTCTGCATCCGGAGACGCGACTTACAGGTGGCTTGTTTATCACCGGCGACGCGTCGAGAAAGAATAATTACTTGCCGGAAGTAGGAGTACCGCGATTTCAGGGTTCCAGCAGGTTTCCATGGCTCTGTTCTTTGACCGTAAATTTTATTCCCGTCGAGATTGTCGTCGGTCGAAGCTGCGGAAGAATGTCTTGATATATTTGGCAACGGATGCAGGAAAACATTGTCCTTTTATGTTTTGTCGAAATAAATCGATAATTAAAAAATTCTAGGTTCTGCTTATTTTATAATGTTGAATTCGCTGGATTGTTAAATTGAATCGATATTGGAAAATTTCATACGAATATTCACGCATGTAATTCACAATAATTCACATTTTTTTAACTTTTCATTAAATTTTACATTTCATTAAATACGTAATTATGGACGAAATATAGGAAAGGAATCACAATCATATGTATTAACTATTAAAAAATTGCATGTAAAACACTTTGTTCAGTTTGCGTTTCGATTCATACTACTTACTAAATAGGCAACTATGAAAGAAATTTGAACGTCTAGAACAATTAGTAGAAACTTAAATTATTAATTTCAATACGATGATAATGTGCAACAAAAAAGAAACTATGTTAAATCAAAAGATTTAGCCAGATTTAAAAAAATTTTTTTCTTCGATCTAATATTTTACTAAATAAACAATTATGACAGAAGCTTAAATGTGCTGGAAACGTAGAAAAGAATGAATGGATATCCAGAAAGGAGACGGGTGCGAGGTTCAGGAAAATTGAGAAGAAAGAGGTTGTTCCAGTGCGAAACGATAAATTTAAGGTAGAGGCGTCCGTGTAAAATTGTTTGGAAACGAACAACGTCGAGAGTGAAAAGTAAGAGCTGCGGTGTAAAGTAATAATCGCGTCCGTTAAACTCTGGAAAGATGTCGAAGGTCGGAGAGTACTTTTCGAACCATGATTTTGTTTGCTCGCGCCAGTTTCCTCGTTTTTGCTCGAGTAAATGGCGAAACTTTATAAAGTTTGCAACATCGGGTAAGTTTCTCGGCGGCGGAAATACCAGAAGCTCTCCTTCGACGATCGCCTCGTTTAGAAGGGAAACGAGGGATCTTCGCGTTACGCTTCCAATTAAAATACATATAAAATTAATGTGTTTTTTAGGTTTTTTTAAAGAGAGTAAGTAATTCAAATATTTTGATGCCATTTATTTGTGCTATATATATTGTGTTGTTATATAGGCTGATGCAAAATTAGTAGAATTGTTGAATGTGTTCAACAGTATGACAATATTAATATTACTGAGAATTAATGGGTAAATGATTAGTGAAATTTTAAGAAAGTAATTAATTTTGATGTTAGTAAAGTAGCGTTAGAAGTAACTAACATTTGATTTTTTGTACAGACTTCTGAATTTCTACTGTACATAATAGAAGTTTCTTTTAAAATTTACGAGCTGATCTATTACATTCTTTTGCCTCATACATTTTCAGGTAAAGTCAGTTTTTATATAGTTTCGAACCTGAATTTTTACATTCATCGTATTTTTACATACTTATCGTCAGATAATAATAAGATTTTTAAAATTTCGATAAGGTTTTCTAAGAATTAGAAAAGTCGAATACATATCTAGCGAATCTCGTCTCTCTTCGTTGTCAGAGCGAGCGAATCACAAATAATCTCAAACGAAGAATAAAATCCGCTAAGAGATTTGTGTCTCTTAAAAATTCCCGGGACATTTTCACACGTCTCGCGTTAACATCATCCACAATCCACAAAATCTCCCCTAAAGAGCCAACGAAGAGAACTACACGATTGTCTGAGAGCGGCGATAAAATGGTGGGTTGAATGAAATTAACGAGCGGGCCGTTATCGAAGGCGGTTGTGGAAAATGAAATGATCAGCTGACGGTAAGAGTGTCGAGGTCGAGAGGTTCGGGTCAGGGCACGGAAGACGCGGAAACTTTCTGTACAGTTCGCAAAGAGTCGAGCGAGAAAGGGTGCTAGGGCGTAAGAAAAGACGCGGCTGATACTTCCAGTTGCATAGAGAAGTCTGGAAAGAAAAGGGTGGCTGTCGTTCGTTGAAGAAAGAGCGGGACCAAAGTTGAAGGAAAAGGTGTAGATGGTAGGAGGAGAAAACGAGACAAAGAGAGAATTACGCTTTTCACGATGCCGCGAACGCGCCGGCGAGGCGCGTTGGATTAGATTCAGGGGTGACTCGCAGCACACCGCGCCCTCCCCTCCCCCCCAGAGAGAGAAGAGGAGCATAAAGGAGACGGAGAACGACGGAAGTCATAAAATAATTTAACCCACTTTAAGAAGAAAATTAACAGAATGGCGAAAGTCTTTAAGATTCCCCGCAACTCGGTTTCCCCGTTCCAGCTTCCGGCGCGCGCCTCCACTCACCCCGTTCCATCCCCAACTTCCTTCAGCTTCTGTCGTTTTTCCTCGTTCCACCATCGTCCTCGCCACCATTCTTCCTCTCTTACCCTCTTATTCATTGAGCACTCCCACTACCAGCAGCGGTGGCTCGCCACTTTCTTCATTGACTCTTTCTTTCTACTACGAGAGAGCGTACTACGAGAGTTGGTGCTCCTTCTTCGTTCAACCTTTGTCTCTCTCCGTTGTTTCACCGTCTTATTTCGAGGCGTGCCTTCCCTTTTGCACGCCTGCCACCTCTGTTTTTTCTCTAATTATGAATGAAAACGCCGCCGCTCCGCTGAACATCTCTTCAACCATCTTGGCCCTCCTTCGAGCAAGCTCTTGCTCTTTCCACGATGCTTTAAGTTCACGGAACGACTTCCTTCGCGACCGCCTTTTTCCTACCTTCCTTCGGACGGCTTCTCCACGGCCAACTCTTCAGCCTCGCTGGCCCCGTTACCAGACGCTAAATTGCATTGTTTTCCGAGTCGTCTTGGAACGTTTTTGCCAGAGTGCCTTTGCTGGATTGACTTGTTCTCCTGTGTTGGGCGCTTTGTTTAATGGCTGCTGTTGTTTTTGGATTGTTCGCGCGATGGTTCTGAGGCGATTGCTTCTTTGGAACTGTGTGTTTTGGATGCTTTGAGGGATAAGTGGATGAAACAGTCGGTTTTCGAGCGGCAAAAGGTGCGTCGCAGTTTCTTCTTTGCGAGATGTCGCGTTATTTGTTTGCAGCGTTTTATCATTTTCTTGCGTTGTAAATGAATCATATGGTTTCGACTGTACGAAGTTGTTCAAAATATTAACATAGTAAAATTCTATTTATCTGAATTATAATAATTTATTATAATTTTAGTCGATATCCGGTTAAAGGCTGTGATCTACTTAGCAACAGAGTAGTAAATCAGCGATTAATTTGCATCGATGATGCGCATTTAACACGTTGAAGGAAGAAAAGAGACGAGAAGGGTAGGAAAAAGAGTGCAAAAGAGGCAAAGGAAGAAAGAGAACAAAAAACGAAGAAAAGAAGCTACGAAAGAGAAGGAACTACTATAAACATTAATTAATCTTGCAGATGTGACGGGGTTGATTTTCCCGCGATTAAATCCACGATAAATCCAGAGAAAATAGTCAGAAAACGAAATCCTAATAAAATAAACGAAATCAAAATAGAAGAGTCCTTAAGAAAATAATACGAAACGCATAAAGAAATCGGTAAAAATTACGAATAACAATCGTGGAAGGAAAGAAAAAATGGTAAGAAATACGAATGAAATGGGTGATTAATCGTAACAGGGGAAGTTGAGCGAACGATTTCGCGTATGGCTTTGTTTTCTTATCGTCGCTACAAGTGGTGGTTCCGTTGTCGCGCGCCAGCTGACCCACTTTTACCCCTTTTTTCCCTCTAATTATGAATGAAAACTTCGGCAAGTGTCGCGCAGAGGGGTTGGAGGAGTAAAAAAGGGAGGGGGGTAAGTGGAAGAAGTGGAGAGGGAAGCACGCGAACTCTTCTTTCGTCGCGCCGACTCGGCTAGTGGGTACTTTTAGTTTTCCTCCCTAACCTTTCCACCCGCCCCTTCTCCTCTTCCTCCTCCTCTCACGTCCGGAAAACTCGCTTTCCACGGGAAAACCGCATTATCGTAAAGTTTGACGTTCCCTGTCGCGCGCCGTTTTGCCGCTGACAGTTTGTATTCGTTTTATTCCGCAGGATAAAGCGCCCACGGACTTAAAACAAAAGCGTACACGCCGCGAAAAATGTCTCATAGCAAATTTATTCATCCGATTCTGAGAGAATGATTCTTCCAAGAAATTGGGACTCGAAGAAGTTTGGCACTCCCTCATTTTTTACACAGCTGTTCTATTTTGTTCTAGTAAAAACGTTAATCGCATGCAACATATTGATAAATACATACGTTTACATGTATAATGAATATCGACAACTTCAAAATGTTTTAGTATATGTATGAGAAGCGTGTATTTAAGAATCGGTATTAATCGATACGCATTAACATTCTGGTAATAGTATGATTATGGTAGAGTCTCCTTATATTTTTTTTCGGATCGGATCGAATATTTTTTGACTTATATGCAACGTAGAGAACGGCAGATTTTACAACGATATATTACGATCGACGATATTTAATCATATTTTCTCTCAGCTGTTTCATCACAGCGATCTAATAATTCTCTTCCGCTAATCTCATTGTTAGACGACTATTACATCAATTAAATTACGACATCCAACAGTCGCAAACTTCAAAAATTGAGAAAACAGTGGTACTCGTTTCTTCCTTGGGCAAGCAAGAAAATAGAAACTGCCAAATTCTAAATCTTCTTTCTTGTTCAAACCGCATCTTTCATCCGAGATAGGCTCCAGTTAATAAACTATTCTTCCAGAGAAATACCGAAGCAAGTTACAAGGCACGAATCAAACGCAAGCTCGTAAGCAGCTTATTAAAAGCAAGCGCATCGCTTCAGCTTCAGCGTGATTCTATCCATTAATATGTTTCATGGGACACGATACACGCATTGTATGTTCACGATAATAGTGCGTTTAATTATGAAACGGCTATCATTGTCGCAAGTACCCACGATAATCGAGAATCGCCAGGGCACCATTTCCCATTATAAGGTCATAAGCCGAGGCATGCCTATGGGGTTTGTTTTCATCTCAGCCGTTAACCTGTTAACTAAGGAAGACGAGGCCAAGACGTTTAATCAGAGTGGAAGAAATATTCGTCCACAGAAATAGTACAAGTAGAACAGAAATGGATCGATGTATATATGTGTGTGTATGTGTGCATAAAAACAAAGGGAAAAGAAGAAAGAGTAATTTCACAACCAAGCCATCAACGAATCCTCGATAAAAATGCTTCGATGGCCATTTGAAAAAATCATACAGACAAAAGAAGAAATTAATAGGAAACAGGGGAAAAAGAAAAGCATAGGAGATGGATACATAAATAAAAAAAATTAATTTTGCAGCCCGATACATCAACCAATCCTCGATTACAACGTTCAATGAAGATACATAGAGAACAATCATTTAAGAAAATTACATATATAAAGAAGAACTTAATAAAAAAAAAAAAAAACAGAAAAATAAGAGAATAAAGTTTGGATACGTCAATATGTAAATACGTAAATAACAAATAAAAGAAAAATCGATTTCATAATACGATCCAATTAACGAATCTTCGATCAAAATTTCGATCAGAGTACAACGAATATTCGACAAAACGGCTAGCGTTCGAAGGGGCAAAGAAGCGATCGGCGTCGGGGCGCCGCGACGGATGAACAATTTATCCGCCGCGCCGGATGAACGATTCATCCGTCGTATCCGCGTCGACATCGCCCCGCAACTTTCTGTAATTACTCCGTCGTGTTTAAGTGGCACCTCATCGACTAATTAGCGAAGCTATCGGTGCCATTTTAATAGAACACGGACAACCGTTCGCGGCAGACCGTGATCCCTGGGCTGTTATTGCGACGTGAATCGTGTCGCGCCGCGCTGAAATCTCGCACGACGTCCATGGGGCTTGAATATTTTACGAGCGTCGGCCGCTGGAACAAGGGGGAGAACGATTCGGAGACAGAATTGGGCGGAAACAACGGATGAAACTTTCAGCCGTCTTGTTGCTCACCAACTCGGTACCTGCGGATTTAATCGGGCCGTTTCTGTTTCCTGTCGCGAGAAGAAACATAGAATTTTCAAAATTTCAGTAGAGCAGCAGGACTCTTGGTGTCCTGGTAATGGTATTTTGAGGTGGTTGAGCGTTGAGGATCGAGGAGATGGTAGTATTTTGAGGATTAATTGACGGAGGGGTTGTAGCAGATGGAGGAACACGCGACACTGGGGTGAATTAATTGGAAATTTTCTCTGATTTTGTTATGTTATTCAGATTTGGAGAATCGGTAAATGCAGAGAGTATAAGAATTAGCGAGTTTAACGATAAATGGTAATTTATAATTGTTTATAAAATCAAAGTGTAATTGTGATGTTTTATCTAAAATGTTTCTTACAGTTTCAAGATTTACAAATGTTCAGGTTCAGGAATGAGTTTCATTTCAATTTTGGTGTATGTGTGTTAATTTTGATAATAAATAGTCATTTATTATTATGTATGAAATCAAAACGTTGTGACATCTTATGCAAATGCATGTGGAATATTTTCTGGCATTTCAAAAATGGGCAAGATTTAGATTTTAGTACGAGTTGAATTATTTTCTATGTATCTTTGAAGGAAAGAATTATTATGTACAATTATTTCAAGTCGTTACGTTTAACTTTCGTGTCTTAAGAAACTGTTGCATCGATTAAAATTCGTTTGAAATGATCATTCGATGAATCTGATTTTTAAAGGGACTTTTCGTGGCCGTCAAACACGCAATTTCCGATTTCTTTTCGAATCTACGCGAACGAGGGTTCGAGAAGAGAATTAGTCAGAGGTGATTCCCGTTTATCGACGATCGTCAGAAGGGTCGGATAACGTCGTTAGCCATTCTCGTCGCGCTTTCGTTTCCAGATCTATACGGCTAATTAAATCCATTGGTGAGTCGTGCACGCTTGACGAACCTCGATCGATCGATCGATCGATGAAATCGTTTTATCGAATGTTAATTGCTGTAATGAGACTTCGCTTCTTTAATCTCGCGATTACACCATGGGAAATGATATTCAGTTTCCACGGCTTCTTCAAGGCGAGAGAACGACTTATCTCGTGTTTAAACGATTTCATGAAATAATTTTATCCATTATTGTACGTCTTCAATTCGATTGAAAGGTGAGTATATAACTTTAGAGTTAATTTTCTTTTCTTTAAATATTTTTTTTGTCGATTTCAAATTTTTGTGTTGTATTTGGTGACTTGTTATAGGAGATTATAAGTTTCAATGAGTGTCTCATTCCATAATTTTTAAAACTTGGGTCTTATGTATCCCACTTATCGTTATATATTGTATCGTACGTATTATACTTGTTATCACTTATATATATATTTCGCGAGTAGCTTTCTTGTATATGGACATCGTTTCCTAACAGTTTCACGAGTTGTATGATAACAGGAATCTTTATGTATTGTATAGCGTATATACAAGATAAATGTAATCTAAAAAGATAGATAAAATATAGGTGCACAATTTTTCTACGTAATAATTTATCATCTAATGATACTAATAAACGTAAAAGTTACAATTTGGAAAATATAATTATTTCGTTCGCAATTTGACAATAAGTAGAAGGTTAAATAACTTGTAATTTGTAAAGTTGGCTTCTAAACTTTCATTTATTCTGTCAGTATTATTTAAAAAGAATTTCGCATAAGGGACATAAAAAATCACGAGAAGTAAAACTTCAAAACTAACCCACAGATTTCTACAAACTCTCTCCTCATTATCACATGCACATATAAAGTTATCCATCATTCCGTAACCTGTTCTCCCGTGTACCCCTCGACTCGATCATGACGACCGAGTCAGCGCGAATGTAAATCAGACAAGAAAGCTGCCACGATGAAACAAGCTTGACCGCTCGCGAAACCAGTATTCCATACTATCCATTGGTCTCTCGTTCACCTGCTATTCTCCAAAAACCTGTTCCCTGCTATTCTCCAAAATTACAACTATTCGACATACACTGCAGTATCCGTTTAATCAGATTACACCGCTATAAACTCAAAAGGAGAGGCGGAGGGGGTGGTTTTCCAGAAAAACCCTCGATAATTAGAGAGAGAAAAGAAAAGGACAAGCCAAGCCGGTTTTCAATTTTCGATGATTCCACCGAATTCGGTAACAGTGTTAGCGGGGTAGAGAGTGTTGGCATCGTGCATCCAGCCACCCCCAGCGTCCCTCTGATTTTGCGGTGGCTGTTCACCAAGGTATATAGGGTGGCTGCCGCTTCGTCGAGGCTTTAAGACAGCGTGTGTGGGAGTGGGCGTGGCCATGGGGTGGCCGTTGGCCAATCAGCAGCCGCCAGTTGCTGGCCACCCCCGACCCACGTGGTCCACATCCCCCAACATACATATTGATCTCGTGGTCCTTGCCGACCGCCGCGCCGCGCCAACCCGCTCTGCCACCCTTCGCGTCACCCATTCCTGTTCTACCTCCCAGTCTATCTCTTTTTGTCCAACGTTCGTTCAACTATGAGTGTCCTTTTCTGTGTACCGTGTCCCTACCCCCGAGTGTGTCCCTTCAACCCTCGTCGACGATCCCTCGACGACCGAGAGAGAGAAGGTCGTGTGCCTGACCAGCGTGCAAGGAAATTTCGAAAGTAAGCGGCGACGTCTGGTTTTTCACGGACCTCGTTTCACCAATGGGGGTGGGTTGGCGAGAGGCGGGAGAACGAGGCGCACAGAGACGTCTCGTTTCCGACGGCGTTACCGCGTTGAGTCGCGCGGAATAGAGATTGTTCGAGCGATGGAACGACTCCGGTCGAGACACAAGGTAGTTGTTTGACGAAGTTGAGGGAAGAGGAACGGGGCTGATTAATTGTTTGATGCACGCTATCGGTGAAAAATAGAGTTGCTTAAAAAAAGTATTCGAATATCGGTAGAAATCTTTTATGAAGACAACCTACATAAAAGACAACCTATTAACGAAACATTTTAAAATTTCACTAGCACCGGTAGTGATTATGTAAGTAAAGTTTAAGACAAGTCTGTGAATGTATATAGAAGCTGGGGAATATTTAGCTCAAGTATATATTTCGAGGCGATCGTAAAAGTAATTAAACAATCGATTATTCATTATATTAATAAACCTTGATATTTTGTCCTCGCGTCTACGTTATTTCGATAAACGCTTTAAATGTTTGTCCGCAAATCGGATGATATAGTACTCCAAAATTTAGAACGAATACATAGCTAATCAAGCTTCTAAATCATTATCATCGTTTCAATCGTTTCAATATTGTTTTCAGTGATATTCTAGTTGAATGAATTACCTGTGTATGAAAATACGAAGATACTCTATGATATGATGTAGTAATAAATTAAATTAATTAAATAGTGGCTATGGTTTGGACAATCAAAGACAATTTGCTATTTGCTCCGACTGCGTATGACATATTCTACTTGCAATTAGAGAAGTGAAATTTCTAATGATCAAATATTCTGCTGGTTCTACAATTATGAAATAAGAGTATACTAAGATCCTACTGTCTTCTTTTTTGGTCTTCTATGAATATATTTTTTAGGGAAAAACATTGTTCCTTAACAATATAAGTATAAATGTTACACGTTATGATATTCTTCATGCCTTACCAGATGAACTATTACATATAGAGATAGATACAGTTTTATAGATATGATGTATAGTTATTATTTTTTAGTAGCGTATGATTATCTGGTTGATGTATGTGTTTTTCGTGGGATTGAAGGGGGGAGGGTAGGATATATGGTAATTGAAATTCTAGTTAGCGGCTTAATAGTGCTATGAACATTCAATTATTGCTCCATTTGAGCCTGCCTCGATTAATTCAAAGGTTCTTGGATCAAGTAACCAGCTCGTTCCGCATTCTTTGCTCCTGCTGTCTATTATGCTACGCTCGCCTTGGTAAATAAGGAGTGAGGTTTTCTGAGAGATTAATCGATGTAATTTCACTGGAAAGCTGCTTTCTCTTCTTCAGAATTCTTGTCGAACAAGGAACGAGTTGCTGTCGATATTTTTGAAATTTAAAGTGAATTAGGGAATCTCCTCCGCGCGAAACTTTAAAGCTGTTTTAATGATCGTTTTTGTTAAATTATTATGCGACTTGGGTAAGAGTAATTTTGCACGAAAATTAAAAAAAAAAGGAACTGTTTCAAAACTTTGATGATTCTCTTGTGTATTGTAATGACGTACTGGACGTATTATGTCAGTTATTTTCGATATAAGATAGGTAATAAGAATAATAAGTTTTACGATTTCTTCATAATCTTCTCATTTATTTCACAAATTTCCAACCTCTTCGTAAATTTCACATTACTCTCCAATAAATTTATTCCTTGAAAAATTTCATAAATCGGTGACTCCTTAATAATTCGTGACTATCCACAAATGTTTGACCTTTTTAAAACTGTTCATAAATTTCACGAACTAATGATTCCTTTATAACGTCTAACAAATTTTACGTGGCTATCTAAGGATCTTTGGACGATCGAAAATTAATCTTCGCCTCGATAAAGGTCTTCGTCCTGACGTTGGCCGAAAATGACATTTCTCCCCTGTCGAAAAGCCCGAGAATTTTCCCAATTCTTCCGGTTCAAAGGTTCGTCGATTCTCGTGAATCTTTAAACGACGTCACGTTCGTTGTCAGTTTACCACTATGAGGTGGGTCGTTTGCGCGTGCAAATTTCGTGCACAGTAAGATGTTTCCTTTCCATCCCTTTCGTTTCGACGTTCCACGTTCTGTTCCAGTAAAAGATTCATGCCTCCAACCGGAGGGCATAAAGGACGACAGTCCGCCGAGTAATCGAGTCATTTAATCGACTCGAAATAACCGTCCAGCTATCGTTTTTGCGGACGATCGTTCAGCATCCTCCAAGTAGTCGAGAATCCATGCAAAATTCATTTTGCTTCGATCGTCTCGATTTACGTGAAATTTTAGTTGGCCTACTTGCGACTTGATCGAGAGGATGAGCATATTGTGTGTACATTGAGGAATTTCTCGTAGTAGTTTGGAATATATGACGGGATTCGGAGAGATTGAATATAGCAGAAATGAGAAGAGTTGTGGGTTTTAAATCAGTTTTCAAGCGTATGGTAAACTGTAAGGATAGTAGAGGAATTCGTATGTGAAAATTTATTCTTTCAAGCACGGATATATTTTAAGTATGTGGCAAATTGTAAGAAAGAATGGGAGATCTGTAAATAGATCTCGGTAATTCGCGATCTTAAAGATACATATACTTAAATTATGTATTAGTATAGTATATCATATACACGCTCAATAAATGGTGCCACCGATTTTCCAAGACTTCGTCGTTCATATTTGATACTACATTATGAGATTAGATAATTTTATTAAATAACTTTGTAGTTGTCTAATTCATCATTCGTCGCATCATTATACTTGTGCTTTGACGTGAAACTAACAGGGACAAAAATTGTATCGTTTTATGTGACAAAAGGTCTTTAAATCTATAAAGTGGACATGTTCGATAAAATCAAAATCAAATCTTTTATATTTCTGTCGATATTAATATCAAGAAGAAGATACAGAGATATTTCGACTATAGAAATAACAAGATCTTCTACGAAGATTGTGTGAAACCACCATGCAGCATACGTGACACATGACGAAATTCAATGTGTAGTGAACGTAATAAACCAATAGGTAGCAAACCATCATGATTCGTACAAAAGCAAAGAAGAGATCAAACAGAACAGGCTTGCAGCGGTTCTAAAAAAAAAACGTCTCATTGGACTAACGAGAAGCGATCGCAATTGCAGCGAATAATAGCGAAACGTTTCACGGGGAGCAGCCGGTACGACCTCCCGAGGTCCATGAACGAGCGATCGAACTCCGCCGCTGCTGTCAGTTGCCACGACGCACGACGCGCGTTGCAAGAATACAAAAGGGTGAAGAAAAAGGGAGAAACACGAGAAAAGAAAGAAGGGAAAGGAAAAACAGCGGCACGGGTCAGCCGGTGAAACAAGAGGAAGAGAGAGAGGAAAGGCTCGCGGACAGAGAAAAATGCTCGAGGAATAACAAAGCTACCGTAGTTCCCACAAAGGCAAAGCCTGACCTTCCACCCCCTCCCCCTCCCCCAACACAACCCCTTTGGCTTTCTGTCGCTCCGCTGAAACAATACCGACGACGGTAAAACAAAGAAATAAACATGAAAAGACAAAAGGCGGCCGTTTGAATCCATAATTTGCCCCCGCGTTGCCTTTTGTTTTTAGGGACCCCATGCCGCTCCTCTTCTCTCCCCGAGCCTTTCCTCGGCCGTTACCTTTCCCTTCGACTAACATAACCAGACACGAATCTCCTCCCCCCTGTGAACCGTGAATTTTACGGTTACGCCGACGTCGTCGAGCTCTAAACCCTTTCCTCCCTTTCGAGCGAGTTCTTGAGGTAGGTCCTGGCGAACGCTCTGCTTTTCGTGTTTGATGTAGTGTCGCGTAGGAAATAGAGAAGTTGGGAGTTGATTTAGTTGAAGTAGAACGATTTGGTGATGATAAGTAGATGGCGGATTTTTATGTAGTTTCATAATTTTGTAAACATATGACTAAGAAAATGGAACATAGAAATTTATCGTAAGTGTTAAATATTATTGGTATTTAATGCCAAGTATTTTGCGCATTCTATAAATTTTGGTCTTATAAATTATCTATAAGTGTTTATTACCAGACTGAGGCTATTCATAGAAATTGATATCTTTACGAATACAATCAAAGAAGTGGAATCTTCTTGCTATTATTAATTTCTTTTAATTTCATAAACAAATTTCGCTATTATTATACAACTTATACAACATCGTACGAATAAAATTCATATTTCTACTAACTGGAATACATATACTAACTATAACAGAATTAAAAACCAATCGATCCAGTCATATTATTATAAACAAATATATAAAACAATAATAATCTCTTGAACAGTGGTATTCGAATCTTAAGGTTCACTGTGCGTAACAAATTATACGGCAAAGAAAATTAAAATGTTTTTTATCAGGTTTCAAAGGTACAAATTACTCGCGCAGCGTCGATGAGAATCGATTCGAGATAGGTAACGAGGGAACGTCTTTAAAGGCCTTCGAGGGTGCGGCAGTTCAATTAAGAGACGGCTTCTTGCGAAGAGTTTTCAAGGACGCGCGCGGCGATCAAAGAAAAGCAGGCCGCGTAAAATTCCTCGAGAAAACTTTTCAACGGCGAACTCTTTCCTCATTTCGCGCGCACTTGAATTATTCACAAGCTTCTTCTTCCCGCCTTTGTTTCTGGGCCAGGGTCGTAGTCATCGTCGTCGTCGTCCCAACGATCCCCGGTCGACGAACTTTCTCTCTTAAGTAAGACATTTTTCTAACTACTTCGCGCTATTCACCGAGATCCAGCGCGCCACGACGCGTTATTTAAGCGGACCCGTTCGTTCGTTCAGCGACTCTTAGCACGTGGTTACTCCTTCCAACCCCCTTCTACCCCATTCCGCTCTTTTACTTTTACTGCGACAACTTTCTCCGTGAATTTATTACGTGCACGGAATTTCACGCGAGACGTGATTCTCCTTTTCCCCTATTTCCATCTTGCGGCTGTCTTTAAATTCTTGGTGGAAAGGGAGTGTTTATCGTATACTTTGTGCAAATGATAGGTAAGCTCCGCTGTTATAAAGATTTTGTTCGTATATGTAGATGTTGTTTAGAGATGACTGTATCTAATGTTGCGATGTATTAGTGGTGGATCGTGAAATACTTTTAGCAAAATAAAGAATGAAGAGAAAACCTGATTTCATTTATTTTAAAGTTTTAAATACTTTCTATGCTAGAGAATAATTTCTAAACTTAATACTTTTTCTTTTCCAATAAACCTCGTATCAATTGCAAGTTAAACGATTGTTAGACGATTTCGAGATTGCGTTCAGAGATGCTAAACGACGTCAGGCCGTATAAGATACATACCATTATATGGATAATTAATTTACATAAAAATTGATGTACCTCAGTATGAATTTGACGCTGTATTGCATGCTGTATCTTTTTCTAGACGATGGTAGAAACTAATACAATCTCACACTTGAGTAGAATAATTTCCAACTACGAGTGATTTTTTTGTAAAATAATTCCTCTATATATCATTTAGTTTCATGTAACTATAAAACTTTGATACTATGAAAATGAAACGTAGAACTCGATAAAAAGTGCTTTACTGCGAAAGAGGAGTACGCGTGCGTGCTTTTTCTAGCCACTGTATATTCTACATACCTATTTATACCCGAAATGTGACCGTAATAAATTAATCAAGTAAGTCAAATCATAAAAAAATAATCCGCTCGACTCTGGTCAACTCAATCTCTAAAATTAATATCCTTCTTCACAAAGGAACAGATCATGTTGAAATTACTTACATTCGAACTCGTTAACCAGCATCTTCACCCCGAGCGATTCTTTCTTGCATCGCGATCTCCCCAGTTTCGCACTCGTCGGTACCGTTCTTCTTCACGTTGCGATCATTTAAAAGACAGCATACCTCTGTGAGAAAGGAGGGAGAAAAAAAAAATATCAGGATACACCGCTGTACCGTATGAAACACCGCTAATAACGAACGATATCTCAAGCGAGGAATCCTCCCGTGAAAGGTTTGCGTGGGGATGAAAAGGGCCGAGGTAGCTAAGGGGTGAAGGAACGTCGAGCATTGCAAGAGACAGGAAGGTAGGACTTTAGAAATTCGAGATAAGACCCCCTTTGTCGTCGAGACGAGGAGTTTTCATGTAACCCTTTCGCTACGACAGCCGTCGGAAAGCCGTGAGAGCTGCGACACCCTTCAACCACGGATCCTCTGGCCCTTTTCCCATTTCGAGATTCGTTACGTGACGTTACCAGTCTGAAAATCAGGATGGTTCTTCTTGAGAACAAGCTTCTGAAATTCCTTAATACACCTTTCGATGGTTTATTAAATATTTTTGTAATATCGAACCTGCCGCGGTTCCTCAACGAGATTTTAATTATTACCATTCGAAGTAAATTTCTTTTCGAGTGGAAGAGCCGTGGTGTTTTAACGGAGAATACGATCAATCGGAACGGTTGATTTCGTGAATTATTGAATTGAAGAGGGATTGGAGAAGATTGAAACCTTTTTAGATGGTTTGCTGTTCTGTGTGTTGGAATATGTATCGTGAAATGATTCTTCAGTTGTCTGTGTAAGGTTGAATGTAATCTGCTATGAGTTTCTTTACACGAAGCGTCCTTTGGGTGGAAATTAAAAGCTTGCAAATTATAATTTAAATTGTCTTTCTTCATTCATATCGGCAAATAACAAATGTGCATTTTAAGTTTCAATTATCGTGATTTCGTCATGTCAGATCTTTTCTCAAGAAACTAGTATATTCAAATACTGTGATATGTAATTGAGTAATTTGTGGATGTAGCAAGACTGACGAGTACTTGAGCACAGAATGGAAAAGATGGAATATCTATGTCAGAATATCGGTCGCAAGAGAGGAGGGTTTCTAAGAATGCACGTGGAGACTGAAATGCGTGGTGACACGTGGTAGGATTGTGTGTTGTCCATGTGAAATCAGTGTTCGAATAGGTCGGAAGCGTAGAATAAGTCGAACCGTACACTTTACTTGTCTTATCCAATATATATTCTATGATTTCATACCTATGTATAATTACTATTACACTACATGTTATTATGCATTTATCATTACATCGCATTATATAGTATTACATTATACGTATACCATTATACGATATTACAATCATTGGTTAGTCGTAAATCGCATTGTATTTTATAATATCTAAACTATTTTTCACCCTACTTTTTTTTTAATTACGTTTGCTTTTGAATCCTTAATTATCCCATTAATCTTCAAGAACTAAACCGATCCATCCCAAAAGGCTTCAAACATGTATCGGTAAAAGTTGAAATTGAAAAAAAAAATACCACGAGATCATAATACAAAATTCCGAAATTAAAATCCTCTCCCAAAAAAGACACACACACACACAAATAACACAATACCTACTAATTACTTGAGCAACGAAAGCATTACTCGCATTGCGAAGTTCTCTACCGCGACACGAAAATCGCTCTATCTCGATCTCCGTCGCAAATCCTCTCTATCCAGAGCGACTATCACGAAAATTAGCCCACGTAGTGGAGTAGAGTAGCGGCACAAAGTGCATCCGGGGCGCAGAATCTCGCGTTGGAATGGTTAGGTGCGGCTGTTTCCGCTTATGTGTGTCAGGAGGGTACTATGAAGCACTCAGGATCCTTAGCTACGAGACAAGTATCAGTTATTGATGGAGTAGCATCCGCGCGGGGAGATGACGCGCCACGAAGTATCGAGATGAGACGAAGGACAGGCTTTCGAGTTGGGATTACATCCACGCAAGTTCCTGTCTATAGGGACAAATCAGGCCAAATCGGATCTAGTGACGTCGAGTCGACGTGTAGAATTATGCACGCGGTTAATTTCGAAGCGCGTTTCTGCGTTCCGTATACCGATCATGCGAAACCCACCTCCGTTTACGCCCCCGTCGGGCCGCCTCCCTTTTGCGCGAACACTCCCGCATGTTGCGCCATCGAATCATCAATGATGCAGTACTACATGCAAACTAAGAAGAAAATTTTACCCTTCGGGTGAATTATTTATTAATTGATATAAAACTGAGCTGGAAAATCGTTAAGGAGAAGCGCTTTTGAATTTATCGAGTTGAGTTAATTTTTTGAGTGAATTTTTTGAATTTTTCGAGTTGGGTTGATGAAGGAGTTTTCTGTATAGAATAAAATTTATAGATTACAATAGAGTCGAATATCTGAAGTCGAGAATCTGCTAGGCCGAAAAATGTGAGCTTTTCCAGAACACTTGAGAAAATGACGGAGTTTTTAAAAAGGAAAAACCAAAGCTACAGTCAAATCATTAACAAGTCATCTTAATCGAAAACTAGTTAATCCAAATCCTCTAACTGCACGTTCTCTCGTATCGGTTTTATTCGTTCTTCCACCAAACCAAAGCTGTGCATCGAACCCTCGCATTTCCCATTCACGCATTTCAAGGACCATATACACGCATTTTGCGAATCCACGCTGCGTCACGATCGATCAACAGATGGGACAAAGCTCGTAAAAGGCAAAACAGAGTGAATGAACGTTGAACCTAGTTCACGTACAGAATCACGTTAGAGGGATGAAGAAGACACGCGTTGGATCGCGGAACGCAAATCGCTCGAAGCGAAACGCCAGCTCGCGTTTAAGGGGTAGAGGACATGAATTTATAATTTCCGTGGCAATGCACCCTTCGGTGATTCGAAGCTGTCGTTCGTGTCATATAAATCAAAATCAGACGCATTGTCGAAGAATCGGCCCGTACGTGGGGATCACGTTTATTGAAGGTTGTGTGTAGGGGAGGAAGGTAGAAAGAAAGGAGCAGAGAAAGCAGAGACGAGAAACTCGGTCAAGCTACGACACAAAACCCCCGTCGGGTTAGCCAGGTAGAAACTGCGATACGCGTGCGAGGGAATCGACGTGGAAGAACGAATGAAACAGACTGAGACGAAACTAGGGGTTCCTAGGAATATATAGGGTGTCCTAGCAGTCATGGTGTAATCGGCAAAGAGGTAATTCTGCGATACTTTCTCTGTAAAACAGCAAGTCGAAAATTTAGGTAAAATAAAATTTTTTTATATAATGCTTCGTTTCCGAGAAAATCGTGATAAAAGTTTTTCAAGTATACTTGAAATCTACATCTACTTTTCTTCTTTCTGTAGAAATATCATAATTTGGCTAATATCCGATTGGATATGAGTATACTACGATCAGCAGGAATTTATTCTACATGCGAAAATAAATGGAAAATGTAGGACAAATTTACTCTCCCGTAAACGAAACGTCCTGTGAAAAACCTTGTATTCCACATTGTCGACTGATTTTCGCGCGTGGAATAACGTCCAATTAATTACTCACTCTTCTCGAGTATGGAATTCGATGAAAGAACAAATAAACTTAATAAGTGTTCGAACTCGATTTTCTCGAAAACCGTGCTTCGTATGAACAAATTTTGTTCTACATTTTCAACTTGTTTCGTATATTCTGTACAATGATTGCCGGGGCACCCTGTGAAGGGAAGGGGGAGAGGATGAATCAAAGGAACCGAAAGTATCGGTCGGATATACATATGTATGTCGGCCGGGGGTACAATGTATTCAAATTGCGAGAAAAAGGGTTGGCTCCGTCTCTATGTATACATATATATGCGTATAGGTGATGGATAAAAAATGCGACAGACTGGTTAACGAACCGAGATGGTCCATTGAATAGGGTTGAATGGGATGCTGGGACCTTCCTCGCATCCGTTTCCACGCGAAGTTTGTATATGCGTCTCCGTAACACCGTGTGTGCGCTAACTAGGCGGATATAGCAAGAGCGGCAGCCATATGTCATCCGATGAGAAAGGTCAGGTTGCCTGCTCCTATCTTCCAAGCTACCTATTTTGGAGCATGAAAGATTCCTTTTGGATAGTTTGAACATTTAGATATTGTAAAATCAAAGTTCTAGGATAGGTAGGGTAGTCCGTGAATTTTGATACATTCGTGAGTGAAATTTGAGAAGAGATAGTATATTGGAGGTTTGGTTATTGGTAAAGACGGAGGATAAGAATAACGGAGAATTAGAATTACGGGTTTCAAGCAAATAACGACTCACGAATGCCATACGTAAATAATATCAAAGAAGAAAGAATTGTAATTGACTAATAGCCGAACAAAGGATGCAAATTCATTCAAAGAAAATTTTGTTAAACAGATAAAGAAACGTATCTAATTGTCCATAAGTACGTATCTTGTACACATCGTAATTTAAGATTATATAATCTGTTCGTATCTTTTTATTTTACAAGAATCAGCTCCTTAACCGTACTGCAATCTGTTATCTACCATATTATCCCATTTGACGTATTCTCCAGTCGAACATTTACAATCAATCATCCACTCTCAGTTCTACTGTTGTACGCTATCGTTTCGCTCCAAACCGACAAACCACCCCTCGACTCTCAACGACCACGACACTCCGCACTCCAAACTACCAACATCAACAACGAATTATCCTTACCAGTTGCAAAACACCAATTACCCAATCCACCAAATGGAAAATTCAATGAAAATCCACAAAACTTCCGTCAACGCCCTTGTTCTTAACTAACCTCTTATCTAACTAACCATCTTGAGAAGGCGACAGAACAACTCGTAACGCGTCTCTGCCTCGCAATTTCGTCTCACGGACAGATTTCGCGAACGTGGTGGTTTGAGACAGTTCCAACCCCCTTAAAGAGGAACTTCGTCGGTGCTTTGCCTTTTTAAAACGAACAAAAGAACGCCGACACGTCTTAAATGAACGCGCTACTTGTTGCACGGAGAAAAGGGGTGGAGGTTGCAGTCGGAGGAGAGGAAGTTGTAGGAGTAGGAGTTAGAGAAGTGGTGGAACGGGTGCTGGCGGATGCGGAAGAGAGAAAAGGGGGGGTTGGAAGTTGGCCCCCGTTGGTAACGCTGCCTCTGGAGGGGGTTAACGGGGCGAAAGGAATAAGGGGGTGGGTCGGTGGTTGGCGGCGCGGCACCGTCGACAGAAAACTGTTTCTCCTTTGTTTTTATCGTCTGGAGGAACAGCAGGGCGAAGAGCGCGAGGAAGTCGCAATTAAAAATGTAGTTCAAGGCCGACGCCCCGGGGGAGGTTTACCTTGAGCCCTCTTTCTCTTCGTTCTCACTTTTCTCGCGCCCTCTCGCTTCCTCTCTTTCTACGTCTATCGTCTGTTTGCTTTCACATCACCCCGCGTCGCCTCCTCTTCCATCTCGGCGTCGTCGTCGTCGCGCGTTTCGTGCCGCGTCGGCGTGCACAATTTCACGTGCCACTCTTTCGTTCTCGCCGTTTCTTTCTCTTTCTCGCTTTTAGACGTTTCTTGCATTTTCTTCCACGGCCGTCGACTTCCTTTCCGACCACGTCTCGCGGGAGAGTCGTGAGATTTTAATGAGTTTAGTGGGACGCGGATCAAGATTGCACTGGATTTAATCTTGTCAGTCTCTGCAAGTTTCGTTGCTGAAAGAGGGTGATGATATGGATGAAGTCTTTAACTGATTGTGTGATTCATAGAATTTAAAGAGTCGTTCGAAGAATGCATCTTCTTTATTCGTAAATTATTTGGATAGTATATTTTGTAAAAGAAAAACCGCAATGTATTTAAAAATTTAATTTTTGTATAGTTCGTATACCTATACAAAATTTGTGCGAATTTCTATCAGATAACTAAAATTCGCCCCTAGCAATTCATAAAATTATTTTATTCAGCGTTTAGAATTTATCAAATTATAAACCTGTCCTTCCTTCAAATAATCTTTTTTACCTTTTAATTTCGAAATTAACCATTCCTCCCCATTTGACAACAGCCATTATCTCACAATTAAGCACATATCTCCAACCTCCAACCTATCGACCCTCGCAAACTGCAAACATTTTCAACTTCCCACTTCCCCAACCCCAATTCCAATTTCCCTGAATACAAAAACAGTTCCTGAAACACGCTATAACCACTCGTGAACACCCAATGAGAAAGTCGCCGTCAGCGACAGAACCTGACTTCGTTGCTCGTCAACGCAGCAAGAGCATCCCTTTATCTGTACCTAGTCTCGTTCTCGTCGGCACCCTCCACTCGAAAAATTGGCTTCCGCACTTTCGACCTGCTCTTCAGCATCTCTCTCCCTCCCTCTCTCTTTCCTTTCTCAATACACATCGAATTTGGCAACGTGAACTCGTTCGATTGTCACAAAAAAATCGAGGGTTGTTTAGGGCCAAAAGTTGCGTTAACACAACACTCTGCTTGCAATTCTTTTTCAATTTATATCATTAAATTCTGCTTTTTAACATCGTACCTACGAAAGGAAAGATTCGTTTAATATTTTTCGTATATTCCTAGAAAAGCAACGTTTTATGAGATATATTTTCTCGTTCGTTGGTTATTATATTAAAAACTAATTGGTATCTCGTCATAACACGCAACAAATTTAATTATTCTGTAAAATTTAAGATCGAATTTTAAGATGTTGAAGTTTAAGACTTGACGCAAGTAACCGTACTTTACTATATCAGCAAAAATCTACTTTATCTACGAAACCACCATCAATCACGAAAAGGGTAGTTTTCTACCTGGCGCGATTTTTCCCTGCTACCTTACGTTCCACGGGGAGTCGTCGATATTTTTTTTCCCAGTGAAAAGCAGCGGCATCACCTGTGCCGTTTTCAGGATTACTTTTGTCGGTTTCACCTTTGGGAACACCCCTGTGAAGAGTCGCGAGGGGGGTAAAATCGTAAATATATCGAGGCTGGCGGGGTGAGATCTCACAATGGGGAAACAGCGTTATTGGCTTTTCAAAACGGTATTTACCGAAAATAACCAATTTGAGAGGATAATACCGGCGAACCGGTGACGTCCGGGACAAACGTTCCGTGTCACCCTTTGTTCCACCCTTCTCGTTGCTCCTACCCTCCGGTGCATCGACTCTCTCTTCCTCTCTCTCTCTCTCTCTTTTCCTCTGACATCGTTTCACATGGTGCACGCTCGACTCTGCTAATTATTTCTCAATTAATTGGAATCGAAAGGGTTCGATTCGATACGTAATCCGATTCTACCTATCGACCACGAACCTGTTCTTCCTCCGACCCTTTTTGATACTCGACGACGACGATGGCCACGATCTCGCTGACATCGGATCCTAGCTTCGAGCGTGACACGCATGTATAGTAAGGAGGAGGTTTAATTATCAGACGAGTTAAGATTTAAATTTCTCATTGAAATATCTCAGAATCTTCTTTTTACAATAGATAAGATGTTAGAAAATTGATTACCACTTTCTTACGCGTAATAATTACGATTATAACTATACCATAATTTAAATAATTATCGGATAGCAATTACAATTATCTCTATTGTCAAATAAATTCTCCTCGATCTACAAAACTGAAATGACATTTTATATAGTAGTAATAGAAGTGTCACGACATTTCCAATTTCTCAGAATCTGTTTCAAACCATCCTTAATATCTATAGCCTTCATTAATCATCGCTAATTACAACGTCAAAAGGCAGCTTGCGACACCGTGATGTAACACTCCTTCCTAACATCCCTTCCCTTCTCATATACAATTTAATAAAACCAGTGTTTTGTGATACAGGCAACGATAAAAAAAGTTTCTCAATATGCTTTACGAGCGTGCCACCCCCGCTGTTTCTATTCAATCTTCCCAGCAGTATAAGCCCGACGAAGGATTAAGATTAGTCTTGACTGAGCCCCATACATCCGCAAAACTTCAATTCTCCTTTATGTTCCTTTATATGTGAAGAAAATCGACAATTCGTAGAATGAAATCGTGCAAATTTTGAACATATTTGAAATATTCAATCTTTTTCAAGAAACAGAAATCATTTAGAAAATGGTAATTTTCTGTAATTTGTTAACTTAATTTAGACTTCATTTTCAGACAATGAGGTAAAATTAAAAGTGTCCTAAAGTGATTCCATTCGTGTTAAAGAATTTAATAATTTCCTTACACGTAATATTATGTGATAATATTAGTAGATGGTATTAGTAGTTGTCAATAATGTTTCCTTAAAATACTTTCATTTGTCAACTTTTTACTCTTACGTACCTTTTGCTCGTGTATCACTCCTACTCCTAATAAAAGTTCATACGAATATATATGGATAATTAAAATTTGATCGTAACGTGTGACCATCTTAAGTAGTTTCTATAATTTATCTAAGATAAATTCATCGTAAAATATATCTTTCCCTCTAAACTTCGTCTGCTTTAAAAATCTTGGGGCTTATCTATTAACGTGAAAACTTTACTTGTAGAGGAAAAAAATACGCTACGAATATAAAAATAATTTCATTAAACAATGCATGCAATTTAAAATTTATAAGGAAGACTGGAAATTTATAAGGAAAGCGTCTTAAAGCTTTTGAAAAATAATGGGGTAGAAACATTAGAGGTGGCTGGTTCTAAGAGAAACGGATTTCGACGAAAAGGGAGAAAGATTTAACCAAGAGTTTCGACCCATGGAAACCAGAGCAACCTTTCCATCGCGACAGCCATTTCCGTGGCCCGGGGCTCGCTGATTCGAATTTCGACCACGCGCCCTTTCGTTACGTATTCCCCGGCGAACCGGTATGGAAGTCCGCCGGAAGGAAAGTGGGAAAAACCGAACGGCAAAGAGAATGCCGAGAATCATAAAAAGAAGCCGTGAGAATCGAGGCGTGTTGCGAGCACCGAATTGAATCTCTCGTCGCGGGGATGAACAACCTGGCTATCGAAGGGGTGGCTTCTATCAAAGAAACTGGAACGTTGTATCTATGAACCACCCTCGTCTTCTATGGTTCGACTTCGCTTTGGAAAGTTCTTGGTTTTATAGGACACTGTAACGTATTTATCGAGGGGGTCTGTTCATGCATGAAGACGAACCTTCCTTTTTCTTAACGTTTTTTCGATGTAGATTTGTTTGCGATTGTAGATTTCCGGATCTAATTTATTGGAACGTGTCGAAATGGAATTTTGCTATGAAAAACTGATGCTGATGAGAGTTTTATTGTGATTATTACTGGTACAATGGTTTTGTGTAACTGGGACGCATCGGTAGAATTTTATTCTTAATTGTTAAAATTGCTTACAAGCACTGTTTGTAATTCTTCGTGCTTGTTATACGGCAAATAAATCAAGTGACAAGTGACAAGTTATAATAGTTCGTATTTCTCATTTTTAATATGCTGCCGCGTGGCTATCATGCGAACAAGTGCATTGAGATGAGAATTTGTAGTATTATTACACTTAGAATCATCAGATTCTATGAAACATTTTATGATTCTAAAATCGTGATCTAAAATTGACAAACTTCGAACTTCTTGGCTTTGAAATGACTAAAGACAAATAAACAATACAGGTGTTCTTTGCAAGATGTTTCTGGCTCGTGTTTAACGTGTTATTTCAATCATAGTCTTATACACAATTCCTCGTCCATTACGTATCCAATACTCAAATCTCGGATAGCGAAAGAATCAACATATATTCATACAATTACAAATCTATCCTCCGTTCTAACATTTGCTCGTTTCTCTCTCCTCAGCATCGAGCCCGGAGAAAGCCTGGATCCTCGTGGCACAACGAAATTCCACGGATCCTCTTTGTGCCCCGGAGAAACAGATCTCGTAAAATAGAAACTTGCTCAGACGCCGGTACTGGCTGCATATTCCCCGCAACGAGGACTTCATAGGCAAGTTTCCCGGAGAACCTGGCTGGGTCCTTGTAATTTTGCCTGCCAGCATCCTCTCCTTTAGCGCGCATCCTCTTTCCTCCACCTCCTCCCCTTTCACCTCCTCTCTTTTACCTCTATATACTACTACGTCCCACGTTCTGGACCACTTGCTCGCGGTGTGATGCCGCAAGTGGAGGCTGGGAATCGCGAAGGCAAAGAGCGGGACAGGCTCTGGAAGGGAGTCAGGTGGAAAGGGGGTGGTATACGAAGGAGGACGTGCCTTCATTTGTTTCAGCGGGCCCGCTGGTGGGTGGTTACGTCACGCATTTCGTCGTCATGGTAACCTTCTGGGCTTGCCAAGAGGGGATCGGCGGCGTGTTGCCGCTCCAGACGACCAGGGATCCTGATATCCTACGGCTACGGGATCTCACGCATACGTAATGCTACGTCCACACTGCAACTCGCGAGCAACGAGTGCTGCAGATAGATATCCATTTCAGAATTTTGTACGACAGTTATCCTCGAGAATACTTTCAGGTTGTGTAGGCGTTTGAGCGTAGATTCGAGGACTTTTGCCCTCAAATAGGATGCAAGGTATCTGCGCATTTGACAGAGAGTTCTGTACGATAATTATTCAAGTTGCACAGAGAATATTCTCAATTTGTGTAGTACTATACTTGAGAGTATTTTTACAACAGATATAACATCGCCTATTTTATCAAACAAACTGAGTATCTAAGATGCGACCAGATTTCTTTTACCGCGCTTCATCGTGTAGTGGTTACGCATCGCCTAGGTGATGGAGGTTCGGTCAATCTAAAGCTCGAGAAGCACGTGTTTTTTTTGTAAAAAGAATCCATAGAGAATCCATAGGGAAGCTATGGATGGAAGACGGATGCTAAGAATGGTTCAGTAGATGAAGGCAAGGCAATTGTTGAAGATTGTTGAGCAGATGGGGTTTGATTTACAAAGGGGGGGAGTGAAAACAGAAGGAAATTCTGAACCAAAGATTGTTACGTTCCTGTTAGTAGAAGATCGATATAGATTGGTTGAATTAGGTAAGTAGTCAATCAGTTCAAGTTATATTTTCGATTCTCAAGTAGCCAGGAAATATGGTGCATCGACAAGCCTTAGTAACGTAAATTCTGCGGCTGGCAAGTGTTTCAATGTGTCTTCATGAACTTGAGAGCGCGATCTCTCCGCTCTTATTTCTCGTGAGTACATCGTCGAATAAAGCGGCGCGATTAAGCGTGCACGTAACGTGTCCTCGGGGCGCGAGAACGGCTTCAACCAGCGAGGCGGAGCGGCAGACTGCAACGGCAGCATCTTTGAGCCTTCTCCTCGTAATTACACGATCTCTCCGCGAAGCGTTTCGCGTTTCTCCGTATTCAGGGTGGTAAGACGAGGTCCCGAAAACCGCCTGGTCCGGATCGAATTCCATTAACGCCGCCCGTGTCTCCGCAGCTCCGGTAAGCGAGCGAGCGAGCGAGCAAAACGTGTCGCTCCTCTCCGCCTTCGAAAATCGTCGACAACATTTCCGCATTTTGCCGCGCGACGACCGACGCTTTCTTTGGGACACGTTTGTACGATTTGGTCGTTGATTCGTAGAGGAAGTTACCGGGAAGAGAGAGCAGTTCGGCGTTAAGTGGATCTTACGACAAGGTTGCTTTTAATTCGCGCATGTATAGACGCTGCTCGGGACTTTCTTGTTCACTTTCAGAACGGAGAGGCTATTCCTTGGGGTTGGTTACAAAGTTTTGAGGGTGGAGACTCTCTTTCTTGGAGTTTATAGATTAGAGAATGTAATTAGATTTATTATGAAAATGATTTATTATTTATCGAAAACGAATAATTACTAAAAGTGATTTATTGTATCAATTAGTTTTCGGACAAAGTTTGTTATTTAGGATTTATAATTTAAAATGAAATTATTATATAGCGAATGTATGCATCAAGCTTTTCCTGTTGTCAAAAAGGAAAAATGTCTTCAGGGTTTGGTAAGATGAGAATATTATATCAGAAATGTGTGGAGGAACCTTTTTCAAGTTATTTGCAATAGCTGCTACAGAAATTTTTAGTAATATGAGATTTATCGTGGAAATGTGTTGTAGAATGACAGATTTTACTTCAAACAGAGAAATTTCTCCAGAGATTGGTAAGATAGAAATATTATATTGCAGGTATGTAATAGAATTTTCTTTAGATTACGTGTAATAGCTGATATGCAAATTTTTAGTGTTCTAATTCGTTTCTTTAGTCGTTTCAACTACGAAAGACAGAACATTGTATAAATTAGACCAATTCTTCGATGCAACAATCACTTTGTTAAAAAAAAACTTCGAAAATGAAATCTCAGAGCAAAACTGTCGAGAAGAATAATCTTATCGTGTCATCTTACTAAAAGCAAATTGAATTAATGGAGGATAGTTTCGAAGAATCTTCAGGTTGTCAAACTTCCAGACATTTTGTCTCTTATTATATGTATCAGAAGCGTTTATTCATTCCGGAGTCGCATCCAATGGTCTCGATGTCATCTTGACATCCCTAGCAGACATCCCAAAGCAAAGTTTTCCCCTGACGCGATGGGGGTAGCTACTGAGCTCCAATCCCACCGACAATTTGAGTTTTCATTGGAAAATAATTATTATGGGATGCTCCGCTACTCGAGACCCGACCGCCCTCTACGGCATTAAGTATTGTTTCTCCCTATGTTTGAAATTAATTTGAAGTTGCCTAAGCAACCCCATCGCGCTCCCAAGAATCCCCTTCCCCCTGTTCCTTGCCAGTCAATAAGGACTACCCGACGAAGCAGTTTCGAACTTACCTTCGCGAGAATATCTAGGAAAGGGATCGACCTATGTGTCGGTTCTACTTTTGCTGACTTCTGCGAGAGATGTCCATGTTAAGCAATTAAGTAAAGCTGCGTGGTTTTGTTCAAAATTCGATAGAAAATCGGTCGAAAATTAAACAACGTTATTCACGATCTCGAGAATTTGTTGTTCTAAATTTCCAATAAGTTAGGATACGTATAACTTTTGATACGATAACTTTGCACAATAGGATCAAGTTTCTAATCTTTCTTTCCCTTCCAATAAATAAATCTAGACGCTAAAACTGGCTCGCCGTTCCGGACAAATTCTTCAATGATAAAACTTCTTAGTTATAAGATGACCCAGTCAACAGGTTAAAACCACTCGGTATCCAAATAAAGTTGACGTTTACGTAGGAAGCGCCATTTCACGGACGATGGCGAGCCATGTTGCACGGGCGTAGCGTCAGTTCGTCGCCCTCGCTATCCACGAGGGGGTGGGGTGGTTTTCGAAAGACGGGCTCGTGGGATGGGCTTGCCAAAAGCAGTCCCGACGTGCTCGCGCGTCCTCGCGCGTACATGCAACGAAACGAACAGAAGGGGCACGGTGTACGTGCAACGGTACACGATAGAGTCTGCCGGCTGTTCCATCGTCCTGGCAGGATGCAAGACGTAACATGCCTAACGATCTCTTCCCTCTCCTCCATACCACCTCTTCCTATCCTCCAGTTTCCTCTTGCCTCCTCTGCACCGTACCCTTTTGTCGAATCCTGCCTCTCTAGCCCGCTTTCTCCACAATTCTCCATCCCTTCTCTCCTCAATTCTCCTTTCTCTTTATTCTAACACGCTGTTCTACCTATTTGCCTTTCTCTTTCTCCTTCTGAATGTATCTGTTCTCTCGGTCTTCTTCCGGTTCTCTTGGATCCTGGCTGACTCGTCCTCACGATTGCTTGCCACTGGCTTACCGTCTTATGCAGCTTTACGTCCTGCGCCAATTTGCGCCAATTTGCGTTTACCATCGCCGCTCCTTGGAAATCTCTATCTCTCTTTCCCACCGCCGCTGGCACTCTCTGCCCGCCGCTGTTTTCCGGTCTCTTCTTTGCCACCGGCGAATACTCCCGCGGCTTTCCGGGGCAAGAGTTTCAGAGACACGTAGAATCGCTGGATTTTCTACTTTCTTAGGTTTTCTTTTGGCGGAGGTGCATGAGAATTGTTTGATTTCGTTTGGTTTTTATTAAGACAAGAGTGTTGGAGAAGTCGAATTGTTTAGTGGCAAGAAAAGCTGAAGGAATATTAATCATAGAGTAATTTATTCGTTACGTTACTTTCTGGTTGTATTTCAACGATTTCTTGAATTTTGTTTCATATTATATTTCTTGTATTTTGTAATTGTTTTATTATACCGGCTGTATCGATATTACTACGACTGTGTTATTATTTCGATAAGTAATTTATTTCTAGTAATTATTGATTTCTAATTTTGAAATCGCAGCAACAAACTATTATTCCTTATACTCCCTTATAAAATACTCCCTTTCGATTGCATACAGTATCGGTCAAAACGCAAAACTTCCAAAAACACTCCACCAATTTGTGAAACGTCCAAGAAAAATCCTAACGTTTCGATATTCTCAACTACGCCACTTCCTTCTACACTTCACTACGCTTGGTTTTCAATTAAAACTGCACTAGAATTCCTCCGCAGAAAATCACTAGAAAAATCTTTCAACCGAAAAACATACGGGAAGAATCACACTCCTAACAAATCAGTCACTGACAATTAGTCTCTGTCGCGAAAGTCGATGGAATACGGTCGTTTTTTGACCGCGAAAACCGCCAGAAAAATATCCAGAATGAAGGCAGGCCATAAATCAGTTGCGTAAACGCGGTGGGCTGACCCCGTGGAAAGATTGTTTGGGCTGACCCTCGACCTGGGTCAGGGGACCCGCTGACCTCCACCGGATTGGCCACCAGACGCAAAACCGGAAATTCCACTTCTCCTCCGTCTTCCACGGCGAATTGACCTGAACGATAATGTCCGGTCACTCCTTTTCTACGGCACGCGCCCTGGAGAGAGTATTAGGCGGTGATTTATCGACGGGTCGCACAGGACCACGATTGCTTCACTGTCGATTTTTAATCGTTTATTTTCCACTTTCTTACCCTCTTCATTGCCGCAGGTATTAGTAAATATTGTGTGCACTGGCCTACCCTTTTCGGGAGGGTTGCGATTGCTTGACATTTTTTTTAGGAGATTATTTCAGTTTATAATATCGCGTAATTTCAATATGACGGAGATTATTTATCGATAAAAGGGATCTTTATCGATAAAGATTGATGTTCACAGGTTGCTTGAAAATTTAATATGTGCATAATTGGACAGAATGTAGACAGTCGATAAAGATACATGAAATATACAAATGTTTAGGTATATAAAAATGCAATACTTGCTGTAATATTTAATGAGTAAAAAGTAAATAACGGATATCTGCTTAGATTCTGTTTCTTTAATTACGTTTATAATGATACGAATTTGTGACATTTTTATGACATAAATTATTAAACCATTAATTTACCAATTTCCGAATAAAACTAATCAAAACCAAGCAGTTGAATAAAGTATCGAAACAGATTTTTTAAAAAATCTACAACTGACTTGCATACAAATTCTTGACTTCAAAAAAAAAAAAGTGACAGGTGGAAGCAAGTTTTCAAGGGAGGAGCGTGTTTAACGTCAAATTCAATATCGCATACGCTCCATTCCTCTTCAATGGCCACTACGTCCGGTGTAGAATCGAATTATTCACGGTCAAGCAAAGACTGACCAGCGGTCAACCGTTTCGCAGCGGGAAGTCGTCGAAGAAGTCAGCGAACCACGCCATTTCGGGGTAATTGAACCGATTCCAGTTCAGGGGTTGGTGGCCGGTTTGCTGCAGGGGTGGTATCGAAGGGTGACCTTTACAAAATGGCTGCGAGCCATTTTCACATCGCAGAAAACGACTAACCTTACATATTCCTGAATGTCGAGGGTGAAATAATATTCCATTCTTTTTTGAACGGCGTTTCCCTTTCTCGTTTGTCTTTTGTTGAGAAAAATTTACTCTTTTAAAAGAAAAGACATTCGTAGAAGATTTGTATACCGGTATTTTATATATTTTATTTGTAACTATAGTGTATAAAGTTCGTTTCCAATTATATTTTTTCACTTTATATGTTTTGATGAAAGATCAGCGAAATAAACCTTGCATTCATTGTTCTCCACTTTGGAATTTCAAATATTTCTTTTGCTAGTTTATTCCGCATCGTATTTCCATTATCATTGTAAAATTAAGAACTTTCTCCATCTAGAATAAGCTCACGTTTATTAACGGTTGTTTTTGTTCGTTTTTAAACGTAATTTCTACGAATTATAAGGTGAAAATTCAATATGTCGTATATCTTTCTTCGTGTTTTTATTTCACGATTATCTAAATACTTGACAATCTCGTTAGTTCAATTACCGCGAATTAACCTTCGTCAGTTTCACATTTTCCCAATTTAATTAATCCTTCGGTATCAAATTGATACGATGGTAAGAGATTGATCTAAAGATAAAATCAATTCCTAAATTTACAAATTCTATTGAAAATAAAAAATACTCGCGAGCAATAGAACGAACAATTGACTATATATCCTATCTTCTTACACAACGTGTCAAAAATCAGAATTTAATTTACGAGATGCGCTTTGATTTATGGGACGGACCACCGAAAATTCTTCAACGAAAATATTTTTCCACGTATGATAAACAATTTGATAAAAAGTAGGACCGAGCCGATATTCGAGCAGCGATAAACTTCATCTTCCGGTGATGGATCTTACATGACGGCGAATGAGCGACAAATAGTTTTATTCCTGTCGCCTGCATGACGGGATAAAACAGGCGAAACGAGAGCATTCGAGCATTCCTTAACGACGGATGACTCAATGAGAAGTTTATCGCTCCATTTTTCCTGTCGATCATATTTTAAGGCAGCCATTACATGATGCTTCGAGCCTGATATTACTTTTGCATTATTCCGATTCTTCGACGCGTATAAAAGCGATCCGAATGTCCGTCGTGGAAATGTTTCCCGTCGGAAATATATCGTGTTAAAATGGAAAAAAAGCCACAAAGAGGAATGGAGAAAAAGAGACAAGCTTTTTGCCCGTGGTATAATGATTATGATAAAAGTAAAAATTGGACGCAACGATACGATTTTATGAAACAGTAGGTTAGATAGGAAACGAGAAAATATTTCATTAATCCTTTGTGGTCTTGTATGTTGTTAATATTTAATGAGTTGAATTCAATGTTCCATTTTCTTTTTCGATTCTTTTTAGTTTTAAACTTGTAATGACTACAAAAAGTATTTTCCCATCGTTGTATATATTATAACGTTTATGTACGTACTAATTAATTAAGTTGAAGCATATCAAATTTATCCTTTAGCGGTACTCTCATACGACTATAGAAATTTGATACTGAGAAAATGAAATGTAGAACCTGTAACGAGGTGCTTCGTTGTGAAATAAGAGTATGTAGATATTACTTTTTATAGACGCAGTATTAATTTAAATTTGGAAGTTTAGAGACGTGTACCATTCTTTTAAATTATCATATACATTGCTCCCTTCAACAACTCGAATAGATGAAATCGCTGATAAAAAGATACGAATTATTATCTGTGTATGACACAGGCTTAATTATTATCAACGACAAGTTCTGCGAAAACGTCTGCAAACAGTTGTATTTTGTAGTTGGAAAACTGATCTATTTTGTGCATCGTCAGATTCGGCAAAAGGGTTTAAAGTTTACTTGGAAAACAGGAAAGTTTATCCTGTCAGAGAACTTTAATCTTTTCTTTTTTGTTTAGTTTGAAGTTTTCTGAAGAATGTTTTTAAATTCACTCTTTTACTTTGTTCAGGAACGCGACTGTAATTTTCCTAGTTTCTACTTGAAACACGTAAATACCTCGTATAACAAAACGAAGTTTCTTGCAAGATTGGATACATCTAAAAAATTAAATGACTTTTCTATTACAGACTGATAAAAATAATTGTGATATCGTTTCAAATTAATTCTGTAAAATATTTGCTAAAATATGTACTAAACTCTTGCTATTGTACGTTTATCAACAATTTGTCTGGAGTTTAAGCGTCGTTCTTATCATTCGTCTTAAAGTTGATACATTTCTTAAGACAATTAATTAAACCTTCAGTTAATTAGTTTCCAGAGTCAATTTTAATCTTCAGTAATTTTAATAATAATCGCACATTTATTTTGTGGAATTATATCTTATTAACGTAATCTTTATAACTCTCACGACGATAATTTATTGCGCTATTCGTTCCCAAGAATTCCTACATGTTCCGAAAATCAACCGATCGATCGATCACGACATAAATCACAAGAAACGATAACTAATACACGAAACGTTAAAAACAGTCGATAATTCACCTACCTCGAACAACCATCCGCGGAAGAAGCTGCAGGACCATCATCCACCTCCACTACTGCCATCGTCACAAAAATAACCGTTAGAAAAATCTCCAACAAACAAGAAGAAAATTACGAATTACCGACGAAGAACCAGAACTCAAAATAAAATAAGAGGCGTATCTTAGTTGGCAGCGAGGTGTTGCCTCGCTGGTGCCAATCGAAAGACTAAGCGAAAGGGTTAACATATTCCTGAATACAAAACACATGCATATTCTATGGGGTCCCATGTGCGTCTCCTACCCTGATACTAGCGTATCGTTGTGTGCGTGCACACGCACAGGGCCCAGGTGGGGCCCTCCAATAAACGCATGGAGAACGTGTACGCACGAAGCATCGTGGCTACCTGAATCCTCGATTTCACGATCGCGTCATTATGAATGGGGAAAAGGTCGAAATACCTCCAGGCAGTCTCCATGTGACAACTATTGCTTATCGTGATGTGATTTTCATACGGCGAAGCTGACGGATCGTTCGACGATTATTAATGATCGAACGAAAACCAAAAAAGAAACTTTCTAGTTACCGAGCGCAAAATATCTGATTCGACTCTCTGCTGGTTGCGTTGCTTTCATGCGATGAAACTGCCCCGAAGAAAATCGTGAATGGGAGGTGGAATCGAGATGGTTCGATCGATGGGTAATTATCGAGGATTAACGAGAGAATGTTATAGAGAGGGGACACGGTTTGCGAACACGGTTTGCGAACACGGTGACGAATAGAATTGGGTTTGGAGGATTTCAAGGTTTCGAGGACACGGCTGGAGCTGATACGTTCGATAGGTTTTTGTAATAGCGCGGATCGAATCGGCTTTTCACGACGTTAGATCGGGACTGCAGATTGATTCGTCGATTGGGTTGAGACAGGTTTGAAACAATCAGGGATAGGTGATTGGAATTAACGTTTGGAAATAGCTTTTCTGGTATTCCGTTTGTATTCATGTTTGGAGTTGAAAAACAAGAGTATCTTGTATTTTTATCGTACGTGTTATATTTTCTCATTTAACATATATTATTATAGTAATATGTACGTATCAGGATACTTTGATAGATTTATTTATTTGACCACGGTGTAGAAATTAATGATGAATTAGTAATTAGAAACGATACTTGATACAGCTTTGTACAATCCATAGACTATCAACATAAATTACGTATTAAAACACACATGGTAATAATGTATTTTACTATTTACTATGCATTTAACACTAGAATTTAGCGGTAGAACTATCAGGCTCTAACACATATTCGCGTGCCAATTTTGCAGGCAAATTTTGTAGTATTTTATTTTAATTTTACTTTAATAAAACAATTCCTTTTACGGTACGTATGATGTTTTTGGTAGCTGATTGCAAGTGATCATAATTTCATCTTAACAAAGATCAACTTTGATTTTACCAAAGGCACCTGTATATCTTGATTAATTCAACTAATTCAAAATTCCAAGAGCCACCATTTCGTCAAGTCTGATTGATAGTCCTAATATTAAACAAAATCTATCTCGACAGGCAGATACAGACAACTATACCCCAAAAAGGATTTGACCGAGTAACTTTATTAAATCGCAGTCTCGCCATGCTCTTGCAAACCAAACGTTTCCCAACCGAGCTCTACCTGGGCGCCTAAAACCCGCGGATACAGTCAGTCCCGATATTATAAGTTTCAGCGAACTGCGCATTCGTGGAGTGTGACGAACATCGTCGGGGCCTAAATTGAAAAGGAACGAGTGCCCCGAAGAGCTCTCGAAACGATGCAGGCTATCTCGAAATCGCGGCACCCATCGAGTGCCCTCCAAGATAAAAATCAAATTGTACGCGCGGAGCCAAAGGTGCGAAGCCCAGCCACGCATGGCTGACCGTATTGTTCGTTTCTCTGACGTCTTAACTAAGTCCTACACGTGTGTAGAATAGTCTGAAAAAAGCATAGAAAAACGATGGACGTTTGATGAAAAAAGACAGGAACAAGGGTCGACCTGGTTTCCAATAGGTGTTCCGGGTTCCACCGGTCAGGAGGTCGCGATTTTCCACATCTGTCGCGAGGATGGACGACAAGAATCAAAAGAAGTGTCCCTCGAAACGAGTTAATACGATTGCCACGGTTTAAAGTCCTCTTGAACGGGGTACCTCGAGTTGCGATCTTATTGACAGATAAGCCAAGTAGAGGTCGTTTCATTTGCATGCACGACGAACCTGGTATCGGCTGATTCGAATCACGTCACAGACCCTGGTGGTGATTTCATCGAGAGAGTTGAGTAGTTTTGTTCAATGGTTGGAATTTTTCGGAGTCTATTTTCGAGTGGAGAAGCGGAGCTGATGATGGTGATGGAGGGATTCCGTGGTTGCGCTTTTGCTGCTTGGGGTTGCGTGCAAGTCTGACTCGATTTGACGCTAGAGTGGAATGTGATGGAATGGCTTTGAGCTTGGGATTTTTATCGTTCACAGATTGTGCGTATCGTTGTAAATGTTAAAATTGTATATTTACAATTTTTTGTTTTATATTTACGCGTGTGTTTGTATTTGTTTGAATGAAATGCTTCTTAATGTTCTACGTTTGTTTAATGTATACAAATTTATTTTCTATTTGTATCTGTATTTTCTTCTTATAGTTTCCTAAAAATTCTTATTTTTCTCAACCACTTCAATCAACCAATGCCCAAAACAAATGCTCGCCATTTCCAATCTCACGAAGCTCCCTCGTTCTGGAAATCCTCAAACAATCTCAATACTTCACGGCAAAAATACCAAGGAGGAATCTCTGGGAAGAAGAAAAATCGACGAAGACAATGTTTAAATAGCGATACGAACAGCATCAAATCAACTTTTGCATGCTCAAAAAATCCAACAGTAAAAATTGGGTCAGGTAAGAGTTGAATCCCCTATGGAACGTGAAAACCGTTCGTTCGACGTTCGATTTCGCTTGGAAACGGTTACCTGTGTCGATCGTGTCCCGCCTCGCTAATGTATTAGTCAAAACCGAACACCCGTCACAATGCCGCTGATTACTTTAATAATGGAACGGAATGGCCCCGGGGCTGGTGGCTGGGTGTTGGGTTTTTGCTCGCGTGCACAATGCAGCTCGCGAAGTATACAAATAGAAAAAAATGGAAGAGAAAAGAAAAAAAAGAGGAGGAAGGAAAGAGGGGAGAGTGAGAGCTTCTGTCAACCCTTCGAAGGACATAAACCCCATCTAGTTACCCCTTACGAAGAATATTCAAATCGCAACCCTTTCGACCGTGAAAGGAGACTTCTGCCGAACCCTTCGATCGGATTCAATGGGCATCGATATTCAAATTTATATTCGACGGAAGGTTCATGCTCTTCCCACCCTTCTTCTCAGCCGGTCGAGGCCACGTTTCGCGCCCTCTCAGCGACGAATAACCGTCGCCGCGTTGCCATTGGGGTCGACAAGAGGAAAACGAAAGAATGGAAAGGAATTTGCATTCTGTTTTCTTTTTTTTTCTTCCTTTTATTTTGTGTGTGTGCTTGTACGTGTGTGATATCGTTTCGTTGTCGATACTCGCGAAACTGGAACGGAAACGACGCTGGCAGATGCACGGAAACCTTCGATCCGCGTTTTCGCCCCCTCTGACAGACGTTACCGTGTATTCGCTGCGACACGTCCCCCTTGATCTTGAGAAAAGCTTCTTCGAGGGATAGTCTCCGAGTGAAAAATCGAGGGACAAGGAGTTAGAATGATCTAACGTCTCGATGTTTCGCTTTGTATCTCGATAAAAGGTTTATGATGAAAGGTATTAATAAGACGCGGGGTACAAAGATTTCTGTGGCTGACTGTACATAGTCGTGGTTTTATTTTTATGAAGTTACACTAATTTTAAGACGGCGTTAATTCTTGCGTTTGGTGTAGGAGATTTATAAGCGATCAGATGCGTTACAGTGATGTTTCGTATCGAAGGAATACATCGGTACATTAAATAGAATCAAACAATAAGGGATATCTACGTGTAAAAGATACGAATTGGTTTAAAAATTCGTCATCTATCCGTGAGAAGAAATCGATCCTACGTTTTCCAGGCATAGTCAAAACTTCCAAAAGCCCGAATTTCTCTCAGAATCGACATGCCCGTCATATACCAGAAGCGTCCTTACCACCGATTGCATCCTTTGAAACAACGACGGTGAACCGCGACGCAAAGAAGTGTAACTTGCTAAATATTCCACGAAGCACTGTAGTACCTGTGGGATAACAAGTAGACGAGCACCGGAATAAAGTCAGCAGCAGTAATAGAAGAAGAGAAAGAAGAAAAAGGAAGAGAGGAAGCGACCGACTAGGGATTGAACCTAGTGAAACCGCGAAGAAAACGGGGCCACGGAAGCGAGTAAGGGGGGTGGGTTGAGGCGCGAACAGGAAGGAGAATAAGAAGAAAATAATGACTCTTACGAGTCTGGAACGGCGGCCGAGTCTGCGAGCGTCTGAGGGGGCGTCGCGTAGGAGGAACAGAAAAGGGGGTGGAGGGGCGTCGTCAGCGTGTCTACGGCCGTGACCCGGTTTTTTCCGAAGCAACAGGTCCCTTCTAATTAAGAACACTTAAGAAAACTTCCCTCTTAAAGCTGACGCCTCTCCCTTCGTTCTCCTGCCTGATAACGCCATTATATTTTAATAAACCCGTCGCGTGCCGTCCTCCTCGCTCCTCTACCAACTCGTTTCTCGTCTGTTTGACGTAGTCTTCGTTCTCTTTCGCTCTTGTATAATGGTTCTTCGTTTCGTCTTCTTCTTCTTCTTCTTCTTTCGCTCTAGAGAATCGCGAGCGTGGATGGTAGAATTCGAGGAGAACACTTTTCGCAGTGGTAACTGGGAAACGGGATTCAGCTTTTTATGATTTCTCCCCCTCGCGGTCATGAACCCCGAAAAATCCATTAGGATGATTGGTTCCAGCTATTTTTGGGTCAGGTTTTATTTAGAAGAGGAGGAGGTGAAATCGTGATGATTTCTTTTGGTGGAAGGTTTGAAACGCTTTAGTGAGATTTAGGTCGTTTGGGATTGATTTATAGGTGATTAATCGATTCATTGTCTCTTATCCATGTTACGTGTCAATCGGTAGATTTCATAGAAATTACTACGAACGTTCCTAGAACGCAACTGATACGGTAGATACATACGTGACGTTATGCCAATCAATATTTTTAAAATGTTCAAGGGGATAACTAATAAAAAGACAATTTTAATATTTCATATTAAATCGCTGAACAACGTATTTAATTAAAAAGTTCTAGTATCCTATAGAACACGAAAAATCTAATTCATCTACATCCTTCTACTTATAGCCTTCGTATTTAGTATTTTAAAGATCATATTAACGATCGAAGTACATCATTGTGTGTATATAATATATATATTTAACTTATAATACAATAAAACGTATTTTAAAAATATGTATAACTAATGGACGCAGCAATATAGAAGGCAAAGGCCATTTATAATACCACCTACATATGGATTTTTCAAAAATACCGCAACTCTCCCTGTACTCGAGAAACATACCCATTCAGATTGGCATTCCGCGACAGTTCTCGTGATCAACTCGCGTCGGTAATCTCTCGATCCGGCAGCGTTCGGGTGGGAAGCGCTTTAGCCCGATTTCCGGTGAATTTTCGCGCGCGGGGATCCCCCATACGTTCCCCCATATACGAAACGCACCCTCGATTTCAGACCCGCGTGCACACACCGCCACTCCACGACCACCATTCTCGACTCTCAGCGCGAAAAGAAAATTATCGCTCGCGCGTGTTTACCCTTGGCATTGCATCCCTCGCGAACGCGATGCACACAGCGTGCCAATAAATTTCGCGATTTCGACGGGATAGATGGTGGAAAGTTGGCGTTATTTTTCGACGAAGATATTACCTACAGTTTCTTTGAAGTTTCCATAGAAACGTTGTTTCAGAAGTCTTTGAAATATTCGACAAGTTTGTATAATTCAATTTAGATATTTTACATAGTTTCATTTTTTCTTGGACTTTCAAATTTTCCACAAACGCATTAAAATCCGCAACCTACTTATCATCTTTCATCCCTGTAACTTACTTATCATAATATCTATACCAGGAATAGTACGAGCTACGTAATCCAGACAAGGGGAACGTGAATATAAAATTAATAAAATAACAGGCGCGTAACAGCCTGACGACAATTGCTACAATTTTCCATCAAGTATCTATATGTACGATTCAATCACACGTCACGCAATTTGCTAGAGACTCAAGAAAGGTTGAAGGTTTTAATTCGCTGTCCAAAGACTATACGACAGAGAGCAATAGAAAAACAGAAAAGAAACGGAGGGGGAAAAAGAGTGGTCGAACGAGATGCAGGTAGAAGAGGGCGAAAAACAAAGAGACTGAGCAATGGTAATACGCATATAAAATTCCATTATGCCTCTCAATTTTGCTAAAAACGAACAAAAGCCTGGGAATTTTGTACGATCCTAATTCGATGACCAAAGACTAAACAACAGAGGACAATGAAATGAAGAAAAGGAGAAGAAGATAAAGAAGAAGAGAAAGAGTGGTAAAACGAGGAGGAGGTAAAAGAGGGTGGAAAGACAAAGAGGGTGAGCAAGAGTGGTATTGCCTGGTTGGCAGTCAGTGGCTGGGTCCTGAAGTTAAAGAGCTTCGGGGGCATACGTGAGAGGGATGTAGAAAGAGAGTGAGGGTGTGGGTAACGTGGTGGGGTGAGAACGTGGTGGTTACGTGGGTTGGGATGTAGAGGGATATAGTAGGGTGGGTGGCGTTTCTGGCGGCCATTTTGAACGCATATATCGATTGTTTGGCGGCCGGGCTCCGCTCGGCCATTCGCAGGGGTGGCTCGTGTGTCACACGACCACCCTCTTCGCCCGGCCTGCCCTGCTCTCCGCCTGGGAAAATCGTTGTCGTTTTTCCGGGATGCGTGAGCCTTCATCATCTGCCTCCACGCTACGACGAAACAATTCTACTCATTTCCCCGTTCTGCATCGATATTTCTCATGTATCGTTTGGCTCGTTTGCGAATTTGGAATTTTCGATTGGAGGAAGTGACCATGTTTAACGTTAAGTAATGCTTAATTTATAAAAGTGGAGAAATATCGATAATTACTAATATAGTCCTATATATAGCCATTGATAATTACCGATTACTTCGAAATCACAATAAGCAAGTACAATAGAAAACTGAACAACATCGATGTTGAGATTGGATTAGCTAGTTATGGAGAAACGTGGCGAGAAACGTTGTAGACGAAAAAGAAATTTAATTTAATTGTACTTGATTTGACATGTCTATTTATCTCAAACGAAACAGTATTTTTTAATAATTTCTTGATTATCTGAGTTCATATAGTAGAAACAATATTTCAAATGAAATAATAATCCTTCGTGATTTTAATAATTTCTTTATGATTATCCGAAATAATCGTCTACTGAAATTTACCTAATTCTTTATAAGTACCCTGATACTTATGAACGAGGATATAGAAGGATGTAAAAGAGGTAAGAATACGTCTAGGTGAGGGGGTCAATGAATTATGGAGACTGTTTCTAGCAGAGTAAAACACAGTGAAAGAAGAAACGGGGTGAAAGTTTATGACGAAGGGTAGTTAGTCTTTTAAAGCTGTGTTCTGGAAACTAAGCTACATAGTAGATCAGTCTATTCTTACGCTTTAGACTTTTGTTTGAAGTTGTGCTCAGGTAGGGAAACTAATTCTCTTAATTCTCGTGCCCGGAAATGAGAAACGTATTAGCTTGATTTTCAAGTCGAAGTATGTTCATTACGTGCTTCTAACAGCTAGAAAGATTACTCGTAACAATACATATCGCCTTCTATGATGTTGAACTAATAAGTAGTTCCATAATTTCTCAACAAATTTTAGCTTACTAATACCTTATTATTCTACCTAAATCTACTCGATAATTTTTTAAGTTACAATAAGTAGTTGTAAAAGTTGTAAACCTACTCCACAGGACTTCACCTAAAATTAACCAAATCACGACCATCTTCATGAAGAAAACAACTGTCGTCACCTGACAGCACGCGTGTGCCACGCGCCAAACGCGTTACGACGAAATTGGATTCGAAGAAGACACCTGACCCTGGGTCAGACCTCCATGGTCAGAAGAAGGAGGGTGGTTCCGCGCGTAAACTGCCCCTAAACCGGCTTAGAACCCGCCCCGACGAAACTGGCTGCTCCAATCGGCTTCCACTTTCTGCCATATGATCCCAGTACGAAGCAAACGCGCAGGTCTTGTACTCGACGAACTGGACATCACGCTGACCTACCCCCTTTCACCCTTGTCCGCACGTGTTCTCAATAATTCTGACGTCCAGGTAGCTTGTAGGTAGCCTATTTCTCTTGCTTCAACGAACTAACGAGTATATCTTGTTTCGGAGAGTTTTAGGCTAAAAATAGCTTTAACAAGGGGTCTAAATTTTGATGAAGCTGTTCCGAAGAATACTCTTCCTTATATCTCGTATTATCCTCAAATTGTTAAACGCAAATACCTGGATGAATTACTGGGCGATTATAGAAATTGGAAAGAGAATTAGCAGGACGAGGATTGTCGAGCTAATTAATCTTTGTATCGTTTCAAATATTTGAAAATTAACTATCGACGAAATAGAACAATCAAACAATTGATTGTTTAGTTTCTGAAGAATTCAATAATTATATATTATAGATTATAAAAACGAAGGGAGAAACTTAAAGCATGATTAAAAAATATGAAAAGAATGAAGTTGGTCAATCTTACCTCTGAATGCTTCGAATAACGGTCGTCAGCATCATTCACAATCGTTCTACACCCATATTCATTCCGGCGACTGCGCTTCAAACGAAACTAGCAAACTACTCACCTCCGTGTCCCGCGAAAATTAATTTTCCATCGGGCGACGTTTATTTATCGTATTCCCGTGGAATTTGTCTTTGCGGTTTCGGGCTAAGAATAAAGGAGAGATCGGGAATAATTGGAGGGTAAGCCAGTCTCCGCGAGCGAAATCTCGTCACCGTCTTAAAGGGGAAGTTTCGCGAAAGCAAAGTTCCTCGGGCCAGCTTCTTCCTGTTCCTCCTTCTCCCTCTTTTTTTCGCGTCCTCTTTCAGCGAGCTGGCGTCGCGCCAACTAGGTGAAAAGTGTGGAAAGTGAACTCGCGATTTACGGCGGCACGCCGAGAGAGAAATGCTTCGTAGGATGAAGAAAGAGAAAGAGGCAGGGGTAAGGGGTGAAAAAGGGGTACAGGCAGACTGTGTAGAGGTGGTAAGAGGGAGCGGCAAGCGGAAGTAGGACGAGGCAGACGAGAGGGTAGGGGCACCAGCTTGTTCGCTTAGAAATTTATTCAAATTAAGCGGCCCAGGGAGTTTACGAACCGGCGGAAAAATCGAAAGTGCCGGGATAATTGGCGACGGTGAAAGTCGACGACTTTGAAAACCGCCCCTATTTCACGCGGCGGAGTTTCGTTCGACGAGCGAACTTTCGCGCGGCCGAACTTCGTCGTCCAAGTTTTCCCGCGATCGCCCACCGACACCGGATGCTTATTTAAAGAAACTCAGCCCCCGTAGCACCACGATAAATTCCCAGATGACGATCGTACCGCCCCACCTCATCAGCATACCGCCTGTTTTCCGATAATCGGTGGCAGAGTAATCGGTCTTATCGTTTTTATTGACAGAGATGAGTTCTTGCGATGTAAGATAGGAGATTGTTTGAAGGGAGCTTGTTACGAAGGAAGCATGTATAATTCCTGGCTAACGAGTTGATTTCATATATAGAATATTCACTTTTGTAATTTGGAATATATCGTATAAATACGTTCTACTAAGAAAATGAATATTATTTATTCACATTTTTGGATGATTTCTTTAAAAGGATTCTTTGCCCTTTTACCAATGACCAATTCATACGTTAAGAGATTAATATTAAAAAGTGTTATTTCTTGTTACTTAGTCTCCTTCGATGTTAGCTTGGATTTATTGTTGAACAAATTCGTAGTATTTTAACAATTCATACATTCTGCGCTGTACTTGTCGAGGTATAAATGACGACGGTCATCGTAAGAGACGATACGTACTTTTATTATATATCAAAACCGAAGTTGATAAAGCCACAAGGTCCGACAAAATTTGCCTTTCGTTTGTTTCTCCAGTCTTTCCCTCAACAAGATCTTTCGATATCGTCAAAATCAGAGTTACGATTCGTCTAAATAGCAGCTCCGTGAAGAAAGCGGCTCACCCTTGCACCCTGGTTTAGGTGCACCAAATACGTTGAAAGATCCGTCGACATAGCATTAATACCTCTCCCAAAGGAAAGCACACCGGGATCTTAATAGTCGTATCGTGTAGCTGGAGCGACATTACAGATCCCCGCTTTATGTCCTCGGAAAAACGTATCTTTCGTCGGGGCCGTCCGTCCTTCTTGCACCGCGATCGCGTCTTCGAGAATCCATTCCCCGTAGCAGCAAAGACTTCCTGTACCGCTTACGCGGATGTTACCTCCACACCCACGTTTTATATATACTCTTCGTCCGCATATGTACCTGGGCCACGATATCCAGCCGCGTACATATGCGTGCAACCGGGGATCACGTATAACTGTGTGTGAGAAGAAGAGAAGCAACCAGCTTCTAATATGTATATATATATGTGTGTGTGTATACACATGTGTGTATGTGTGTGTACGCGCATATCCTGGAATACGAGGAGCTCTAATCCCCTTTTAGAGACTCGGCTCATACCACGCATTGCGATATGCCTTTGACGGCCGCTCCTGCGACGCTATTGGCTCCGCGTAATCTCGTGTAAGTTGGGTTGCCTAGCCACAGGATCCTTGGCTCCCGGGGCCCGTTCACACATGTGCAATCCCGGGACACGCACGCCCGTTTTAGTTTCCTTCGCCCTTCATCGCCCTTCGCCACGATCGATACGGCAGTTCCCTGACGTACGGCTGCGGCGCATGCCCTTCGACCGTACCGTAGTCAAGCTTACCGCGGCCACCGTCAGAGCGCGCTCGGTTACGTTTCCGGAGTCTTGCCGAGCTGAAGGATTTTATAAAGATGAGTGGGCCGTTCGCGGGGTGAGAAGAACGATTTGTTCGTTTTGATGTGTTGAGGGAAGATCGTAGTAGTGGCTGGTTTTATGATATAATTGCTTTGCGGCCTTAGGAAGGGTTTTAGACGAGAAACGACAATGATATTCGGCAATTTGGCGTAATCGTGATGTTAGGTTTTTAATTTTATGGACGATTCGAGTCAGGTAGGTGATTTTTGGAGAAATTACTAAGTACTTCGCCCGATCTTGGGAAGAAGAATTTTACTATTTAGTGGTTAGCTGTATTATATATGTTTTCCAATGACATCATCTTTAAGAATAGAATTTTGATTTTCTGGAGAAAGGGAGAATTAAAATTTAGTGAAACAATGAATTTCTATTAAAATATTCGAATAATAACTATGACAGAATTAATCGATTTAATAGATTTGAATATGATATTAAAAGAATGAGGTTATAGTTACTTTATATCGATCGAATTTATTCGATTTATTTGTAAGCTTTCGTTAGCACCTGCACGTAGGCAACCTCGTGTATGAACTCTTCTACACTACCTAGTCAGGTAGTCTAACAGGGATCGTCTTTATCTATGTATTTCTCATTTATTGTTCCTTTTCATTCTTCTAATTTTTTCGTTATTACATTGCAAATGTTTGTCACTTATCATTTACGAATGTAATTAAACGAATGAAACGCAAATAAAAATTTCCTCCACCCACTAAATATTATAATTGTGAGTCCTTTACTAGATATTTGACGTATTCTTGCACATCACGCCCATTCTACAAGTCTATAATTTTTTAGTTTCCCATAAATGCATAAACTCCTATTTAATCCTGCTACGGTACTTGAACTTTTATATTTCGATCTTGCATCACAGTTAGCAAACAAAAAGTATCCGTTAATAAAAAGTAAGCCGCCCAAGCTGAAGATATTTCTGATGTGAGAAAATTCGAGTCAAAAGTGACCGAAAACACGTAGCAGGGATAAAATTCTTTTTTTCGCAATAAAAATCATTTAGCAGGCCAAAATTCTCGTTATCCCGCAAGCGATGACCCAAAAGCGGAGACGCACGTGCGTCGCGTTTCGCCCTTGTCCCGCCGCCACCGACTTAAGAACACCGATCCGCGGTCTTGTGTACACGAAAAGTGCGCTCGCTCCGTGTTTTTTCTCGTCCGTCCAGTTTTATCGTAATTGCCAGCTTTACGTAAGGCTGTTTGTACATGTGTTATCATGAAATACGGCGGTATTTGTACAATTGTTTGCTCCCTCTCGCCGCGGCGACGCCATCTTCTGCATGACCACGGACGAAAAAAATTCCGGACCAAGGTTTAGAATTCGCCGAATCGTTCGAACGAATTTCGTATGATATTCGTGTTACGAGCCGATTATAGTCGATGACGACAATGTAAGGCGTAAAGAGATGTGTGATTCACGTGTTTGAGCCAGGTGTTTGCAAGCTGACAGTTCGGTGTCGCTGTGGCGAGACCCGAATCGCCGTGACAACCTCGAGACGAAGATAAGAATAGGATCTTTGCTTCTAAGACGGCTGATTAGACTCGTCGGCGTAATCGTAACGATGGTATGCAATTGGCCTGCTTCGGTTTCGCTTCCAGTTCTAGACTTCTGACTCGGTTTTACGAGATTCCATGCTTCACGATGGTCTAATTTTAAATAGAGTTCAACATCGTCGTGATACTATACTGCTATACTACGATACATTGGAATAGATAATTGTCCAGATAATTAATTCGTTAAATTGGTTCGCGCGATAGCAGCTCGAGTTCAAATAAACGAATTCGATCAGCGAGATTTCACTTGATCGGCCATTAAGTAACATTTTGTTTCAATAAATGCAATTCTACTGTAGACAACTGTACTTTATTTAATAAGCCGCTTATTTTGAATTATTGGTTCTTTATTTTAAATTATGTCGTAACGAATTTTAAAAAGCGACATATAGCTTGAAAAAATATTTCACAAAATTTTAAAGATTATCACGGGATGTAAGAAACCACGTTTTCCGTGGCAACATGCTGGAAGGGACCCACGAAATCTGTGTTCCTTTCGCGTAATCCCATCCGATGTGGCCGCGTATGCCTCCGAACGGCAGATCGATCATCCTCCGTAGAAAATTGTCCGAGCAATTTGCGATCATTCACGATCCTCGCCGAGGCACGAAAAACGAATCCTGTTTCCAGACATAGACCAACGTGCCAGACCGTGTGACATAATCCTGTCGGACGCTTTGTCCCGCCGGCTGATCGCGCGCGTTAGGACACGGATCCCGAGGGAGGACGTTAACTGTCCCCATAAATACCAAAAAGCAAACCTATACGAGAAAAGAAAAACTAGGGATGTGCTGGAAAGTCGTATTTACGAATTATTGTTGTTAAAAAATATCTGGAACGTCGTAAGAAGTAGACTTTTATCGTATCAACATTTACGCATGAACGTAAAATCATTATGTACGTGTACAGTACTATAAAAAAATAACAAAAAGATATCTGGTACAGTAAAATTGATCCTTAACGTGTACACGATACAACAATGATACAAAGTATGCAATAAGAAAGCATGAAACTATTCAGAAGTACCTGAGCGTTTATTTGTTCTTCGTAATAATTTAATATCGCGATAGTGTAATATTGTAGATTAATGTAACAATAAGAAGCGTATGCGTAAACACGACGATGATTCTCGCGTATAAAAAGATGCTAAAGGAACATTTGATACGTCGAATCGATATGGAGAAACAAACGAGAATAAACAATTTGTATCTCATGATAGGTAATCTAAATTTATAGCGATAATTTTACAAATGCACAGCAAGTACTACTTTCGCTTATCAGTTTGCCATTAATTTCTTTAAAGTTCACAATTCGATAAAAATTCCCATATACGTAGTTACTATGAATCTACGAAAGTACCCGAATACTTATGACCTGGCACGTTCGTATTTTCTTTCCTCGTCGATTTGAACGAGTATCCGTGTCTTTTATCCGCATTTGATTAAAAGATTCTTGTCAGCCTCTCGATAGCTTGTTGGGAAGGAACTTATGATTTTCTCTGGTTACCGGATTGATCTGGTTCCAGGAGCTTCACGGTGCCTAGCTGATAAGGCGGTTAAACATTCGTGGTTCGAAGCGGACAGAAACGAGAGCTCGGAGGAACGTAAAGTGGTGCGTGATAAAGCGAGGCTGCTTGTTTGCCGCTGATTTTGCCGTGGCAATGAATGGGGTAGCGTGTGATAATGCTTGAGAGATTGTTTGGAAATGAAGGATTTTCGACGAGGTAAATTTTGCATGGAACGATAGTATTGTCGAGCTGGCGGCTTTTTGCAAGGAATATCTTTGCTTAGGTTTTGTCAGGCACAAGCGTTGTTAATATAGATTTATGTACTTGTTTTTGACAGAAATCTCAGTTGTTGCCAATTTTGGTGAAATAGCTACACACATTGATCGAATGAACATGTTTGAATGAACAGTATAACCTCTGTCCTAACCACATGTTAAAAGTCAACAATAGTAAAAAAAAAACCCAGAAATTAATTCCAAAACCTGACCATCCATCAATCACGTAAGTATCATCGACTATGGTCCCGATAAAAAAGAAGCGTATAGCAGATCAGAAGTACGTCATAGGCCCAATGACGTCCCCGGAAGAAAAAAGATTCGCACACACAAAGGGATACATGCCGAGAAAGCGAAAGAAGGACGAAGAGAATCTGTTCGTAAAGGGCAGCGGATTCGATGGGTGGAAGAAGCGATAAGTGGAGGAACGAAAAAGGGTCTGGGTCGCGTGAATCGAGGGCAAGAGTGGCGCAGGAAGAAGAAGCAAAAGCAGGTCAGATGCATCTCCTGCATGGACGCAGGTCCTTTCGAGTTTACTCGTCCAGGTCAGAAGAATGGACCCCCGAATCCTTTTCGTTGGTAATTCAGGACAGGCCCCAGCTGCAAAAACCGTCGTCCCCCGTCGTCGATGATCACCGTGCGTTCTCTTACCCTCAGGAAAGGATACCGTCTCTCTATGGGGGGACAAATCTTTTTTTATATCTTAGATCCTGGCCGATCATTTTTTTACGAACCCTTTTACCAACGATGCCATCGGAGAAGGAGCGTTGCGCCCCTTCTCGCGCAACTGTCGCCTTCTTGTCTCTACGCTCTCTCCTTTCTTTAATAGTTTCTGTCTCTGTTAAGGTTCGTTCGGGATGAATGGGTCAGATCGAGGAACGTCTCTCATGGATCAGATCGCGCGCAACACGTACGCGTGAATCGTGTTGCGCTTTTGAGAATGGAAGAATTTTTCTTCGAGCATGGAGGATATTTGGAGGTTGGTTTGTTTTTCTTTGAATCTTTCCTGGTTTTTGATAGATCTTGTTAGAACTTCAGATAGTTATGGCACATGTTTAGAAGTATTATTGTGATATTATTAAATATATTACACAAAAGAACAAGAAATAGAATACGATCTGTGATGAACGTACGTTTCAATGTTTTAAGAGTATAAAGAAATGCGTATATTTTTTCGAGACGTTCTCTGTTTAGCGATTAATATTTTGGGCGGAGAAATAAAGAGATTAGATTGAAACATTAAGATTCTATATCTTGTCGTCAACAATTATCGCATCGTTGCAAATACGATCATCCACAAATATAAACCAAATGGAATAACGTACATACGTATTTATTTTTTAAGATGTACAAAAGTAATGAAACCGTTTTCGTTTTCCTTGAAACAGATCGCGTTAATTTTACAGTAAAAATTACCTCTCTATACTATAAAGACTCTCTTAACATCGCAAACAACATTACTATCTTGCTCGTTTAAATTTATCTCGTACCATTATAATTATAGCATTAAAATGCTGAACAATCACAGCTACGAACATAGTAAAATACCTAACTAAATCAACATCGATGCATATTTCAGAATTATTCTATTTCACAATAGAAGCGTCAACGTTGAACGAATTATCGTATTTACTCGTGGGAAATTTTATTCGAAATCGTTTTGACAAACTAAATGGTGACAATCGATTATTGTCCAGTAAAGGTCCAGTGGGTATTTAAAATCCCGACGACTGAAAGGCAAGCGAAAACAGGTGGTGTAAGGGGTTAACTTTCGTCAGGATATCGTGACTACTGGTCAGTTTGTTCGATAGTTGGTGCCAGCCAGCACGGATAGCCATATACCCGGTACGCCTTACAGGGGCCTTGGTACCGAGCTGTACCAAGAGGGCCACCGGTCAATACCTCCAGACCTTCGGAACACCGCGAAAAACGTAAGCAGAGAATGCCAGCTAAGCTTGGTCTTTGGTCGAAATCGAGCCTCGTGCATGGTACCGAACCGTGGACTAAATAGCGTGCGATCACGGATCACGAGGAACTTCGATTGATGATACTTCGTTTGACAACGGCGAAGATTTGTGAATAAATGAATATATCGGGACGTTTGTTTAACAGTTGAAATACCAAAATATTTTTATGGTATCTTCTAGCTTTTTTAATTAGCTATTCTTTAAGAAAAGAAAAATATGCTTTGATTTTAGTCTTTAATCTCTAGTACATTATCTCTTTGGTGAATTATATTTTAATGTAAGAAATGCGCAATTATTTTATCGTTGCAACAACTCCTCAAGCTCGTGTACAAATATTCTTTCTCCGCTAAACTGGTCATATACCATCAAACCAGCTCTCGACAAGGATTTATTCTTATTACGTACGACCGTAATAATAACGATATATTGGCCGCAAAACCTCAATTAAGCGTCTATCATCCATCCGTATCGTTTCATCGCGTCGCGTATTATTATTCGCTAGATCATCCATGTCATGCAACTAGAATTAAATGTATCGTTCGAATAAAATTTCAAATAAACGAAATTATTCGGCAAACACGACTGGTTGCTTTGTTCGAATAAAGATACATTTGGACGATATTTTAGTGGAACAAAGATTCGTTCGAATAATTCCTTGTCGAAATAAAAATTCATTCGTATAAAAATTCATTCGAACAGATGTTTCTCCCAATAATAATTCGCTTGAAACAAATGTGAAATTACTAAACGAAAACTGAAATCAGAGCTGCGTGTGCCTGTGTTTCTTCGCCAGATTCGAGGGAAATCTCTTTTTCCCCACCCTTTAATAGTTCTCTCTTTGGAAATCACCCCCGGAACGCAAGACAGTCGAAAACGTGGGCAGACGTGACTTTCGAGCGCCCTTTCGACTGTACTAATTACCATCGACCGGGGAATAATGAATTGTTTCCAGGCCTGAGGCAATAAATATCGTTTCTACGTGCGCGACGACGATGCTACGTACGCGCTACATCCCTGGTTCTCGTGTGTATTTAGAGTCATGCATGCATGGGGGCCGATACACGTAACGATGCAGCTTTCTATCGTTGGCAAACGGTTCGCTTATTATCGAAGATCGGATTCGCGTGCGATACACCTAAGCACGTGTGCGCACGTAACCGTGATAACGGGTGTCCCGATGCAACCGTCGATGTTAGACGATCAAGTCGATTGTTATGGGTGAAAGGGGGTTGTTTAATGCATGGTAAATTTCTTGATTTATTTAGGTGTGGTTGACTGTTGCTTGGGGGGCAGTGTTGAGCAAAATTTTATTCTAGATAGCAGATAACGCATAGAAATAAGGAACAAAATTTTATTCGTTAGTAACGAATGGATATCCAATCACTAAAGAATTATTTAAGCATGCAAAGTAATTGAATAATGCCATGGTGCATCTTTTAAATAGCTAGAGAATGCAGATGATTGGCATTTCATTTGGGATAAAAATAAAGCTGGTGCAGTTAGTATTTCAGATAGTGATCTAGGTATTATAAAACTGGTATACGTATATATGGCTGATGGAATAGTTAAGTATCAAAAATTAATTGAAACGTTAAATATCAAATATCAATCCTATTTTATTTCATCTAAAGTATTATAGAAGTAGAACAGATTTGATCGATCGGTTTATAAAATTGAATTCCTTCAAATATTGACACATTTTTCCTAATTGCTTAGATAGTTAGTGCAATTATTATTCATTAAGGATGATTAAACTTGCAGACGAATTGTTTTAACAATATAATTTGAACTTTTTATATCACTTACTTGTCTGACTAAATCGCTAGAATCATAGAGAGGTTTGAAAATTATTCATATAAAGTCTGTCATAATCAATATATGGATTGTCTGTTATTTCCAACAATACCAAGAGCGTTAAGGATCTTTGAACGAAAGAACATGAATAAATCTTGAATTGTTGAAATGAGATATAAAATAGATATTTTTCGAAGATAATAGAGAAACGAAAATTTTAAATAATCGTTAATTTGTAAATATAATATAAGTAAAATAATATTTATATGACTTTAGTTTAATAATACAGTGGTTGTCTGAAATAATCTGCATTATCAATAGTCATCGATCGCTATTCCATTCGTTTCACATTTAATTCTCACATTTTTCTTTTTCGTTTTTTTTTAATCGATACGTCCTCCTTCCACGCTGTCAGTTAATTATTTTCTTTTTAGTCTATCTCCACCACAATTATTCCTCTCTTGTCTTCGCTTATTCTCCACAGTTCATCGTTTCTTTTATTTTCCATTTCCCTGATCTGCAATTAATTAGCTACTCTTCTTCCTTTCTTCCTTTTATTTCACCACGATCACTTTTACTTCCTCTTCTTTAATTAGCCATTTTCCTTCTCCTAATTAATATATTCCGTTATTTCTTCGTTCTTTATAATATCAGATTAACTATATTAGCTCGTTGCTATTAACATAATCATGCTTTTCTATTTTGAAAATTAAATGTTCTTTCTTGTTTCCTCTTTTCTTGTAATCTTCTTTTTTAGTGGTTACCATTCTTTCGTCATAATTTCTCTATTCCATTAAAACTGTGCATCCAAGGTTATCTTTGTTGCTTCTTTCTAATGAAATAAAACAATGAGGTGGAAAGATGTGCTCTTCGAGACAATTCCTCCTCATTTTTCGATTATGAACCACCGTAAACTTGATGCGAAAATTCTTTGCTCGTAGATTATCTCTTCTTACATATTTCAGAGAAAGACGGGACTGCCTCGCAACAGAAGATTATCATACGTCTATCTTTCTATTGAAAAAGCTAATATATATAATAAATATAATTCGACGGCATTGGACGATGCAATCACAGATAGTTCAGCTAATTATCTGCATCGATCTGATTCTTTCGGATCTAATATATGACATTTTACTATACGCATATATAGGATGATATCATGTGGCAGGTCATTACATTCGTCTCAACAAAGCTACCATATCCTGAATAAAAGAATGTAGGAATGCAATTCCATTTAAAACAGTTAGCTTATTTGTGATATCTTCCTCGCTATTACATTTACAGAAAATCTATCTATTCTTAGATATATCCCTATATAGATAACCTCTATGTAGCAAACAATGTAAGAACAATTATTTGATAACTCGAATCCTTTCTGAGATACCGCGCCGTTCCCAGTTAAGCAAATATATTATCATAAATAAATAAATATATTTATTTATTCAATATAAATATAAAACAATCACGGTTGACGTTTCCAAACACAATGTTACCAAAAAATACGAACTCCTTGTGAACCCTCCAAATGGGAAGCATGTAAGTAATGGGTTAAAAGATCCAAAACCCAGCAACTATGTAACTTGTGGTTGGCGCGAGTGGAACAATAGGAAGAGCCGGCCGATTCCTCAAACACGATGCAGCCGTCGAAGGAAACGGAAGGCAGCGTAGGCGCGACAATTTCACCGGAGAAGGCTAACGGTTCGACGTAACATCTTCGTCGCCGCTAGGATTTAGCGGCACGGATGTGTTTTGCCGTCTCTTTCACGCCCACGAGCACGGCAGATGAGTCAGAACGAATGGGCGGATTCGCCTTGTGAGCAACACGACGCCGGGGGTTAGCACTCGATAAGGAGAGAGCAAAAGAGGGAAGAGGGGCAAGTCTTGAGGGATGTTAGGATTTTCCAACGCTAGATGCGGATAGCCCCTTTTTCTAGGCCCTAGGACCTAGGGGGAACAGAAATAGCAACGCGCTCGGCAGCACGAGCCATTACACGGTGGATCTATGGCGCGAAGAACGACAGCTTTTCGAGATTCTTGGCTTTTGGAGAACCGATTTATCCTCGCTTCGAGAATAGTGCCGAATGGTTATAGAGCTATTTTGTACAGTTTTACTTGTTACATAACGTAATTTGGACGTGTGTAGATGTTTTAGGAAGTTCGAAAATTTGCTTTGTCCAAGAATTATATCTGTAGCGAATAGAGTGGAACTATATTCATTCACAAGTCCTTTGCTTACATTTAATTATTAGTTTATGTAATTGAAGTTCAATCAAATAAACGAGATACAGGTAAATGAATCTCTGCCGTAGTAAATGTATTTTCTGTATAATATCTGTGCATTTTATGATGAAGTACATGTAAATTATGCAGGAGTTTCCAAAAGCTTCTTGTCGTTTCTCAATTGTAATCTAATCTCGTTCCTTGGTTATTTTTAACGTTTCTGATTTTTTGATGATTTCAAACGTCTTTTACTTATGTGAAAAACTTTTAGACGTATGTAAGTAGTATAACGATCATCTAACTATCCCCTTTACTTTATATCACTTTTTGTTATCGTTTAATATCTGTATCCTATTAATTATGTTATTTATTTTTGTAGAATATTGTACACAAGTTTTGCTAATAATTATCACTAGAAAGTTCGATTAACCGTTATAAATTAATACTCTAAACAATTTCTTTCACAACAATCATTTGGATACGAAGTGACTTAAAATTATATACGCCAGTCAGTCAAACTCATCGTGTGCCCGTTTTCACAAGTACATCAAAAACTATGATTTTTAACCCTGCTTACGGCCAATTATTTCATAGAACCTCACGCAGACGTACGTGCACGAATATTTCGCGTTGAAAATTACAGGTCTTTCGATACGGCAAGTGGCGATCGTACAACCTTTTCCCTGTAGCCAGAAATTACGATGTCAGGTCGCAGCTCGTGCTACGCACTTTTATCTTCGATCTAGCGCAATATCTGATTATGCTAATTAACCTTAACTCTCTGCTCCAGGGATCAAAAGATTACGTTCTATTCTTTTTACAATTACCTGTTTTATTACTAGATTAGTGAACTCAATGGTCCCTTTAAAACTCTCTGTCGACAATGATTAATATTTGTCTTGTACCGCAGATATTTAGAAGTACTTGTCATTATATTTAGAAGATAAAACGCTTTTCGTGTTTAAATTTCAGTTTTTTATATAATTAAATCCATTATTGAAATATGTTTAAATTATTACGTTACCGTTCCGGTGCTGTTATGTTTACGTTATTAATACGTAGACTATTATTAATAAAACGAAACTAATTATCTAAACAATTTATCATTATTATTTAATATTATTATTCGTTCTTAAGAAAGACATTGAGGATTTGTCTATACTTATTTTCAAAAAGTTCATATTTCAGAATTTATCAAGTTATACGCTTTTTCAACCATTTCGTAATAAAATACTTCATTTCAGCCACCAAGCGACACAAGGGTCACGAAATCAATAAAAACGGAAATCTTTTACAATCACAATTTGCTTGGCAACGTATAATGTTCGACGTGCTGCAAAATAATATCCGTATGGAAATTCCAATTGCCTCAATAAAAAAGAATCACCATTCCAATTTCCCAATTATCTCCAAGAGGAAGAAAAAAACGAACCTCTCGATCATCGAGGTATCGACGCTATTCGTCATACTGCTCCGTTGATCGCGAGCCAGAGTGTCAAGGAATTTTGCGGAGAAAAAACTGCTTGCCCGTGGGAAATCGCGGACTCGGGCATTTTTTCCCGCTGAAAAATTCCCCAAGAATCTACAGATTTCAGTCGGCGATTTTTTACGCGGGGCCAGCTGAGAGGATATCGTGAGAAATCCGTCGACGTTTCTTCTTTTTTTTTTTTCTTTTTCGCCCTTAACTAGAGAAGCACTTCGACGACGTAGAAACTACCGAAAAAACAACTACGAGAGGGAAAACACGGTGGACGAGACGAAATTGCGTTTGTTTCGTATTCATGAGCGATCGAAGTCGAACTGGTATCGATCGATCGAACGATGTCCATTGTTCATCAACCCCCTGGTGATCCCCGCTCTTCTTAACGGTGCATCTTCTCCCGCTGGTCCACGTGCGCGCGTCATTTGAATACGCTGCCCCGCTTCTCCCCTATTATGTGTAAATTGTATTATTTTTACCCCAAATACATTTCGCCCCTAGCGCCGCGCCACGGAGGTCAACAGGTCAAATTGCACATGTCCACCGAAAGTCACCCCCCGGTACGCTATCCCTCTTCCGTTGTGTTAAGTCACGTATGTACCGAGGTTTTGCAAAAAAGATACGAGGAAGAGGATTTTCTGCAGATTCTGTCGCGTCATACTTTCTTGTTTTTTTTTTCTATCTCCTCCTTTTCAGTTTGGGTTAAGTTTTTTCGACGTGAGAATTTGTGGGATGGTTTAAAAAGAGAGAGATTATTTTCTCTCTTCAGGAAGCTGAAACGGTTTGGCAGAAGAGGGAAAATTTTGAAAAATGAAGGAAGATTAAGAAGAGTAGAGAGGAACGTAGTGTGTTTGAAAATAAAAAATGAAGAAGGTACGATTAACGATAAGGGTGAGTGGTGGTAAAAAGTTAACGAATCTTGCGTGAAAAAAGGGGGATAGTGCTACCGAGCATAATAATTTCTCGCGTGATTTTAAAACCGTAAATTTTTTTCCCTTTAACCTCCACCAGCCTCTGCGACTTTTTTTCTTACCCCAAACTAATGTTGTATGTACGTATACAACCTTATGTATCTACGCATACGTATATACCATGAAAACTTAGTTTTTGCAATAAGAAAAACAACGCGGAAGACGCCATAACCGTGATGTATCTCGATCGGTTATCATTTCACACTGATTATAATAAAGCGGTGGTATATAAAAAAGATTAGAAAACCTGGGTATGACAGAGGAGAAGGGTGGAGGGACACGAGACAGGGCAAGGGGTAGTAACCGAAGCGGAGGGATGAAGATAGAGACAACGGGATGAGAGAAAAAAATAATGCGGGCCATCGTGGAAAAAGGCGTCCCGTTCGGGGACCGCAGAGGCAGGGTCTTAAATAAGTATATAATAATACTGGTCCATTGGGGTGTTTTTAACCCCTTCGTGAGTTTCATACGACGCAACCAACTCTTCTCTTATTCTCTTCTTTTCCATCCTATTCTTTTTTTTCCTTCTTTCGGAATAAAGAATCGTACGGTATTCTTTTTTCTTCTGTCGTCTAACGGATAAAATCTAAATTAACTAAATTGAGGGCCCGACCGCTTCTAACCTCGTTTTTGCGCACGATTTATACACACAAGTTTTTACGCCAGTTTTGTACGCGTAAAAAGGAGAAGATATAAGAGAGATGAGACAGAAAGAGGAAGTGTTTCCTTGGTTTTAGTTTTTTCTTTTTTCCTGGTGGATTTCCGTCGTTTTTCTAAGCTCGCAGCTTTCATGCTTCTTGCCTCGTTGTCTCGCTTCGCGAAAGATCGTTGAAAGGTCGATTTACGGTTATAAAATTACTCACGTGAAATTCGAGACCGTGGCTGTAGCCGTGTTTGCAGGCAAGATTTATACGCGCCCTTCTCAAAGAGACGCCCTGGAAGAATGAAGCCTCGAGAATCGAAGCAAAGAGTTCTCGTTACAGCCGAGTTGCTCGTGCGAGATCGTTTGCCGCTCTGGAATTTTCTGGAACTCTGAAATTTTCATGAAATCTTTTTTGAAATTTTCTTTATTCGTTGAAATCATTTAAACGGACAAGGATAGCCTAAATTTTCATTTACGTTGAAATTAAAGAGTTAATTTTGTATGAAAATTTGTGGGCAGATTGAGAAGCGTTCGATGTACATATAATTGATTATTAGATCGTGGATATTTGTCCAAATTCATATTTTTATGAATACGAACAAATAAATGGGACCTAAGCGGAGATTTGTTTCGTCCATCAAATATTACAACGAGTACTCCACTTTGGATATTTTATACTAATATCTTTGCATATTACGTGCGTTATTTTGTCTCATTTCAATGCATAAAAATTCACAGACTAATTCAGTACAGATACTCGAGGAATTGTGAGATATTTTTGTTACGATAAAATATTGCTTATCGAAAATTTAGAATGTAAATCTCTATTTAGGTTTCATTACCTTAGTTACATCCATAAAAATTGAAATTTGTAATCCATCATAGCGGTAACGTTTATTCTCAATAACTTATCTCACAAAAAACACTTTTATTAGCATAAATTAATACAAAAGCGTCAAAGAACATTTTCATTGATGTCTCAAATCCAATTTCTCATTCAGCTTTTTTCCCCACCTTCTATTTCGCCTCTGTTTTTTTTTTTTTTTTTTATCTAATCAGAGGATATACAATTTCCACAGAAAAAACTCACGATTTTGACAACAGAGTGCACGCAATGGGCGCAAATATCCCATTGAGAGTGGTGACTTTTTCACGCAGCACAGTCACGTCTATTTGGTCATTTTTCCGAGCCACCCTCTTTTTTGACCGTTTGACCATATGTGAAGGCTAGGACGATTCTAGTCCTAGCGATCGATTGATTTTACGCAATAAAAGAGATAGGAAATCCCTCGTGAAAACGTGTGCGATCATGAATGGCCGGCTCGTTTGGCTTAGTCAAATTACCTCGCGGTGGTGACGTTGACCTTCGTTGTAATGATACGTTAAGCTCACCCTGCGGGTCTATGAAAGAACGGAAAATCTGTGGTCCATGCAGATTTCGGGATGTGGACACAGTGGTTCGTTATTCGATTTAACGTTGAGAAATTATATTTTATGCGAAGTATGAGTAATAGACCTTTTTATAAAATAAGTAATTGGAGGACTGAGACAAGAATTTTAAAGCCTGTGTTTAGGCTACAACAACGAGCAATAACCATAAACGATGGATAATAATATCCATGACAAGGCTTCTCTCTTTCTTGGTCAAATCAAATTATACAATATTCTACGTAAATTATATTACTCAATAACTAAATTTAATTTCAATCCATTTAAATGAATAACACAATGTCATTTAATAAAATAATCACCAATTAGCCCTGAATTGATCCACAACTGAACAAAAATCAGTCAAATTTCCATTTCATTCCAAATCAATAAATATATCTACACGCTTCTTCAAAAACGGGAAACAATTTAACAACAGAAACCCTTTCCTAATCTTCCAACCTCTATCGTTCGAATTAAAATTCCTTCGTCCGTAACCACGCAAAATTACGATATTTCGCGTGATTGTTCATTTGTAAGTCAGTCCCACAGACAGACAGTAGAAATTCGTTATCCCTCGGGGCGAAAAGCCTCTGGCTCGCTATCACGGCTATATCTTACCGCACAAGGGCCGCTTATAGGGGTAACTCTGGGCCAGCAGCACGGAAAAAGGACCATGGGTGCCAGGGATGGGCGCAGGGGAAAAAACCCAGAGGCTGGATGGCTATTAATATTTTTTTCTCGCCCCTGTTTAGCATAGGACCCGAGGTGCCCCACTAACGTAACGTAACCCTTTGCAAACAGCATGAGAAAAAAAAACGGCCGACTCTGGTAACCGACTAAGTTAGGCACAGGATGCTCCTACGGGATGAAAGATCTCGTGTCTCACGGTGCAACGTTTTTGTCGAATTCGATGCCGAGAATTCCTCGTTCGAACGAACGCGACAATAGAATCAACGTGCCGTGTGATGTTCGTGTGGAGGGGAAAAAAATAACGACAATGGTGTTTTAGAAAAAAAAAAAAAAAAAAGAAATAGTAACGATGTTGCAGGGTGTCGAAAATAACAGGTGGATGTCGTAGTACTTTAAGCGTAAAAGTAAATTTATGGAAGTGGCTCTTGGCACACGATAGAAATACTTGTGTTCATTCAAAGTGGGAACTGTAAAGATCGTTTGATTAGTTTCGTCAAGTTAAGATTTCTTGAAGTTTTCTAGTCTGTAAGTTTAGCGGAGATAGGTATACAATTTGAAATTCAAATAAAGAAACTAAATCATCTTTCGTATAAAATAAAATCACTTAGGGCTAAACTTACTAATTCAATCGCTGACGTTTTGAAATCTAGCGAAATGAATTCAACTACCAAATTCGTATAAATATTATATTCCAGCTTTTATTTTCGCATTCACTGTGAATGATTTCAAGCCCAATATTTAACAAATAAATAAGAATTATCGATAATGTATTGATATATATTAATACCGAATATATCTGCTAAATATATAATATTTAGCTATGAATGTAAGCTTCAAAGATTCTAATAATTTGTAAAGCTTTTAAAGTTCAAAATTTCGATATTTCAGATTAAAAAGTTCTTATATAGATTTAAAATCCAAAAGAAAGAAATCCAAAAAAGTCAAATAGTTGAAACTTTTACGTTCATTGCGGATGAATTATTTTAGATGCATATCCACAGCGTAAAAGTGTACATTCGCTTTAATCCCCGCAGCTCGACGGTCAGCTCGAGGGTCAACATAAGCCCTGATCCTTTGGTTACTCGTCGTCGAACGCCGGGTCAGCGGAAAAACAAAGATGGTCCATTTCATTATTCCCGACATTAATTAATTATTCGCCCACGACTCGCGGAGTAATTAATCTCACGGGAGATAAAGATCCTCCGGCTTCTGTGAACGCTCTGACAAATGTATTTTTTCCGCTGAATCGCGAAAAACCACGCGCTCAATACCGTACACTGATCGATTAGCGATGCGATCGTATTTTTGGGGATGGTTGGACATTGATTTCTTACGAGAATTATTTTATCGGGTATGAGCAGCTTTGTTGGATAAAAGCACGCTTTTCTGCATACAGGTGTTACAGCTTTTAAGAATTTACTGGAAATTTGAATCTTCTTGTCGATAGTGAATTTTTTTACTTCTGACTTTATTTTTATCTGAATTTACGATAGATTTCGCACTATAGGATATTCACTGTTGAAATTATCAAAGTTTAAATAATTCTGACAAGTTAGAACCAATATATGCGTGAATTTTAGTTTCTTCTCGTTCATTCGTACATTCAAATCACACTTAACCATAAATCAAACATGTAACACACACGCACAAAATTCAATTATATTACTTATCCAATTACACAATCCGCCCCTTTTCTCCCTAAACCAACACCAACGATCGTTTCTCTTACGCACGAGGTATTAAAAACCAAAGAAGCAAACGAATCTCCACTATCTTCTAACCGACATTCTCATCACGTATGTAGTTCAGAATCTCCAAAACTGTATCGTCATTCTTAATCCACCCTTAAATCTCCATAACCAGAAAGAGCGACGATTCTCGTTTCGGGACATAATGGATTTCATACGCGTGAACGTGTGTCCCAAACGAGCGAAACAGAGAGAAACGGACGAAAGAAGAGAGTATCCTTCCAATCATTGCGCAAGCTGCAAGATGACGTGCCCCCATGCAGCCCGAAAGGCCATATGTATTCGAGGGGGTGGACCAAGGTGGTAGGTGATATAATGGGAGTGCAGCATGGACGGCTTTCAGTTCCACATGCGTGAACTCGGAGCATAACAGGAACCCTTTCAGCAAACGGAGGAGACGCACAGACGGACCGACGACGCGTCGTCCAACACCCCCATGACAATCCCCTACAGGCAGCTCTGTCCGTTCGCTTACTTGCGCAACAAAACAACAGCTGCACGACTCGACGACACCGAATTCGTCAAAACACCCGTCGAATCAGTGACCACGTAACCCCTTACATACTATGAACAGTCACATTTTGGGAATTTTTCTAGATTTACGAATGGATTTACGATCTGAGGTGTGATGGACTTGGTTTTTGGACGATTGAGATTTGTATGGATACGAAATTGTGAATAGGATTTGAAGGAGTATCTTGCTCGTAGGATTATATATTCTTTAATCAAAAATTTCTTTGGTATATGTCGAATGTTTCGACACACTATTGATTGTATCATTATGTATCTGGTGTTGCTGTAATATAATAGAAATACCAGCGATCTTTTCAATAACACGTGAAATATATTCATAAATAGACTCAAACCTACGCTAGAACTTTCAATTCTTGCAACATGCATGTCGTGCAAAAGAAAGTTTCTGCTTGTAGCGTAGAAGAAACACTTGGAAATCAAAATTCTTCCAGCAAATATTTCCCTCCTTATTACCACTTGCCAAAAATTCGAAAATCCTTTTCCCAAGTATGTTAGCCGAATACCCGGAAATAAAGATCCCGCTGATTATCCAGGCCATAATTAAACGGCCTTGTAGTCGAACTTCGAACGCGACCTAAGAGAAGATTCTGGTTATTGAGCGTTCATTAAGAGCGGCGTTAACGGGCTGGCTGGAACGGCGAGGAGGAAGCCAGCCAGGGTCCACGTGCGAATATCTTCTTCCTCTTGCCTCCTTCTCAACCTTTCCTCCCTCCTCTAGCTTTCTTACTCTATCAAAACAACCATAGCTCTTTCTCTATTTCCTCCTATCACCCGCGACCTGTACTCCTCGTGGACGTGCAACCAGCGTGGACTGTGCACGCCATAGTTCCACGTTACCTCTTTCGTCTCGTTCGCGGCGCGTTAATTATGAGCGGCTTCCGGCGATCTAGATTTCATTCTTTCCTCCGCTTAGGCAGCGGGAAATGATAATAGGTACGTGACCCATGGTGGTCAGTTCACACGAGAAACGAAGACTCTGTGCTCCTCGAACACGGGTATATCCCGGTGCACACGGCCTCTCACGTTGATGTAGAGTTTAGTTAGAGTAAAAGAGAGAGAGAGAGAGAAAGAGAGAGGAGGGGGGTCTTCTTTGCAACGAGGACTCGCGTTATACGGCAGCTAGACGTCGGTGTCGGCGTTCCGACTTCCACAATGCGCCTTGTACTCTCCCACACTCAAGGAGTCTCACGCCCTCACATCCTCCTGCCGCCTCCTGTGTGCCTCCGCGACCGAGGAGGACCCGAAGAGTGCGGAGGAGACCAACCGTCCGCGGCCATTTCACCAGGCGACCTCTGAGCGCGCCACCGACCGATTCCACGCGAACGACCGCGCGGAGACCACCGTGAAAACCTTTCCGATCGACGAGAGAGCCCCGGGCACCAGCGAAGACGTCGCGAGCTCCTCGCGCGAGATCCTGCGACTTTGTTGCGAAACGAATCTACATTGGCCTCCTTTGTGTTCGTATGATAAAGGATAAAAGACAATTTACGGTGGCGGAGATACGATAATTTGAATACTTTAATCAAATAGTTTCTAGAGAGGATGAAACGAGCACGATTAATCCACCAAGAGTCTAAGGAAAATTGACAAATTTGTATTTTTGACTAAATACGGAATATAACCTGCTTTTAAGTAATGAGACGCGATTGTCGCGATTATATCGGTAACATTCGAAATCGATTTAAAAACGTATATGGAAGTTGAATATTTTTGCTGCGAACATATTTGTGGAAAAATACTGGTACACGGTATGAATAACTATTAAATAACTATTGAATAACTATTAATAACTAATAACTATCTAGAATAACTATCTATCTTCTACAAGATATATACTTGCACTAAATGTTTCGTAATTTCTGTATAGATTTGTTATGAATTTGGATTAGGAATGTTTCCAGTGTTTCGAATTAAAGAAGTAATAACACGAATAATTTTTGAAAAATAGGAGAAGGTAGAAAAAGAACGCAGAACACACATTTCTGAATGAAGAAATTTAAATCTTGTACGCCATCTTCGATCTAGTATTGTATAAATTTTTCAAACTTGAATAAAACAATGCATTAGTGTATAATTACGAGTTTCGATTAAATACTAACAGTAAATTGTGCAATAAATTTGAAATTATATTTCGGAAAATATAATTTTTCTCAGACAAAGAGGAGAAGAAAATGATTTGAAAAAGAAGTATGTATTTTGTTATATCGAATGGTTTTTCTTTTTATTTTCTTAACAATACTGCTGTAAAATATAACTTACAACGTTTGTGTTTTGATGTTCTCGAGATAGAGAGATGTTTTGCTTGATTATTGCAGCTTTCAAAGATTCACATGTCTGAAGGAAATATAATGTAACCTTAAGATATAATTATGTAATTACTCGGGCCGTATGAATTTTAATGGGGCAATGTCTGAAGAGCGTGTTGTTTGAATCAATGGAAGCAGAGATGTTCCCATATGTCGGTGATCAGGAATGCTTCGTTAAAAAATTGTATTGAAATCAACCACTGGTGAAAAGGAGGAAATCATGTCAAATTAGTTAAGTAGTAAATATAGTCTTTCTGTTAACATACTGAACGTTCAAATTCTTTCCCACATGGTAAATAGTAAGGCTACGAAATAAAATTTTCAGATAAACTCTCAAGAATCCTAAACCATTATTTTACAGTTTTTAAAAATACCTCCTTATGCCTATGTTTCTCGTCTTATTCTTATTATTACTTTTATCTATAACAAATGTCGAAGAATATTCAGTAAAGATATTACTTTTTTACGAGGATTTTTTACGAAGATCAGATAAAAATTACTCTAAATATTAAGATTTATAATTCTAATATTAAAGATTACTCTAAACATTCTATACGGAAACTTCGCTTTCTTTAAAAACAGAAATTAATTCTTAATGACAAATGGTAATTACATAGTTATTTTCGTCAGTATTTATCTCTAGGTATCGAGCTATCGAAAGCTACCTAATTTTTTCTTCGTTTTCAAAACTACCTCTGCCAAATAACGCACGTAGCTTCCAAATTTTAAATACGTTCAAGCGGAATAATTAAAAAATAGCTCTCTCGCTTATTAAATCCTATACCGTCATAAAACCAAAAAAAAAAATTACTACAATAAAAACATCTTGCTCCTTCCAATACCAAAAATGCCAAGTTTTCCAATCAAATTTTTCTTAAAATCCCAAATCAATTTACGCGTTGAATCGCCAGCCACGAAAGAGAATAGATAGGATATCGATTTAATTACTCGCTAACAAGCGCTATTATCAGATTCGCGTGATCGCCGCGTGAACGACGCAACGTCGAGCTGTTTGATTGTGTGCGACAACATTGACATTTTCTAGCCCGACGCGCGACGAAAAAAGAGCGGAGGCCGGCTGATGGAGCGCGCGAGTTATCCAATCGGCGAGCGTATTATAAGCGAGAAAGCAGCTGGGAAACCTAACAGTTTCGAAAAGGCCGTGAGTGACCGGAACACGATTCTCCTTCTTTACCATCGCGCGCACAGGTAGCAACAACGTGTGCCGCTTTAGCGCGTCTCTTATCGTAGATCTTCGCTCGTTCCATCTTCAGCCACCAAGAAGGCTCGATATAAGGCTATACACACTTCGTTTCATTAATGTTAATAGTCAATAGACTTGGACATCACGCGCTTTCAATAGCATTTATCAAGGTGTATCCGCTAAATTCTTTATTGCTCTGATCAACCAACTGCTTGCAAACAACGTGTAGTATTTTGTTCTTTTCTCTTCTTTAGGGCGTAACGTTCGGGATCTTTTTATTAAGATGTTGGTTACTGCTGCACGTAATGGAGGCGGGTGACGCGTGGTCACACGGGACATGTTTCCAATAGACGATGGCTTTATTAAGCTTTGCAGATGGACGATACAATGATCTATGAGTGTCGAATAGGAAATTGAAAAATTTCTTTTTGAAGATGAAATATCGTTCTTCTTGTAAACACATAAATAAATAAAACTTTGATCCAAAATTTATGAATATTAATTTCTTCTCAGTCTCTTACTGGCCATATAGAAAGAAAGTTCTCTTTTCAAGATAAAAATGAACCAGTAATAGGTAATGTGCCATTATCAAAAGCAATTTCAATCGAAGCTATCCTCCGCGAACACCAGAATCCCACAATACCAACATAATCCTCATTTACGACCACTGCATACATTACGACTTTTCTAAATGTTCGTAAGAGATAATAAAAGATTCGCGATAAAAAATACAAAACTCGTAAAATATTATTACCAGACAACATTATCCTGTAAACATGCCCTTTCTCTGCAAAAAGTTACAAAGAAAGAAAGATAAAACGGAAGAAGGACGCGCGTAAATTAGCAGGCGCGCAAGCAAAGGTCCGAGCTCCCACCTCCGTGGAAAGTTGTATTATTCCGCGTAACGAGCGCCTCGTCCCGCGGATACTCGCGGTGTGATTACTTTATTAAGGGCATTCCTGACCCCGTGCCACGACCTATACGAATACTCGGCAGAAAAATCCACCTCTCGTCTATACAGAGAAAGTCCCCGATGGGTCTGTGAGAAACTGGCCCGGCTTGGCCGCTGCGTGCCTCCTCTTGACACCGCCTCGTTACCGTTGCACGCAAAAACGTCCGCCTAACAGCCTAGACCAGGGATTTTCGTTGATTTACACGCCGTGGATCCCGCGTATCGCTGTTCGATTCGTCGTGCATAAGCCATCTTCTACCATAGTTGACGTTTTTGAGTCCTTGATTGCGGAATGTGTTTTTGCTATTAATTGCTTATGTTTAGCGCTTAATTATCTAGATCCGACTCAAATCACTTCTCGAGAATGGTCGAACGAGCGGTGAATTTTGCGAACTTTTGTTCTTTTCTTCTGATTTAGGCATGTTTTTCCAGTTTTTTCACTATTAGTTGGCGTTTTCGCACGTCCTGATTGCGGTATGTGTTTTTACTAGTAATTATTTACGGTTAGTCATCTTTCGAGGATACTTAGATTTGAATTTTTAGTGAACGATGAATTTTCTAAAGGAGTTTTGTCTCTTTTCCCTTTATTTGTGTAGATTCAGACATGTTGATTGATAGTTACGAAGGATGTTCGTTGGTAGTATGGGAAATTAGGGTCACAAAGTTTAGACGTACATAGGAATGTAGGGGAATGGTTGTAGCGAATGGGAATGAGCTCAAGAAGTTCTTGTCTTGCGAGAATTGCTTCTAGTGCGTCTGAAGACTTCGTTGTTTTTTGGAAGCTAGTTACAAAAAGCGAGACTTTGCTCTTGATATTTGATGACGTTGTTCAACGTTTCGTACTCTTTGTTATGCACCGAATGGACGCGAAAATTACCAAAAATGCTAAAAAAAGCTAATGATCATCACTAGCGTTTGATTTATCTCTTACGACATACCGCAACACATAATTAACAATATAAAATATAATGTTAATGTTACAGCATATACTTAACAACTCAAAATACCTGGTTTCAACCTGCATAAACGAAAGATCACAATCTCAGAACTGAATAAAATTTCGAGCCGAAAATATTCACGCCACAAACAAAGTAAACCCACTTATCATTAAGCCTCATTCAATAAATTACATCGTCGTTCCATCCTGAAAGTACTCGTAACAGCCGCATATTCAACTCCGATATCCGGTGAAATTAAAGACAACAAAAAAAAAATATAAAGGAAATTTTATAGAGGGAAACGCGTCTCCGTTCGTCGAAGCGGAGGCAAGTCCGTGCCTTCGACAATGGACGGGTCCACTTTAAAACAAAGCATCCTATCAGATAACGGTTTTTCAATAGGAAGAGAGCGAGAGAGACGCATGAGGGCTGTCCAGTGCAGACTGATCCCACGTCCCGATTAACTTCAAACGAAGTGCGCGCATGGTCCAGACTTTATTCCCGAAAAAAACAGCGTTTTTCCCTCGTACCCTACACTACGTTACTCTCTCTCTTTTTCTGATTACCTACGGTGTGCTCCTTTCGAGCCGACGGTTCATCGTTTATCTTATCACGACGAGTCAACGCGAGGTCAACGTGCGCGAATTTTTTGAATCGACCACTCCTGGGCACGGTATCATTCGAAAGAATTTGTAAGCTATTATATCCATGTGTCGACTGCTCACTTTAATACAATTTTGTTATAACGTAGTACTTTTAAAAATATTTGTTACGGATCTTTTATTCATATCGAGGAGAAGAAGAATCACAATGGAGATTGCCAAGTCTGTTTTATTATATACGTATTTTTTGAAATTATAAAACCATAATGTCAGTGCAAGAAATAAATTTATCGAAGCTTCATTGGCTCGTAAAATTAAAAAGATGACGTTTCTACGAGGTAGAAAATTCTCTGTAACTCATCGTATTACTTCTAAAAGGACAAACAAAAAGAAAAAAAGAAAATAGATGAAACAGAACAAGATCCAGCGGAATATTCATAAAAACGAACTAGACAGCGAATTATTCGGCGAAGACGTCTTTAAGCCAGCGTCCTTAGCGTCGATTATCCACCACGGGATTCCCTTAGTCCCTATTATTCCACGGCGGATTCACCCTGCGCGTCAGGCTTTTTCTCTCTCTTTCAACTTTCGTTTCATCGTAACCAGCTTCTTTCTCTTCCTGTCTGTATACATAGATACACCTCGACGATATATTTCACGATCAACCACCTGTGGATGACTATGCTAATTACCGACGTAACGTCCTCGTAACAGCGAGGAATCGGCGCGAGTCGAGGGGTGGTTGAAGCAGGAGGGTGAAGAAGACGTTATTTTTCACCTCGACACCCTCTGCTCTTCTCTCTTTGCCGGAAGAAGAACGTAGAAGGGGGTCAAAGACTGTTCCCGGTTCGAAGAGGAGCTTCGCTATGCAGAAAAGGCAATTTCTTTGCTGACCGAACTAATTCCTCTGACATGGATAAACAAAAAGAAAAAGAAGTCCCTAACGAACTTCTCTCGTCGTTGGCAAACGAAACAGCGGCTTCGCCCTCCAAGCAGACTGGAATCCCGGGTCGTGTATACACGCCGCCAGATAATGCACGCAAATATCGTAAAGATAAGCGGAAATAAGCACGAGAGGAAAGAGAATGGGTACCAGAAGATGTATCGAAACAGGAAAAGATGAAAGAGTTTTTTCTCCGATGTTAGAGTTAGAACTGTAAGAGTGGTCGAAGTAATCAATTCGTAATTTTACGCATGAAGATTTTATAAATTTAAAACGATGAATTTTCAGGCATTCGAATAATTTTTTGTTAAATACGTAGATAAAGACTTTCAGATCAGACTTTTGCTGTAACAATGTGTATAATGATTTGTAAGAGTGCTGTATATTTATCATTAAGCTGCTGGGTTTTTACGTAAATTTATATTTTTATACATATTTGGAACACGATTAAAGAAACAGAATTCGGATGGAGATAGCTTTTCCTTATTCAGTGTTGTAACGAGTACTCTACCTTGGATATTTTATATATTTTTGCGTGTTAATACATACGTATTTTGAACAATTTTGCATCTTCCAATTTCCCATGGTTACATAAAAATCCACAATCCGATGATCATGATCTGATGCACCAGTACCATCGAAATTTGAAAATGTCTTGCAAAATACACATAATATAAATATTTTTAAAGATTTCTATCATGTGTAAGTGTTCGAACGTTTTATCTCTATATTCTTTCATATGTATATTTTTAATTTCAATTTGATTATTTTTCATTCGTCAATAATTCCGTTATTAACCGGTGTTCTTTCTCTCTGTGTGGACCAGATCGGCCATTTTACCTTCGCCCCTCCGTTGTTCGATCGTCTTTCACACTGAAATCCGTTAGGGCGCATGACTTTTTTTCTTCATCTTCTTTCTTCCTTTCTTTTCTCGTCGTCTCTTTTCAGCGTGAAACTGAAAATTGTCGATCGAAACGAGACTTCTCTGTCTCCTTTTTTCTTCGGTTCTCTTGTTGCTTCTAGCGTTGTTGATTTTCGATTGAAACCAGAGATCTGCTCAAATATTAGGGCTATGGAACAGTTAGGTTCATGGGAACTCCACGATTCTTCTGGCTTCGGCCGATTTTCCTTTTTTTTTTTTTCTTTCTTTTTTAACAGGCTAACGTGTCCACAGTCGATTAACCAGAGAGAATATGAAACACGCTACCGGAAATTCGTGAATCGATATTGATTCTGATAATGAATTTCCTCGTGATCGATTTATGATTAGGTGAAGGAGTATCGTAGAGGCAGTTGATATAGTATAGTGAAAAATCATGTTCATGAAATTGTCGTGTTTAATATATTTTTCAAGTATATCTTTTATTGAAAGTATTATATTTTAGCACAATTTTACTAATGAATAAAGTCAACACTGATCAAGTATTTTGTGCGCTTGTTTTATGAAAATTGATATTGGCTATATAATATCGTTAATCCTCGTGTCTATATTCTTCATGAATGATGATTTTCTACCATTATTTTAGTAATAATGGTTTTCGATAGAATCTTTATGTGACAATGGTTCATAGACAATTTTTTAATTTTGCATACGAGAACCCAATCGACGATGAACATATTTATCAATCGTACTCGTACAACTTCGACAAAGACACTCAAACAAATCCATCAGACTCCCGGAGATTTCCAGCTGTACGTCGAAAAGAAGCGGTAATACGGTGTCCACGCGTATCTACAAAACGATCCATTGATCCTAGAAACACATTTTAACAATTTCCTAGGACACGTGACAAAACAGTTGTGGACAAGGCTATCCATGACAAATTACGGATCGTTGCACGGTTGTAACGTGCCTGCTCACGCGTCGGAAAACGTCGACGTGTCGGGTCTAGGCCATAGTAAGAAGAGGCGTCCGAGGGTGGATTTTTACTTTGGGTCCAGGACAATACGGGCCTTTAAGTCCCGGGGACAGTCGTGGAGCGCATAATGCCTTTCGGGATTAAAATCGTAAAAGAGTGGACCACCCAGCGGAAGAAAGAAATGAAGGCAGACGATGAAGGAAGTGGGAAATCGCGCGTACGATCCCGCGGATTAGTTTCTTCTCTCAAAGGGATGAACGAAAAAAACGGTTTCGTGCACGTCCACGCGAGAAACTGGCTGAAGCCAGTATAGTATTCGTTGAGGATACGTGAGATTGTGGATTTGGCGGGCCTGGTCATTTTGTCTCTTTGACTTTCTAATTATTTTTATACGCCGTTTTAGTGGTAAGCGTAAGGGGAAGAAAAAGAATAAGCTTGAAATGTTACGTTCGAGAAAGTCAAATTTAATTTGTGATAGCTACTTTTTAAAATTGAAGAAATGTTTGATAGTTAGATTATAAACGATTTTTTCACGTATCGCTTCTGGTTATTCCATTAATTTGATAAATAGTAGATAACTTGAAATGAATATTTGGGTTTATAATTCGATTTTATTATAATTATTCTGTAAGTCGCTATTACCTTCTTCTATTCTTATTAAGTTTTTCTTGGTATCTTCTTAATAGACACGGTATAGTTCAAGTTGTAAATTTTGTCTGTATCAATGTTAGTGATATATGCAAATTTTTAATGTACAACTAAATGTAACTCGAACCAGTAAAATTAATCTATTAAAAATCAAGCGCAATGTTTCATTATAGTATCACAAATATTTCAATTTCTTATTCAAATATTTGTTTATTCCACCCACACGTCCTCGCCTAATTTATCGAACACGTCTAATCGCAAATGAAATTCCATGACTGTATCAAAGATACTGTTCGTTGTTTCCACTTTCATAAATCGACTAAAAACTCAGAGAGAAATAGGTAGATACGTAACATTGATGTCGGGCGTTGCCCGCGTGCACAGGTATAATACGTTTCGTAAATTTCGTTGCGCGATACGCGAGGCTTTCAGCGTTGCGTCGAGACAAATGGAGGGTCGGAGAGCATCGTGGTCAGCGATTTTACCTGACTTTCACTTAACACTCTCCTCGCCAGCCCTTGTAAATCGTAGACGAGGCACATTGTGAGTCCGTCATTCTATTATGCAGCTCGGCTCGCTTTTACACGTAACGCGAACTCAAGCGTCACGACACGAAAACGCATCTGTGAAAACGATTTCTAATCATCCGCACATGCGATCCTTTGTGAAACAACCAGGCGAAGAATGTCGAAATGATGTATTTTTTTTTTGACGAATTTAATAGCTCTGGATACATTTAATGTTATGACTTGTTACTAGACCACTCATGTTCATACAAGTGCATGTTTGTTCAAAATGCAAGCAGCGGAATGAAACTAAGATACGTGGAAGTTTGTCTTTCGAGTGGTTTGTTTGTTCTGTTTGATACGTATATATTTTGTATATTTATTTTTTAAAATATAGAAAAGAGCATACCACATACTTTATCTACATATGTGGCGTATTTAGAAATCGTTAAATCGATTGAATTTGTCGTAAAACGTTATGTAAAGTGTTAATAAAAATAGTGTTGCAAGTTTTTTAATTAATGACAAAATTTGTATTTTACCGAGTGGTCGCATAAAATAAGTGACCGATTAAGGTAAGCGTAAGAGTAATTTCTATAAAGATCAAATCGTTTTCTAATGAGTAATTAAATCTATGTCTAATTCTATTACCTCTGCTGGTCTATGTAAATAATTTCTTCGTGAATTACTACGTGTCAAACTGGACAAGTAATCTTGGGTGCTTGGAAACTATTGAGAGGCTGCATAATTAATTTCGTTTTTTCCACAGTTTAACATACATTGTGTATGGACAAACCGCCCCAACGTTTTCCATAGAGCTGACCTTAACGTCTGACACAAAGAGAATATTGTAAGCAAACACGAGTTCCAGCCATACATGTAGACGTTGCAAAACTATCTTAAATCAAACATGTAACATGTTACAACCTCGGTACATCCCCGTCCGACTCTATTTTCTATTCAAAGCAACGATGTAACGCTTGGCAATATCACGAGTGACATGTTTGAAGAATATTTCAAACAAACCAACACGTTGCCTTTTAAATTGAACCACTAATTTCCTTGGCAGTATGATTTCTTTTCAGCAACCGATTCCTTAGCCTTCGTAAAACCAATATTAAATTTCAACATCATCAATCTTTCAGATACGATACTGGTAGGTAGATAAAAACTTGATTTGGCTTATCTAAATTAATTTTGAAATATGAATGCGAGCTATGATTGTCAAGAAATAAATTAAAAGATGGAATAAAATAGTGCAAGATAATAATTAAGAGGAAAAGGTGAAACGTACAACCAATGAAAGACAATAACATAAATATGTGTAACAAAGATAGATATAATAAAATACACAAAATAAAAAATATATACCTAATAATATCTATGTATAAGTAAATTTTTAAATAATAAAATTTTCTGTATCTCATGCGTATGGGCGTGTGAATGTGTGTGTGTTCTAACTTTTATATTTTTTCACAAGCATTCATTCACTGTTCTAAAAATCATTTTTACTTTTTATTATCTCCATTATCTATTTGACTACCATAAATAAAATTCATATCCACCTACAACGTGTTTTCAAACACAATTAAAGCAATTTAATCTTATTTTGTAAAGAGGTTAAGAAAGGATTTGGCCTTCTTCATATCTGTTTGATTTTTCAGTTGAATGTGTCCCGGTTACATGACGACACCGGAAAAAAGGAGAGAAACAGTCGAGTGACCCGTGTGTCTTTTTAGAGCCGACGGGATACGAGCTGTTTGTACAGATAAGGGCACAGGTGGGGCACAGTGGACAGTGCCAGCATTTCATCTCCGCAACGTCCGTTCGTTCGTCCGTCTTTTAGTTTCAGTTTACCCAACGATAACGTGGACGTCAACGGGACAACGGCCAGGGGAACGTGGTCTCTGTGTCCTTGTGATACCGTCACGAATGAAACTTCTCCATAGAAATTTGAAATTTTATTTAAAATTATAAACATTAAGTAGTTCTTATTTGATTCGTAAAATTTTGGAAATTATTTATGCCCTATCTGTTTAGAATATTGTTCTCTAATACTATCATTTCGCTACAAAATAACTTGTAATTAGAGAAAAATTATAATTCACACATAATTAAATTCTATAATTCAATTCCTTATATTTGTCTCATCTTAGAAAATTGTATTTTAACAAAAGGGAAACACAATCGAATCAAAAGTACTCGAAATACCATAACAGGGCTAAAAAAAAGCCTACACCCCTCATACGCAAACCTTCCCATCTCCAACAAGCCACAAAATTTCATTCAACCCTCCACCAACCAAACTGCCCATGAAAATACCAAACCAAAAAATAACATCGCTTACATTTTCCCAGACCATCGAACACCAAACTACCACAACAAAACATCACGATTCTCGCCTCGTAACCCCTATCCACACTCTAACATCCCGATATTCCTCTGGGATATCATTTCACCAATCCAAGAAATAACATACGAAAAAAAGCCTTGAAAAAAAAAGAGGAGAAGGACGAAAACAACGGAAGACGAAAGCACGTCTTGTGAGTTCGTACTCATGTCGAGCATTATTCGACAGACCAGCCGCGTGTATCGCGAGGAAACGACTTACGGCTATCGATCTCCATTACGCGGACTGATTGGCTTCGAGTCGAGCCGCTTATTCGACGACGTATACGCGTGTGCACGCGCGCCTTCACCAAGAGGATCCTCTTCGTCGTCCTATGATAACGTATTACAGCCCTCTCGATACACGGATCGAAACGAATAAGTACTTTATTATTCGGCGAAACCGTCCTCGACGAGTAGGTAGAAAAATTTAATAGGCCCGTGATAACGAGCAACAGAAAGGTTCGCGATCGCCGGATAATAAGGTAAATGTGGAGACTGATAGTAGGAGGCAGTAGAAGGGAAGAATGGTAACAGGCTAGGAACAATGACTCTTTTTCTTTTCTTTTTTGATGTAGTTTGTCTTGATATCAGGAGGAGAGTTGAGCGGAGGAACACACGAGAATGGATGTTAAAAATGAGGACAATGCGGCATGAGACATAGTAATATTTACGCAATAATAATTTACTTTTTTTATTAAATATAGTGGCTACAAAAAATATTTGCACATACTGTTAATTTCCAAGCATATTTTTATCAGGTTCTACGCATTTCATTTTTAAAGCGACAAATTTTTATAACCATATGGAAGTACTATCAAACGGTGCGAAATTTAATATACTCGAATCCAATTAATTGTTACGTAAATGCTATAGTAAATATAATGTGCAAATACATTTTGTAACCACTGTATGTCGCATGTTGCTGATCTCCACTATCTTCCTTTTATAACACGCTTTTTCGTTTCATTAGGCTATAAATATATTGTCGGTGGACAAATAGTTTATATAACAGGAGCTGACCAATTTTCCTTACTATGTATTATTTCTCGTTCATATAACAGAAGTTCATATTCAGAATTCAACTAAAAAATCCAGTTAATCGTTAATCATTAACAAAAAATTTCCCTTCAATAAAATCAGATAAAGTTCTATTATAATCATATCTTCATTGGTAATCTCTCATGTACTTTACGAGATCTCGAGTTGCCAGTTCGATGTATTTGACGTCTACTTCCAGAAATTGCACTTTTTACTACATCTTTCTTCTTTAACCAACACATGTCATTCACCCCGAGGTTGCTGCGCGGAGTATCAGGATAGATAAGCAGTTTTGGGACGCAACAACGCGCCGTGAAAAGAGGTTATATGCCGAGAAATCGAGATGTGTCGCGGCGTTCTTTCACACGGCGGGGATTGACGAAAACAATAATGTACAAGGGGATGAGAAAGCTATCGATCCGCGTGCCGAAACAATGGCCCTCGCCTGAAACGTAACAAATGATCGTCTTCTTATCTGAGGAAGGATGAACATCGTCATGGTCAGCTTCCATCCGCAAAAATTGCCATTTTGGCACTATTTTTGACGAACTAACACTTGTCCATTTTTATATTTCGACCGTTATTCTATCTACACACGATTTCTTCCTGTTTTTCCTCGCGTAGTTATATGAACTTGGAGATTGTAATTGTCTATACAAGATCGCAATGTTTTATAAGAAACAAGTGTTGATAAAATTTCAAGATATTAATATATCTGTAGTAAAATATATCTATAAGAACTTTCTATAAGCGTCCAGGTACTTGTTCCACTGTAATCGGTCTGTTTTGTAATATTTCCTCAAAAAAGGTTCGACGTATATCGTACGCTTAAGCAAGCACGTCTAGATTTATCTTAGCGATGAGTGTGTGAAATGTGAACTAAAAGTCAGTTCGTTCGTCAAAGGCACCGTAGAAAATTTCGATTCACGCGATCTCGATCCCACGAGGCTGTCGACGTGAAATCGATTTCGCATCGCCACCAGTCAGATTCAACGGCCGTGTGGTTACAGCCTTTAAGTGCAAGCAACTGATAACTGTGAGTTAGAAACGCAGTACTGGTTACGACGACCGCGTAATTTCCTCGGCTGTATCACAATGGTGATTACGGACGACAGATTCGCGTTTGAAAACTAGTTTCCTCTTACGTTTTTGAATAACCATATCGCAACAAGTATGCTGCCTCGCCTGTTGTATTCAGTTAGGTGCGCATAAAATGTTTCTACGAAATTTGAATTTTCCGGCAAGTACCATTCGTTAAATATTATCCAATCGTTAATCATCAATCACATTGAATAAGAGAGATTTCTTATAAATTATATGTATTCAATATCAAGAAAATTAATAGCAGAAATATCCATCATAAATAATCGGAATATTCGTGTGACTTCTTATATGAGTTCAATTTCGGAGAAAGCGTTATGAAAGTTACTGGGAACATAAATGCAATATTCAGAGAAGGTTGAAGACATCGTTCATTCAATCTACACAATTTTTTAATGCATATTAATTACGAACAAAGGTTCTATAACACTTCTATTTGACGAATTCTTTAATTCTTCCTTTTCTTCTCGATCTTCTGAATTCTTATTAATCCGAAATAACGAAACTAGTCAGTTATAAGAAACGTTAAATGCGGTACATACTCTTATTCGTCACAAAATATGACAATTAAGAAATCAAGTCCTTTCATAGAGTCACCAACAGTCGACGAACAGAAATACATTACATATAAAGCAGAACTTTCCATCTTAAGAAACCAGCTGACCCCATAGATCTCGGTTAACCGTTGCTTGATCATATTAACGGAAAAAGAAAGCAAGCGCGATTCAAGGCAACAACGAAACGATGGTATTAGAAGATTTTAATCGCGCAGGAATCGGCTGAGATCTCTGTGCGAACCGGGAGAGAAGCAACCGAAAAAACACCGAGAGAAGATATACTAGGCATACACGAAAGGGGAAAAGACGGATTGCCTACATCGATTAGAAAGGTCGTGCATTCTTCTGACCAGGATTCGCTGGTATACATCGTACGCTAGACGCTGCGATCTGGAGCAAGAAATTTCGGTCCCAAAGATTTCCAACGAGCGATCTCGATCGCACGCTCGATAACGAGCCACGATTTCGCGTCACCCAGAATACACTGCGACAACACGATCGAACAATAGTTGGATGGAATACGGCTGCTGCTATGACCCATCTCGATGCAAACTCGATACACTGACCACAGGAAACATCTTTGAGTAAACGTTCTTAGAGATGAATTTATGAAGGCAGAACGAAGATCCTTGTTTTTTATTTCTCTGATAATAAAATGTACGTATCAGTACACGGTAATTCGTAAAAGAATTTCAAGGATTTGCATTTAGAAATTGTTCATAATTCGTCTTAATTTATTTACTTGCGATAAATAGATCAATTTTATTTCAGTCGTAATATCACAGGGAGTATACCTCCAACTCTCTAAGAAACATTAGAATTATTGAAAACGGAACAACGAATCCGATACGGTTGACCTATACGTAAAGGAGATACGTTAGATCTCCAGCAAATTTGGTATCTCGAAGTTTCCGAGATCTCTCTCGTTACTAATCCGAAGTAAAGTATTCGAAGGAAAGTATGGAAAATAAAAGATGCGATCCAAATTGAAACGATAATTCTCATCGAGGAAGTCAAAGAAGCCGCGTGCTGCCGAAGATCGCATCCGCGGATCCCACGAGAGCTAGGTAGCGCCGGTCGATTCCGGACGACGCGGAATCGATACTCCGGCCTAGGGACACATCTATGGTGCACAGAGCCGATAAGTCACGGCTAGAGCCAGGCCACGGGAGTACTAGCTGTACAAGTTGCTCTTCTACGTCGCCGGCTAGAAATGGAAGGCGGTATGCGAGAGAGGAGAGACGCGTCGATACGCTCAACATATATATACGTGTATAAGCGCGAAGAAGAAGAGGAAGAGAAGACGCGAGAGGATCGGTACCGGAGGATAGAGAAAGAGAAAGAAAGAGAGAGTGGCCAACACGATCGTCCGTGTGTTTTAATATGCATGTGTTTGTGCGGGAAGATATCGCGCGCCGGCCATATAGGCTAGGTCGGTATACATGGGAACTGATGCCGCGACGCTGGAAAAAAGTGCACACGGTGAGGCCGAAAAAATGAATTCGTGCGCATCCCGTGCCCACACATCTAACTTTCACTTCGCTTAGGGATCGGGCAGCAGCCAGTCCGCGCGCCGCTGCCTCGAACCGCCGTCGCAATTCCGCGAGATATGTCCGACCGCTGTAACCGAACCGACTGCGCCTCGTCCGACGTCCGACCAAGCAACTGACGTCGCTTTTCGGAGAATTTTGTTGCCAACGATAGAAATTTCGCGAGATGGAAGAAGGCGCGAGATTAAGGGGAACTTCGATTGGTCGTTAGTCGATAAGATTCGAGGGATTTTTTAAACGACGATGACAAGTTCCTAAGATGGAGGAATTTGGAAGATGCAAAGACACGAAGCACTCGTTGGTTGTTGGACGATGATGTTCGAGATTTATTGTAATTTCTTAAGAAACGTTTTAGGTGACGATGGGTATTTCGTCAAACGGAGAGTATTTGAAAAAGTAAGGATTCGAACCTTTGGTTAAATGTCGTTCGATGATGAGAATTGAGAATTATTATAGAGAGTACAAGAATTTACGACTCTGTTTGACGATAGGAGGTTTTAAATGTCGAAGACTATACTTTTAATGAAATAGTGAAAAGCGACCGAACTCCAAAAGAAACGGAAAGAAGATGATTTTCAAGACGCGAAACCAAGTTTTCGAGCCACCGTGTATCTCGCTTGTGGGGCGGTCACAGGGACTAATCAGGCCGCGATAAAGGCGTGAAAAATCGCAACGATATCAGCGGCGATAAGCGGCCAGCAGCCGGTGTATTCGGCGTAGAATTTGCTACGAGTCGCATCCTTGAACGTGGCGCAGAAATCACCGACTCCGCGTTGATGTATCGCGCATCCGTGTCGCGATAACGATCTCGTTTCGGTAACGATCGAAACTCGCTGCGAGGATACAGTGCACCGTCTTCGATAGGCATCGCGGCTTCTCACATGTGAGAGCCACGGTAACTTGGCTGTAGAATCTTTTATGGCCAAGTGGAACAGAAGCCGGACGAAACGAAACGGTTCTTTCAACGAAGAACAGAACGGTTCGACGATTTTCTATTAACTTTTCAGTGAATATTTGTAAGAGGGGAGGAGAGAGATAGAGAGTATCGGTAGCGTGTTTGGGTGATGGGTTACAAATGACCGACATTACACCAATTGTCGATACTCGAATGCTTGGGTTAGAGATGTGCTTCGAGAATTGATGGAGAGAATGCGAGATAGACATTCCAAAACCGAACGGCCATTGTCGATCGTGCGGAATGCGTGACTCACTCGCGATTCGTGAATCTTAACCTGCACTTGTCACCTCCTTCCTTGTCTTCTTTTCCTTTTCGTTTTCCTGTTTTATTTTTCATCGATATTAATACGTCGTCGTTAAGTATCGTCCTTAACAGCTAGGAATTAATGACAGTGTTCAAGATTATGATTATTTCATGTGAAGAAGATGAAGATGTTAATTATTTTATGATTTCGTTCGAGGAACAATCCTATTGTAGATTGTAACCGTATTTACGGAATCCATGAGTAAGATTCAAGAGATTCAGCAAGATAAAGATGCTAATTGTTTTATGATTTAATCATAGATTGGTTAGCGAAGTAAATGAAGAAGTGAAATTTTAGATTTAGATATCGTTCCTTTTCGTTTTTATTTCCGATATATCGATCATTATTACACGATAGTTCTCTGATTGATGAAATGTTTTGCAATTTTTATATCGTTTTATACAACTGTTCGTTTTACCTAACTTTTAAACAAGCGGTAAAGAGCCACGCTTTCGAAGCGAACGAGACAGAGAAGCTGAGAACACGAACAGAGGGCCACGAGTAGTCGTCTCTTAAGATAGTCCAGAAAGACAATTGCACGATTTTTTACAAAGATCCACTGGTTGTCGTCTCGGAAGCGGTGGTCGCCTGACCAGTGGTTACAGAAATCCCTCTTTTGTCGCGGCGAAAAAAATCGGCAAAACCGCTAAGAGCGCAATCTGAATACCGCTGCGCCGCGTCACGATTCGGCCGACAGCCGTGGCTACACGAGGCGACGACTCTTCTCGATCGTCGCTCGGCCATCGGCCAGAACAATGAATCGACCTCGTGTAACGCGTCCCCCGCAATTTTCATTAAACATTGTGATTTCGTGTAATGTGCTTTGTCGATTTTTCCCGGCGCTGCCGTCACCGCCGCCGCCGCCGCCGCCGCCTTTACGGTTCGCTTCCTACTTCTATTATTCCGTCGGTTAAGCCTTCTACACCGCCACCGATCCTCTCCTCTTCCTCTTTGCACGCCTCGCCGACAACGAATTCTGCCTCGCGGCTCTCTCTTTCGTTGGGATAACGCCGATTGCCAACGATTGCGAATTAGAAGAAGAGACGAGAAAGATGGTTGATGGTTTGTGTTTGTGGTCTTCGAGATTGGCTTTGGGCTTGGTTTTTGATTTTTGGAGCAGTACGATGTTTTATATGGTGATGGAAAGTGATGGTGGTTGAGATGCATATTTTTGACAGATAAATTCCTAACAAGCTTCGCGTCGTGTCATATACTATGACATAGTGACACTTGTTGAACAACTCACCCCTAAATTCTTCTCTAATATAACTGGCAATACCTCATCTATCGACTTTCGAATTTCGCCAATTGTAATAGTTGAAAATCAACCTAAAGAAGTCTTATTTCTAATATTAGAATCTTCGTCTCACTCTTATTTACTCCTTTAAGAACCTTCCCTCGTTATCAAACCATAACCTCGACTCTTCCTCTTGCAGACTGTGCACAAGAAAATTAAAAAGAATCTTTCTCCGAAAAACAAGCAAAGCAATCTCTCGGCCTTCTAATTCGACAAACTCTTAAAAAGCAAACAGATAATTTCAAGAAATCTTTATGTCCAATATTCGATTAGAAATCTTACCTACCCCAATATGAATCACCTATGAATCTCTATCCTTCCTTAAACCATCCACAAATACCACACCCCTAACGCATACAAAAAACAAGCACAAAAAACCAACCAATCAACCAATCAGCGAAATTCCTCTCGTCTCCACTTTCAGCAGCCGTGTTACTCTCGACGCTTGCCAAGAGGGCACGTTAGAACCGCGAATGGGGTAGGAGGAAGAAAAAGAAGGACCGAGGAACGTGACGCATGTCGCGGTAACAATTAATCCGATAAATTTCACGCGGAGATAGGGTAGGCGCTTGGCAATAGGAAGGAGATCGCAGAAGGAAGAAAAAGCATGTGCCGGGCGCGGAGGTGGAGGACGAAGGGAGCGGAGACGGTGGCAGCGGAGGAGAGTATGCAGATGAATAGCTCGCAGAAACCGTGAGACTCTACGGTTGCCCTATATATCGGGGAGCTCGTGGAGAACTCGCGCGGTGCCAGAGCGTTTGTGCTCGACTCACGACTCTCGTGTGTTGTGTCGCCCGTCTTTTAAAACTCGAACTCGGTCGGTCCGTACGACGACGTCGCCGAGAGGCGAAGAGCCACCGGCTCTCGGGATGCGCGCGCGAAAGACCACGGACGTTGAAGAAACGATCCGGCCTGGAGAACGGTAGAAAGATACACTATGTGGCTGAGTTGACTCGCTTGCGCTATACAAGGTGTCTTGCAAGTGGTGACACAATCAGGACAATGGTGATTCCGTTAGGTATAGGATTAATTTGGGATCTTTACATTGGATTGTAAATTCGTTTTAAATTTGAACGTTCTCCCGGCATTTTGACGTTTTAAAGGTACAGGTAGTAATCCTACCTACGTTACGTTCTTTCGCAGTGCAGCGTTTTTTCTGTCAGGTTCCATGTTTCATTTTTGTAGTAGCAATCTTTTATGATTGTATGAAAATACTACAGCGATACGAAATTTAATATACTTGAACCTAATTAATTAGCGTAATTGATTAATGTAAACGCGTAATGAATACAATCGTGTATGTGCATATTATGTATAAATTTATCCTTGCTAATTTCTTTCTAATAGTCTATCTTCGATTCGCCGATATACACACGTACGTAGAGAATATTCAAAATCAATTTTCTCAAAAAAAAAAAAAGAAAAAAAAACAGAGCCTCGTATGCAATAACTTTGTTTCATATCTCTGGCTTATTTTTTCATATTTCGCATATCATATATTTCCGTATTATACTATCAATTACGGGACACCCTGTATGTGTATATACATACTGTCGCATAGATCGACCATGGAAGCGCCGTGTCATGAACTTTTGGCTTCTGGCATCGGGACACCGTGCGGCTGTAATGACCCCCTGGTCTATTCCGCGTGCACGCCGGCTAATCAGTCCATCGGTAGATTTAATTGACTAATGCCTCGTGAACTAGCACCCGTTGCTTTCACGGGATACCTCCTTATTAAATGTTGTTCGAACGGCGATCCGTCGAATGGGAAATTTGCTCGATTCAACTCGTGGTCATACGTGACTAATTGACGAGTCTGTTGCCGTATCGCGGCGGGTTTAATTGACCTGCTTCGATGCTGTGGATACTGTATGGCAAAATGGTATTTGATTAGCATATGAGCCGCTGTTTCTTGAATGGAATTTCGAATATTTGTGATTTCTTCAAAATTTGATTCTTCCACGTATTATTGTAGCATTATATATACGTCAATTAAAATAACGTTTGTGTTATTTTGGCACTCTTTACAGTACTTGGTTGATTTTGTCACTCTAGATTTAGAGATGTTTTCAAAAATCAAAAATTCTTTGGAGATTTCTTTTATAGCTCCATAGTTTAAGAACAAATCGTTTGTTAGACAATTATCCTGATATTCGACTAACCTTCCCCAAATGATAAATTTATGTCTTTATTTTGTTTTTGAATTAATTCTCGTGATATCATAATATCATGTTATGTATGGCAAATATTAATGCAACTGTATAACTTGGGCACTCAGTATACAGTTTAGACAAACGAAAAGTAATCAAGCATATATCGTTGCGATCACATCTAATTAGATTGCCCCAATCAAGTTAGCAAATTGTATCCTGTTTACCACAATATTCAAACACTAACTGAACATGATTTTCACACTGCAAATATTTAAAACTAATTTATTAAACGATTCGAATTCCATAAATGTCGATAATTATAAACACAATATCACGAAAGTCCAACATTATTTCAAACAGAGAATACACAACATCAGAGTATGAATCAACATTTTCAATAATTTCATGCAACATCTCGTATAACCTGTATACGATCCAAGTAAAAAGTCTAGAATAAAATGAACATTTCGTATAATATCAAGAGCAAACCCAACAGATAAATATCTCGACGTATGTTAAAAGTGCACAAGGATTCCAAGAAGTACATAGAATCAAAGACAGAAGCAATAACTCGCAAGTCGAAAAAGCGCTTAAGGCGAAGATAGAAGGGCCATGTATCGTTGATGCGAAGTCGCGTTACAATTCGCCCATTGACACCTACCATCGAACGCATCGGAACAAGGGGCACGTCAGTCAGTCGTAAGTCATTTCCGAGACCCGCGTACTACGAGCATTTCGGATCAGCTTCCATGGTCGTCCCACGCACGCTTGATCTTGCTCGAGCTGACATCGAGAGGGACGAGCGGAACGCGCTCACGACGAAGGGTTAAAATGCCTCTGAACCAGAAACGTGTTTTCACCTACAAATATCCTCGTGCCACTTAGCTCACAGGGCTCAGATATCTATATACATACACAAGTTTATGTATGTATAGATGTATGTACTTACGTGCATATCCTTTAAAACTAGAACTCGGCCGACCTATACAGTTGGTCGTTCAGGAGTCAAAGAGTCACCCAGCTGAGCTGGTCGGCTCCTCTAAGAACGAGGATAAGAGGAGAGAACAGTGCCGCGAGAGATCAAGAAGAAGAACGGCAGATAGTTATAGTTTGAGGAGATTGAGATTATATCGTGGTAATGGTAGATCGTTAGATTTGTGGCGAAATTTGACCTATTGAGGGTCAATGTTGCGTTTACGCGACATTCGGTTGTCAAATTTTTAGATTCCTGAGCTTTCAAGTTGTTTGCTTTTTAAATTATTATATAAATCTGGAGATTTGACAATTTTCAAATTCTCGAATTTTTGGATTTGCAGGATCTTCCTTTACAGTGTAATATAATACTTTACTATTATATTATACATTAATATTATCGCGTGGATAAATTAGGAGTTATATAGAAGTAGAATTCTTATGTCTAATTTACAATACTAAACTTCATTTATTACCGATTTTAAAACTCGATTTGTTACCGAATTTGGTACCATTTTGGAAGAATATTTGTTAACGCCGGTAATTTATAACTCATAACTTGTAAACTTTCATTAGTGATATTAGAGTAATCGTGCAAGAGGATCCAGATTTTTCACATTTTCTAATCCTTAAATTTCTTGATTCCTGCAGATCTCCAGATTCTCGAATTTTTTAATATTCGGGTAATCAAGTTTGTTATCGTGCAATAACGTTATCTTCAAGCATATTTCACGCGTTATGTCACTGCTTGGTCGTTAACGGCTGAGAAAAAATTGAAGGTTTCGACAGAATCGAAGCTTCATTTGACAGTCAGAGAAATAATAATTTATATGTGTTGAAAAGATTACAAAATTACATTTCAAAAATAACGATAGTTTCTCTATATTAGCCAAAAAATATATCAGCCAATTATTCGGAAGTTGAATAAGACATCGGTAGAACATGATTTGATCTGGAAATTATGCGTTTGAAGAATTTAACAAGTTGGAGAGGATTAGTTAAAACAGGTTCTCAAGGCGAAGCGTAATTACAGCAAGCTGTTGCCATTGAATGCGCGTATTTATGAGGATATCTAAATCCGTTTGGTGTAACTACTGTCACGATTTCTTCTTCCTACCTGTATAACATAATATATCCTACCTCTACAGTATAATATAATAATGACGGGTACGTCAAGGAATGTTTATTGAAAGATCAAGCGAAGAGATTACAATGTTTGAAACTGTACAGATAATGTACCCAAATGAAATGTACCCAGCTGAATCGATAACAACCATAAATTTTAAGAAGAAAATTTAATCCCCAGAAACATCACTTAAGAATTATCTTAGTCAAAAACTCTTCATTTTACGTATTATATATCCTCTTCATCCAATTCGTGTTTGTCAGATACATTAGTGTTATATACCGTTCTGGCAAGTTAACAGTTACTAAGTTAATAGCTACTCTGACTGGAACACAAAAATATGCAAGAGTTCGAAATCAGAAATAAAAACAAAAGATGGAACACAAAAGCATCATACTACGGCACGTCGCAAGAGTACCTATGTATTATTTACAGCAGTAATTATTTACTAAGATTCTGCCACGTGCTAAAGAATCTATTATATTTGATTCGTCTCAAACAGAGCATTTACGCCGGGTAACTATTTCTATTTGAAAATTTAAGGGGACAGTGTGTGAAAAGGGTAGAGTGTCCCTTGGTGAATAATCAGATATTAAGCATGTCAAAAGAATTTTTGGAAGAATTTACGGCACGCTAGTATGCCGCTGCGTCGCACACCGATTGAAAACCGCAAGTCTAAAGCGTGCCTAGTGCCTAGCCGTACCGTGCTGTGCCGGTTAACCGTTCCGATGAACTTTCGGCTCCCGGCGCACGGCGATGAGTAGTGACCGTCGTCCAGCGGTCGGCCGCGTATATGCTAGGTCTCTCTCGCGCGTATACATATCCAACGATACCTCTAATGCACCGACGATTCCCGACGAAGGCAGCTCGGCACCAACGTCGTGCCCGACCACCTACGACACAAGCGAAAAACCTTCACCGTAGGTGCATCGAGAGAGAGAGAGGTCGTGCCGAAGGTGGCCCGGCATCGAGGATCGTGCGAATGCGGCCTAAGAGGCCCGCGGAACGGTGAACAGATCCAGAGAAAGAGTTACAGAGGAGAAGAGAAGGAACGAGGGGCCGTGACGGATGGAAAAGGGGGGACCTTTTATAGACGTCGTTTGTAGGACTCGATATATCGGACACGATTACCGATCGATCGGCCACGGAGTTGCTTTCGAGGGAAGCGAGGAACTTTCGGTGTGGACCACTGTTTGGTACTGGACTTTTGTTTGCTTCGATTTTGTTCTCCATCTTGATATCCCTTTTGATAACCTTGTGATTTTAAGTAAACGTTGCGTACATCAGATTGATTCGGATCAATCGGAACTTGATGAGGCACAAGCAATTTATGCAATTGGGGTTTGCAGAATAGAAGCTCGTCGATATTGCCTGTTACCAGTCTGCAGATTTTGATGAATTTATGGAGAATTTGAAGATGCAAAAATTCATAGATCGCACACAATACTCGAAAATGTACAAAATGTCCAAAATATAGTACCTGTTATAATATTCGTCAGGTGAAACAAACCTATGGTCCTGGGTTCTATTTTCTTAATTATTTCCAAAAAAGTATGAATCTGGATGAAAATTCGCGTATAATGATATAATTCAGAGGAAAAGTTTCGCTGCTAAATATAATCGCTAAGTAAATAATGGTATTAAACTAAAATCAGCTTTACGAGTGATAACGAACATGGTGACCAAAGATTTGAAATGTCACAGGCAAAGTCCCTTACGCTATTTCCTTCCTGTAAAAAAAGCCGATAAAAAAAATAGTTGCGTTTCTATTTTCCTGGCACTTACATTATTTACTACCTGAATTTCTCACTTGGTAACTGGAAATCGGCGTTAATCGGTGGAACGACGCCGACGATCGGCTGTAAATTTCTGGGTACGCGCCTTCTAAGCGTTGGCAATCTCACGATATAACGACGCGACGGGGATCGGCGTAACGGTTGGAGAGTCGGTGAGGCGAGTTTGGAGGCGGTGGGAGGTGTATGCTGATGAGATGATTGTGAAATTTGTTTTGGAATTGTTTTAAACGATTGTATGATGATTTTATGTAGTTCCTACAGGGATTGTTTTGCGAGAGCTGGTTTTTTGCTTTATTTCGTTTCGTTTGATTTACGAGTAGTCAGATTATTGATGTTTATATTGATATTTATACATTGACAATGTTAAACAGTTGGTGTATTATTAATTATCTGATCTGGCATAATATATAGTAACAAAGTACTAATAAGTAGTTGTTTGGCATTTGTTTTAATCGTGTTTTAAGTAGGTAAAGACTGCTGTACTTTTGATAGATACATTATCACTGGAACAAAAATTTGATAATGTTCATTTATTCCAACAATTATTAATCGATCTATAGATCATTGTATCAAAAATAAATTTTAACACTTTTTATTCATCCGATATTTTAGCAGACCACGTAAATGATATTTTCTCAAAGAATCGCAACGTCTTCTCGGAATTCAATTACTCTGGATGACGGAGAAAGGAATACCTCTCCTGATTTGAATCTTAAACGAGTCTCAACGGAGGGTGGAAGCTAGAAAGCCACGATGAATGTGATTTTCGGCCACTGAACGAAATTTCCAGCCACATATCATGAATGGACACGAACCAAGCTGGCCTCACGATGCTGCGGCATGTTCCTGACCCGGACGACTATGACATATGGGTAGCGCAAAAACCACCAATGCTGATCGATTGGCCACGCTAACCAACCACCCTGACGTTTCCCTCTTTTTCCATCGTATTCACGATCCCCTCTCTACCTTTCTCCGCTGGCCAGGACAAACACGCCGATGTTTACCGCGAAGTTTCCTTCTTAAACGCCGCCAGGAACCTCTGACACTGAATTTTGTTGGTAACCGATAGGGAGAATCGTAGTGGAATTCTCTTGGGATCTTGGAACAAAAGTTTGGAAATTGATCATCTATGACCGAGAATAACATGAATTTTGTTCGAAAGTTTGATATAGATAATTATAGATGGTTGGGAATTGGCGGAAGATACACATACTTAATTGAACATTATTTTTTATTTTAAATTAAAATTAAAAATTAAAGCATAATAGTATTATAATTTTTATATTTAATATACTAGAATCTTTTGGATCTATGTTTAGTACGCTAGAATCTTACGTAGATATTGAATTTTATTTAATACAATTAAACTATGTACGATAGATTGTTCGGTAGTATTTAGACAATTTTTAACTCGTGATAGGGTGTAATATAATTGAAATATTAAGCGTACACCGTGGGTGTGTTCGCATCTTCGGCAAATTTAAATGTTAAAAGATATACAGAATGTATAAGGTGTCTCAAATCTTCTGAATCGAGTTTCGTCAGAAAAAAATGTAAGAAAAAACGTAAGAAAAAATGACATATAAATAGATTGTTTAAAGCTATATTATACAAATCCTAATATTCTAATGATTAGAAAAACTCAATTTCAAAAAGCAACCCGGTCAAAGGCTTAATCAACGCCTCGCCTTCTCTGCTCCGCTTATCTGTCTAATCTAATAATCGACTAATAACTACCGCACCGGTGTCCTCAAAATCGCTATTCCATCGCGTGGATCGCAAAGTGATGAGATCATCGGCCGCGAAAATAATCGAAGAGCAATCGCTATCTCGAATTCGACAACGCGTGACGGGACAATGGCTAGAAGAGAGAATCGAGACAACGCGAAGCAAAAGCGACAAGGCAGGGACAAAAGTAAAAGAGAAGAGGAAGAGAATCGACGACGAAAGAACGAAACGATCGAGACGGGGACGGTGAAACCACCCGATGGAGAAGGGAATAGAGGGGGACAGGGGGGAGGAGTATACGTGGGTGCAGCGAGCACACCGCTCCGCTAGAAAGTGTCCCAGACCGAAAGGAAAAAAGAGTCCGGGTCAGTTTGAATAATTTTGACCACACCTCTCGTCAAAGCAATACACGAGAGCGTATGAATACATACATTTAAATGGAGTCCACAGCCCGGGCAAGTATTGTCCGAATTTTTAAGCAACCTCTCTCGACGACGACGAAACGTCGCGCCCCAGTTGACCGACATTTCTCGCCTAGACTAACTACCTTTCTTTTTTATTTTTTTTTCTTTCTTTCACAAAACACCCTTGCCTGTTCGTAGGTTAGGCACGAAGTTTTTACCTGTTTCGTGAAAAATGCAAATTTATGCGCGCGGACGAGAAGAAAACCGCCCCCTTCGTCTCGAGGACGATTTAGTTTTCGAGATGCACGAGGGTGTTTATACGAGGTTTTCAGCGAGCAAGGGAGGAAATCTCGACGTGTTTGGCAGGTAGAAATCTAATGTCGATACCGACAGTTTTTTCACGATGGTCTTTCAAATTAGGTGGAGCGGTTTAAAGTATTATTGAGAAGGAATTGATAATAAGCAAAGTGAGATGAGATCGATGATATAACTAATGGTAATAGGCATATTTTTTGATAAATGTAAGCTACATGTAGGAATAAATTTTAGTTTGAAGGCGTTAGGATGTTGCAAGAGTTAGATCTTAACTAAAGAAACTACATAAATGATTTTATATCAAGCGAGCTACTAAATTAGCTTTCTATTAGAGAGACACAATTGGTTAGAGCGAACTACGATTTTCCTTCCTTGATTTGAATTATATAAACAGAGCATTAATTACACGTAACAAAAAGGATAATGATATTCGACTTTTGGACCGGGCCAGTCAGAAACGTGCAACGAATTTAAAATTCGCCTCATTTTAATACAATGTCCAAATTATTAACAGTTACAAATAAGTGTGTCACAGAAATTTTAATCACACATTGCGACAGGATGACAATGTGGAGCTGGATCGGCTTGAAATCTTTAAATCTGTCTCGTTTTAATGCAATCTTTAGAAAGCTGACGATCGGCTCACTCTGGAATCTTAATCTCGCATTGAAAAAAAGATGATGGCATATGGCTTCCTCGGTAGTTTTATATCGATCGATATATAGCTTTTGCAATAGACACAACTTAATGGCCACCTTCTGCAATAGGTCAGTTCGAAACGTTTCAAGCACATACTTTAAACCTGGCTCATTTTACTACAATCTTTGAAACGCTGATAGCCGCAAATGGATACTTCCAGGAAATTTCAATCGTTCAATCTACAGGCAATACCAAGGTCTTTCCTACTTCCGAGTACATTATTTAAACAGCTAATCTTGAGGATTAATCTGAGGATTTTGATACGTTTGTGCAAAATTGAACGGTGGAAAAACGTATGAAATGTGTATAATACGCGAAATTTAATATTTTCGTATGTCAACAAGGTCTATCGCTTTCGAAACGTAAAATAAGAAGTCTGTCCGTCCAGAGACTTTTGCTTACCATTCCCAAACGTAGTAGCCAACGAATCGCGACGATGACAAATTTTTATCTCCCTGTATGATTTTGGAAGAGCGACGTCTCTGGATCTCGTACGGTTGAGAGCAGGCTTAGCGCGCTCTGCTGCGATTTGAATATCAGAGCGTACATAAGACGAGATACAGAGAAAGGGATGGAAAAAGAAAGAGAGAAAGAGGGAGCACCGTGTCGACCGGGGCACACCGTGTGCCCCGCTACACATACGTGTGTGTTCGTGAAGATCGATCGTGAAAGATCACCTCGTACGTTACCCGGAACGTAGAGCCTCTTCTCGCGGTTTCGATCGTGCCACGAACCAGAGTCCAGATCCCAATAATATCCTGGGCTCGCCGTTAGAAAAGTGTGATGGCGAATTTTAAAACGATCCTCAAGACGCACGATTTTCACGAAACTAGGATGTAGAGAGGAGACACACAGTACTTAGGAGACTATCGATGCGTAACACGTGAGCAGGATCACGCGGGGAAATACCGTACCGGAAATACCGTAGCACGATTTTCCAAACGCGATAAACTTGACGTACGAGACGCTCGATTCTACCGCCTTTTGCCTGGCATTCCGCTTGGTGGGTGTGAATCTGTGGCACGTAGCTGGGATCACTTCGATATGGTGTCACGATCGTGGTTGTAATTTGAAGGGAATTAAGAGCAAGCAAATGCAGAGCTTTTTAGAAAACGTCATATTACAGAGTCTTTTAACGTTAAGCTACGTCTGAATTGATAACTGCAATTGTAAACATTGTATAGAATGATTCTATCGTTCGGGTAGAAATAATGATAACTACAAAACGTAATAAAACAACTTTTCGATCATTCTTGAAAAAAAAAAACTGATAAACATATATGAAATAATCAGAACTGTGTACCAAATGATTCTCCGATCGCAAATACCTAGAATAAAATATTTGACCGCAAATGAAACATATAACCACGAACATCTAAACATAATATTTAAGTAATTAATTTCCCGTCGACAAATTAGATTCCATTAATAGCTCTACTACAAAATCAAAATTAAATCCTTCCTGAGACGTCGTTTCGAGATCCTCAAATTGAGACAGACCTCGACTTATTTCAATCCAAACCACTGAAATTTATCTGACTTGTCCTTAAATTTATGTAGTATACGTATTACATGCTTACACGCATCTAATGCTTTGCAACAGAATTGACCAGATGAAGTGAGCAAAATACGGATTCGTCTGTTGGTCTCTGTTTTCGATTAGAAAACGTAGAGAACGAACGGGCGTTCCGTGGTACGAGTGTTGGTGGTCGAGTCAGCGGGGAAAGGACGAGAGAAGACCGGGACCAAGGTGGAAGAAAAGACTCGAAGAGAAGGAGAAGGTGGAGGAGGTGGTGGTGATGGAATGGGAGGTCGCGGGGGGACAAGGGGAGAAAAATGACAATCATCGTCATTTTAATAATATGCAAAGGTATAGTCAACTTCCACTGGCAAGTGTGGCTACAATGGCGTTATATAATGACAAAGACACGCCGGGTCGGCTGGGTACCTTTCGCTCGACAAAAGGCGCGGCGTTAGGGTCATCCCGCCGGACCGGAACATGTTTTGTCCAGCGCGGACAAATGTCACCGATAATGTCTTCAGGGACTAGCGGGGATCCGTGGAGGAGTCAAAATAACTGTTGGAATGGAAAATATTGTCGGCGTTTGAAATCGACGCGAGGCATTCGTAACGTCGTGAAAACACGCGTGAAATAATCGATCGATCGGTTTGATAAGTGTGATTAGGAATGTTGCGTAAATTGGGAAAAAATGTTTCAAATACTCGATCGTGAAAATGTATTCATATCGAGGTAGAATTTTAGAAAAATTTAATTTCTAAGTTTGGGTATCTCATATCAGGAAAAACAATTAACAACTTGAAGCTTAAATCCGTTTCATTTCAGACACATTAACGCTTCGTTCTAGTTATCTCGATTACAAAATATTCCTTTTTTTTTCATAAATGTAAAAAAACACGAGTCAATAGAGTTTATAATTAGGAGAAGTTTAGGAAAGATTCTATCAAAGATTTTGTAGTAGTTTCGTATTAAAATTTATCTAATGTAAAACCAAATAAGGTATTATTAACTCAAAATCATTGTTGAATAACTGGCATATGTTGTACTAGATACGTACACAATATTAAATCTGCTGTTTATTTGGCTTCGAATGTCCAAGCGAAATTGAGCGTCTTTCAGCCATTCGTTGACTTGAAAGAAACAACAGCTGTTAAGTAACGTAACGTACTGTGCGCACCAACTTCTTCAACGTCATCAGGTAGCCAATTATTTCTATTAATTATCCTGCCATAATCGGGTTACTTGAATTTAAACGATTTCAAACAACTTGAATTGACGCGAACACAAACTCAACCATAAACTACAAGTTATTATAATTAATCTAAACGAGGCTCTGGACCATACTAGTAGAATACTTATTGTAGGATCTAACGTTTGAAATTAATCTCTGTTTAGGAAGTTTCTGTTTCTTTTTAAGAAAAAAAAAACATTCATTTACGAGTCGATTTTGCATAAACAGATTTCAATTCGTCTTTTAATTTTGAATTTGCATCAACATCCACAGTTTAATTATAACCTACATATATTTCCTGTACTTTTTTAATCACTCAAACATACATAGCCGTGTCAGAAGCTGTAACAGAAGCTACAATTTAGGTTTGCCATTTAATATACGCGCACGTCAAATACTTGGGAATTCCTTCTTGTCCCGTTTACCCTCTTCCTCGTCTTCTGCCTTTTATTTTTACTCCGTCCCTTCGTTTTCTCCGCCACGTTCACTCCTACGTCCCTATTGCTACTCCTCCTTCGCTCTTTCCCGCTTTTCGCGACGGTTGCGCTCTTCCTTGTTTCTCCAAATGGCACTTTACGTCTGCTTTGAATCGAGCGTCCTTGTCGTGCCGCCTTTCAACAAGAGAAGCCAACTCGTGTCTTCGACACGGCGATCGCAATGGTAACGTCTTCCTACGTGCGCGCGAGTACACGCGTCGATACGCGGCACCGCGCAAAAACGATAATCGTAACTTTCGACGTCGATGATGCTCGAAACGAGCCGGCCGAACCGTTGTACGCTACCAGCAGGGACACGCGAATCTACCGCCATTCAATCGCCTCCGTACAATGTGAATCGATGAATCGCGTGAACCTGAAAATGCTGGAGAACGTTCTTGTTGCTTGGTCGTTGCAGAAGATTTCAGAAGACGGTTTTTCGCTTGAAATAAAATTGTATTTTATGGAGCGACTATCTAGAGCCGTGACTTAAAACTGCTGTGCCGCACCAGAATTTGTAAAGGAAGAACTAATTATTAGGGGGCGCTGACTTTTTCCCCCTTAAATAGTAAAATAGAAATACAGACATCCAATACTACAATATTGTAATATTTTCATAATATGTGTTTCTCTTTATCAGTTAATAAAATTCACGCGTGTCATGATACGAAGGTTGAAAGTCATTTTAGAAAAAAAAACCTTGAAACATGCAGTGCAGTTAGGATGCTCATACACCGTTTAACTTCACTTCTCCGATTTTCAATTTGTTAATAAGCAAAAATATAGAATTGTTTGGAGGAAAATGGAACAAAATCGAGCGTCTAATATCGTTTTTTTTTCTTTTTTTTTTTAGTAAAAAAGAGCTTGGACACTTAGGAATAACAAAGCCCTCTACTTTGGTATTAAACACAAAACGATCCATCAACAGAAGTTCTACGCAACGCTACGAACAAAAAGCTTGGCTGCAACAATCGTCCGCGTCGATAGCTCGACGACGATCGGCCGGTCGACGAGGAGGGGCCCGATGACGCAACTCCACGATTCTTTCGACCGCGTCCTCCGTCGTTTTCTTCGGTAAATTCGATACACCTGTGTGCCAATTGTTTTGACATGTGTCCCCATTGCGGCCTCTTCAACCAACGCACGAGAGGAGGGGAACGGACAGACGCGTTCGGGCCACCTATTCGGCCTCTCGTCGTCTCTGGTAACGACATGCGGGTCGTACAGTCCAACATCGAAGAATGGAACATAAAAAAAGAATATGTACGACAAGGAGACGAGAAGAGGAACGATAGAATCGGTGGTCGTTGAAAAAGAGAGCAGAAAGAGGAACGAGCCGAAACGAGAGAAGACGATTCAATTTTCTGATTAGGCGACGTAACGGTGTGCCACCGAATTTAACTCGCCGCTCTTGAAACTGTACATCAAGGCTCAACCGTGTTTTCGACCGTACATATATTTTTCATTCTGTGTTCCGATCTTGTTCCTAAATTTTTGATTTCAGTACTAAGTGGTTTGAGTTAGAAGTGGCAGAAATCAAACGTACGTATTTACATCCTGTACGAATTGTATAAATGCCGTAAATTCATCTATTTCTACAAAGTTACAAAATTTGAGCAAAAAAAAAGAAAGAAAGATAATGATGAAAAAAGCATCGAACAAAGCCTTTAAATTCTTTTCCACGAATGCGTACTACGTAAAAAAAATCAAAATTCGATAATATGAATTCGTTACAAACAAGTTTCATTAATACATATCGAAGTTTCGTCGATCTTCCATAGTACGTTAAAATGAAAAATTGTAACAGGCGATCGTTTTGTTTCTTCATTTTATATTCGTAATGCAAATAAAATTCCAATTGTACAAGGTTAATTCTCGTTTTTTGCCAAGAGGACAACAGGACTGACAGAGATGCAGGCAATTTTTTGGGTGCGCCTCGCGGCTGCTCTGACACAGGATGTAACGACTACGACCGTGCGGAGAAAGTTATGGCTTTTCTATTGTTTCGCGCGGCTGCCACGACCTGCGGGATCGTCGTTTTTGAACGGGGCAGCGCGCCGAGACGCAGCCTCGATCCTCAAGATGCGACTCGCGCTGGCCACAACTTGGTCGCCATAATATTACGACCTCCAGATCTTTCTCTCGACGATGTCTCGGACCTTCGTTTAACTTGTCCAAGATACGTTTTCAAGGTTCCGTTAAACTCCTTATCCCTCGATCGACTGATACAGCGTGTAACACGTTTGGTGAAATTTGCAAATGGGCGAACAAAGATTTAATTTAATTTCGATTGGTTTGGCTCGAGTAACAAGTTGCAAAGTATCAAGCCACGAGAAGCGTAATAAGCATTACGAGATACGGTTATTTTCGCAAAAATAAAGTTTGTTTTAAACTTCGACTTTTGCCGAAGAAGATGAAATTTCAGAGTATTGTTATTTTCGAATGTCGGAAGCGAAAGCATCGAAAATTTAAGGGTCCCAGTACTCGACGATTAAAAAGAACCGAAGGAAAAGATAGAACGTTTGAAAATACGAAAATTTCAGACTCAAACATTTGGAAATTCCGAACTTCAGACGCAAGATTCCTTTCTAAATCAAAGATCTGAACTCGAATAAGGTTTACCTACTTCGATCATGATTTACCAATTCTATTAAGATGTTGAGTATAGTGCGATCAGTGGCGTAACAGTTGTTTAGCTGTTATGCAAGGATTCATCAGCAACGGGCATTCCGGGTCGTTCCCTTTTTGCTCACACGACTGTACAGGTGGTCAGTTGTCCCAGCGTGGCCCGCATCGTGCAGGACAGGTGAGGGCCAATAAGATAAATTCGATCTGACCCTCATGACCAGAGGGTACATTAAAACGTGCAATTATGCAAATTCCCAGGCGTGTTCTGACAAGAAGAAGGTCGTACGATATCGGGACGCGTGGCACGAACTGGTTGATTCTCGGAAATTGTTCGATGATACAAGTATCTGACGATAAGGGCATTCAGAAATAGACAATTTATTCGTTCATGGTAATTTTACAGAGATTGTGCTCGTATAATGGGGTTCGAAGATGATAATGACCCGAAGTTTCATGAATTCTAAGATTACGATATCTTCAAAGACTTATTACAAAAGATTTAAAGATTTGTCATCGTAATAATATATATTTTATATTTGTTAATATAAAAGATAGAGAAGTCGATGGAAAATTCTTAATTGCAATTGATCCCATCCCTATTTACCAAACAACCGCGTAATTAGCAAATTCTAATCTCTGAAACAGAACGTGGAAATCTCGTCAAGGATCAAATTTAAGACGCTTTTACCACGGTGGACGAAAATCAAAGATGAAGAGGGCAATCAGAATAATAAAGGCGAGTACACGACAAAGATAAAGAGAGCAAGAGATATAGACAAGATGGTCAGGATAATACGTAGAAAGGGAAACGGAACTAGAGCCCGAGAAAGAGATCGGCTACGATCCTAATCTGACCCGGGGCCAAGGCCTCGGCCGAAAATTCAATTAAACTTTTGATATACGGGCAGCCATGGCGCGGCTGTGTAAACGAAAATTTCGCAGGCTTCAGATACTTTCCTTAGACTTCCCATATAACCAGCTTTCACGAACGTATACAGTTCGTTTGGCCCCTTAAAACGATTAACCTACAACACATATGTCTTGTAAAGAAGTTAAGAATTTTTCGAAGAAAGTTAGTTTACAATTTTATTGCCTTAGAATACTTTTCTGTGAAAGTTTTTTTTCTTCTTAAATAGACAAACGTATTAAGCCTTTTCGCTCGAGTTCATGTTAGATTTCGACATCTCCAAGTTTCATCTTTCTAGTTGTGTTCACAAAAATCTGAATTTACGTGAACATACGCAGCCGACCGATTAACTGCAATATCTCGTACGAAAGTAGGAAGTGTTCTAATATTTATGAACAGAAATATAATTATTCTAAATTACAATTCGAAATTGTCTGTCAATAAGTCGATCGCAGACGTCTGATAACCTTACTATAAGTATAACTGAGCGAAGAGCGATTCTACATTTTTGTTCGGCAGTGTACCAGTATGTATAACACAGGAGGGTGGCCACATTCACGAAGATGGAAGAACGAAGAGAAAGCCAGGTCTGGCTTGATACTAGACGACGTGCCGCGCCGCCGGGAAATCTGGATATTTATTTCGGACGATTTGCCAGGGCGCCTAGGGCGACGAGGATTCTAACTGGCCGGATATCGAAGCAACGTACAGGAGTCTTTCCTTCCTGTTTTTTTGCCAGTCCACGTTATTTTTTCTTAGCTAAGCCTGGTTTCTAAGCTTAATACGAGGACAAAGAAGTGTTAACCGTGATTTACGGAGAGATAGGTTTATGTGGAACTTTTCGAGGATGCTTCAGAGAATTTGAAATATTTATTGGGTTTTAGAGAAAATTTTGGGAATGAGATTTGTTGGTTGGACTCGAAGAACTGCGATTGCACTTGTGTATAACGTGTCAGTGAAGTAATGGTAGAATTCGAAGAGGAAACAATTTATTCGAAACACGGATGTATTCAAAATTTACAACGATCTTTAACAATGCCCACGGTTAAAGAAAATCGAATTATATAGTTTATCGTTTTTCCTTTCGTTTTCCCAAATTTTCTAAAATTATCTAGATTTGAAAAACAGTGGAAAAAATATCCAATTACTTCGATGGACAAACTGTTCAATTTACGCAACACCGAGTGAAACACTAGCGTAAGCGTATCAAAACGCGTTAACGATTATTTAAAAAATGATCACTTTTAGTTATTCTATATTTTTCCAGCGTTAAACAATATCGTCATACAATTTGCATAAAATATAAGAAAACTCTTATTGGAACGAGTGATTTCTCGTTTCAAATTTCTGATAAATATCTTCCTAAAACATTACAAATTCTGTTTGTTCGCAAAGATAAGAACAAGCTTGAATTATAAATATTTGAGCATTAGGATTAATTCAACCCTTGACACCGTTGATAACAATTCGTCATGAAAATAACGAACACGCGAGTCGGCCCACTCGCCAGACGAAAATTCCGATTCAAAGATAGAATTGTCCAGATGCTGAGCCTCGTTTTGCTCGATCGGTCGAGAAATGCCACGGACTAAACGCGACACGATTTATTCTTCTACGTTCTATCTACAGGGGTAGGAGGGTCTTCGTTCCGTGCTTATAGAAAAAAAAAAAAATGCCAAATCCAACGAGACATCCCTGGAAAATTGGACTCGTCGATTCTTACTCGAACGACCATAATCATCGGGATCGGTGTGGAATTGCCGAAATGTGGTCCGACCTTTCTCTTTCTTTCTCTCTGAATAAGAAACGCGTTCGTCATCCTAGGAATCCGTTTGGCGATCCGTGTCCTACGGTTCTTTCTACGATAAATCGTCCATCATAGGCAAATATGACAACCGGGCAGCGCCCCCTACAAAGGAGATCGGCACCGTGAAAAATCTGGCTGAACTGACGTTGCAGATTCGGACCTCGCAATCGTCTCAACGTCGATGCAACGCGAAAGAAGAGAACGTTGTTGCTCAATGGACAAGATGCTGGTCGTAAGAAATGCTGTGCAAGTGGCGGATGTGATCTCTATGGGAATCGGTGGAAGTTACGCTCGGTCTGTGTGAATTTCTCAGTGTTTGGGTCGCTGGATGATCGTTCATGCTCGTGGCGAGTTTGGTATGGATTTGGACGTGGTTTCAGGGTAGCACGATACTTTCGTGTATACTTTGAGGTATTTGATGAACGAAGAATCTCGTATGATAATTTGATATTTCTAATAGTTATACGCTGCTGGAAATAATTAAGGGATCGTTATTACGGAGGGTTCTATCGCATGAATCGAGCAAGCAGGAAGTAGAGAATCCTACTGGCTTGATAAATTGACATGTCATTCGTACGATATTGTAGTAAAAATTAACTTCGGGGAATACGAATAGGTAGAAATCAGATTTTTAGATTTATATTTGCTGTGATTATATAGTTAGGTATAATGGATTAATTGTAACAAATGAAATTAAATAACAAGTAGCAGCGCCGTACAAAGCGTGGAAATAGAAGTAAAATATACATGAAAGAGAGAGTTAAGTTTTCAGGATTTTGTAGATAAAGTTTCCAATAGTTTCTAGTTGATTATTGAAGTGCGGTATTTATCGTATTGCACTGACAAGAGATTAATGGACCTATAAATGAAATTTCTAATACTTGCAGGTGATTGATGGTTTGCTATCGCGTGATTCTAGCTTCGTTTCACTTAATTGACTTTGTAATTTGTTCAAGTGCCTGATACCTCGTATACTTCGACATGTTGAACAATTTTACTTCGATAAATACACTCCTGTCAATAAGTATTAAAACTACATTTGCACCAAATATATTTGATATGCAGAGCGAATATTTTTCTCAGTGAATATTTGTTGTACATACATGAACCGACAGAAACGTAATTTCCGATGTATACTATTAAAATAAATCGTTAGACTACTCAAAAGTTAAATATCCATTACATGTACTGGTATTAAAATTTACAACTTCGACGGTTCTAATTCTCCCCGTTATCTGCAAGTTTTCACTCGCCTGAGCGTATTCAGTTGCTTGATTGGCTTAGTACTTAATCGAATATTAACTAAAATATTGTTCCAATAAATAAGATTCGGAAAAGGATGAAATTCCTCCCGAAACGGATAAATACTCGATTTCTCTAATCTGTTAATTAAGAATAATCTACGGTTATCGAATTAAAACGAATCAGCAGGGTCCAGCGAGAAGCACGGGGCGTATCCAAGATTTCAGGCGGATTCACCGAGGAAGAAATTATTTTTTTTCGTTTTGTCGGCTATTTTTGCGCGCAAGTTGTTGCGCCCGTGGAGTGACTGACCTCTGGCCAGTTCGCGGTGGCACGGCGGCGATCGCCTATTTTTAAGCACGCCGAAAAATGCATAGTCTCCCTTTCGAAAGAAACGCGACGAAGAAACTGTGGGACGGAGGGGTGCGAAGAGGGAGAGAAGGATGGGACAGCGGAGCGAAAACAGGAGAGTGGAGACCGTCCGTCGTCGACGTCGTCGTCGCCAGAGGCGTCGTCGATGCTTGTGGAAAAATTTATTTCGAAGCGGCCACATGTCACGGTCAAGAAAAGCGTCTCCTTTTTCCTAAATTCTTTAACAGTACTCAGGGAAGGTTTATTTATTCTCTGTGAAATATATGCCGCGGTTTGAGGCAACAACGACGAGACGACGACGGCGACGCGGATTTCACCGGGCAAAGAACAAATTTCCTAGCCGATTCGCCGGTGTTAACAAACGACTCGGAGATGTCTGATTATCACCACCGGGGTGGCATCGATCTATTTTCGACCGCGTTCCTCGCCGTCTGCAGGACGTTCAGTGTATGGATATCTGAAGATACGAAGAGATGGGGGAAGAACACGAGTAACGAATTTTTTCGTTTGCTGGAAGAATTTGTCGTGTAACGAATGGAATTAATTTGTTAAAGGAGTATAAATGACGGACAAACGATTGCAGGCAAATAATTTATCGCATTAATCTGTTTGGATTGTAAAAGATGTATAGGTAATTATTGGGTGATTATTCGTTAAAAGAAGGGAAGATTATACATATGTACATTTTCTATAATACAAAATCATTTTTACTTCCACTCACGTGTGTTTCTAGACGTATATAATTATAATTAATTTTCAATTAATAATTGAGTATTTCTCGCATTATTTTATATTTCTGGGGTTAACCATTCACATGTTATTTTGCAACAAAGTTATACAAATTTTCCAAATTTCCCGTTGGACAAATTGTAAAACGCAGAGTAAATTAAATAAAATTACTTTCTATTTGTTTTGCAAATTGATATAACAATAATCGATCCTATTATTTCTAGAAAATTCGAACAAGGAGGAAGGGAACGGGAAAAATAATTCCGTAATTTTGTCAAATTTTCGTTACAACAATAATTTCATGGTCAAGATTGTGAACTGTCTCGATCAAGAATAACATCGCTGCTTTCGAAAGACACTAATGAATTATTTTTAACCACTTCCTTAACAGCTACAGGGACACAAATTTCTAGCAAACTAGAACCCAGAAACGAGTTTCAAAACATTACGGTTTTCATCGGAAATCATCCTTCGTAGAAACCATTTTGCGTATTAATAGGTGCCAAGGCAAAGTCAAAGTTAAAGGGACTGGTGGCCGGTTTGTCTACCTCGATTTCCGGAAACACCAACCAAAACTGACCGATCTACCTGTTCGGATGCATCTAGGCAGTACCGGTGGCTCGCCAATTTAAAAGTAATTTTCTCAAATCCCTTGAAGAAAAGGCAGCTCTTCCCACGGTTGGTCAGCTGGCCTGCGTCCAGAAGCGACGATCTTCGTTTCGTTCATCTTCCTTTATCATTTCTCCTTTTCCCCATCTGTGTTTTTTTACGAATTTCGATTTTTATACCTGAGGATCTATTCGTTGGATCATCCAAGACTGAGCCACTACTTACGGACCCTTTACAGTCAAAAAGATTCGTCAGACAGATAAAACGAAGAAAGCTTTATTATTCCCTTCACGAGGCACGTGTATGTTAACTCTGAAACTACGTTGATGTCATGGACAATTATAGTTTTTGGATAATTCTCCAGATTTGTGAAAAATAATAGGAAACCTTTAAGAAAACCCCGCACAGGTATCGTTATCAGTAGGTAAAAATAGTAGGAAATTTCTCGTAAAACGCTTAGCATAATGTCCTACGGTTAATTGAAATTCATCAACTCCCATAATTTTAAACGTAGAAACTTTCGAAAAACACTCTGCTACCACGTCTTCTTGCAAAACAAATATCAATTAACTTTCATAGGAGATATTATCTCGTATTTGTCGTACATATAACAATAAAGAAAGGAAGGGTGAAAATTCTACTAAATTTTAATTTTTCGAGATAGAAAAGAGTGCGTAATTGAAAGAAACTCTGTTGAAAAATTGATATCAAGAGCTAAATTGTCGTGCCAACTATTCCACATGGGCGTGCATATTAACGTTGATTTCGAGAAATTCTGCAGAGGAACAAACGAAACATTTTTAACGTAATATAACATCTAAACAATTGTGCGATTTTTACGATCTTTATACAATTTTACATTTGTAAAATATATTACACCATATTTGAATGAGTTTTATAACATCAACACGATGATGCCAATGTGTAGCGAGAAGAATATAGTTTATAAGGTTCCAATCTTATGGACTCTTTTGGTAAAATTTCCAATTGATCTTCTGACATTCCGTTTCATTCGAATCTTCGCAAATTAACCAACGTATGCGACGATGCAATCTTTTGCATCGCGGTTTAATTAAAAGAGAAAGTCATCAAATTACCAGATATGGTAAAATAGGAAACTCGGAAAATTTCAAATTTCATCGATCTTGCACTAAATCAGATAATTCCACTGATCTCGTACCGAAAGCTTACATTTCAAAATTTCACATTCGAATAAGAAAAAATATCACGTTCCAATTTTTCTGAATCGTTCAATTTTATTCAACTCGTACCGATGTTAACACTTGCCAAAAGCTATGAGAACAGAAACTATCAAAAATACGAGAAGAGAATAATATTGTACTGCATACGTATGTCGCAGCTGAACGGAGTCAATTTCCTTAAGATCAACGATCGAACAGAATCGTCACACGAGATGCTGCATCTATGGTCTGAGTGCAACGACACCGAGCGCCCAGAAGAGAAAAGGTTCGGAGTCGGACAGAACAGAGAGCCGATCGTAAAAATTGATCGAACGGATGAATGGCCGAAATTCGATCAAAGGACGAATCTGTTCGGTCTATGTCTAGGATAGGTTCTCTCTCACGAGAAATTTTCAAGAACACACGTGGTCCATCGCCCCCGGCCGCGTACCCTAGCCTTTTTTCCTCTCCAGATCGCTTTTTATAAATCCCTTTCCATCTCTTTCTCTCTACGTTCGTTTTTTCTTCTTTTTTTTTACTCATGGGGCCCTAGGATTTTTTTCTTACCCCTTGGCCGGCCATCTGCCGCTACGGAAGGGGCGGCCAAGATGCAGGATCCGCAAAAGAGAAGTTAAGGGGGAAAAGGAAGAAGGATGCGCGGCATCGGGCCGCATCAAGAAAAGGGAGCGACGCAAACGGTACTATCATAGAATGGATGAGACGAGTCCGAGAGAAGCTCGGGTAATGGCTTAAGTCCCAGTTTCGTCTCACAGAGAACCGATCCGTGGCTTCCAGCGGCTTCCACGGAAAGAATGTGTCGTGGAACGTTGCTGGAAAGTCACGTAATATTGCGCCGTTCAGTAACGCGGTATGATAAGAGTGGTTCTCTGTAAGATTGTCAATCGTTGCTCAGGATGGAAGGAAACGAATTAAGAAATCTTGTTAAGTGTATGTAGATTGATTGAAATTAAAAAATAAATTAAAAAATTTACTAAATATACGTGGATCGATTTAAGTTAGAAAGTGGACTAACAAATTCGTCAAATATGCATATATGGATTGGTTTTATCCCTTTAGAAATAAATTAATTTGTCTCTGTCAATGCCTAATCTTTCTTGTCGGTTTAGGCCACTCTATTTAGGTTACTGAGAAATTTCCAACGTTTTATGACACTTATTCGTCTCTACTCTAATATATATCATGACATTATATAGAACTCTTTCCTCAAATTTTTTTTCTTTTAAATTTAACCCGAAGTTTGAATTTACGTAAAGTCTGCAAAATGGACAGCTGGAAATAAAAGAAAGGATTGACTGCAACTTCGTTTAAAATATATTTCAGATGTCAGAAACCACTTTCTAGCAATAATTTCTATTTCGCCATAAAATTTACCGTTAGTCCGTAACCATGACACCGTTCGGTTCCCAAAAGGTGCACGTACCAGAAACAAACGGTATCGTGGAAATTGTAGGTTCTCACGGAGTTGCGAGTATAGATTTTCCCAAAAAACAGAGGGAAAACACCTCATCCGGCCAGGCTTCCTCTATAGGTCCACATCGGTATTTTAATTTTTTTTCGCTACCCCTCCTTCCACCGCGTTCATTTTTTTTTCTCCCTCTCTTACCTTGCCCTCTCGCGTGTTCCGTTGCCGGAGAATCTGTGCCACTCCGGGTACCGTAAACCACTCCCCTCTTTTTTACTCTCGAAACCTGCACCCTCCCCCCTCTCCCTAACTTGTTTTTTTTTACATTGCACAAGGTGTTTCCGTCCTCGCGTCGAAGTTTCGTCGCCCTCCGTTCCGTTCTTCCTTCATCCCCGTAGCTCCATAGCTTCACGAGGAATTAAAAAAGAACAGACAAGGGGGCCCCCCATCGAAAGTCGCACGTTCGTTCGCTCTTCGGATTCCAATCGAAGGAATCCACCTAGCTAGTCGATTCCAACCCCACAAAATACTGTTTTTTTACCCCTGCTGCTCACCCTATTTCACCGAGCGTAATGTAGCGTCCTTCTAGGTGTGACTGCTCCGTGAACCAGTCAAGCTGAGAACTTTTTTATGCAAAGCTGGACATGGGAAAAACACGCGACAGTGGCTATGGATCGCGCTATGGCCGCAAGGGTGAGAGATTGGATATATAGATAGTACAAAGATATTTTAAGGTGCGTACTCATTACAGCATTAAATATGTTGGTGAACATTTTAGGAGTATTGCGTGATTTTCTTTGAATGTAACCATCGGTCGAAACAAACTGTGTAACGGTTCTCGAAACTTGCAAGAATATTTTATATTCTTATGACATTGTGTTCTCGGGAGTTTCGATATAGCGATACTTCAGACAATTACGTCTTTTTGTAGAAAAAGAAAAAAAAAGCAAATTTAGCTTGTCAATTTATTTATATCGTTAAATAATAGATTATTGTAGAAGAAGGTATTGATAGTAATATATTTAGTAATAATTATATTGAAAAGCAATTGTCTACTAAGACATCTTTAAAAGTGATGACGTCGTTCGAACATTTTCTACCAAATATCTGTAAAATGTCCAAATTAGTCCATGAATCGTGACAGTAATCGCAATCAACTAAAACTGCTACACTCTTTCCATTAGAAGGTTTCCTATTTACCGAAACGAAAGGGACATCGAAGAATGAAAATTCGAGGAGCGCAGTGTTAAAAATTGCACGCAACATGGACGTCGTATGTTGTCTGAGTAGAGATGCAGACGAAGGGAGTGGAAGAAGGTAAATGTTCGCGTTCGAAGGAAACGCCAAAAGGACCTGTGGCTCGATAACTGGCTTCGTCCTGGTGATTTAAAGAACCGATGAATCACCGATAGAGCGTGGCCGTCGTCGGTAATTCGCGAAACGAGAAGCCCGGAAGACAGGGACGTTAATCATCGAAGCGAAAGAGGATTTGCATGGACCTCGGCTCCGAAATTTTTCGCCAGCTTCCAGTGCCAAGGAAAACACGGAAACCGGCCTTTCTCCTTTTTTCGTTCTTCCTCCTCTCTCTCTCTTTCTCTCTCCCTCTCGTTCTGTTCTCGGTCAAATGGAAACTGTGCCTGGTCGAATCAGACGTTTCTCTGATTTCGAATGGTTCAACGACCCCACCGGAAGCCAATGTAAGAATATGGAGGACATTGAAGCAGGATCGTGCCAGCTGCAACATTCTCCTGTAAATAAGTGATCGGTCCTGCTGCAAATTTTAAGGAAACTAAGACTTTAAATAGCCGGTTACGAAAATCTCGACGAAAATATCTTTGGAAGGAACACACGAGGGGAGACGATCAGTTGGTTCGAGTCACGCCACGATTTTCCTTCGCCTACGAAAGTCGTTCGAAACGAAGTTTCTGAAGAGGAACGCTACTTCCCCGGACGCAGGACTATGGTTAACCCTTGTGAGGAGGATGGTCCAAACACCCTTGGCAAGGGGTCTGTCTCTCTAGTTATATTTGGTATCTATCTCCGCTCATCTTGGGCACATATGCCGCATTGGCGTAGCCGAAGGTCGAATGTAACGGTCAACGTCTTCTCCGATTTAATTTTTTTTTTTACATCATTAATTAATAAAATGAAACAGTTAATATATTAATAGCTGTGAAGATTTCAAACGTACGTAACATTTCTTTGCTATACCGTATAAACCTTTTTAGCTAGAATGTGGAATGGCTTGAGCACGATTTTAATTTTTACACTGTGCTAGTATCTTCGAGTTTCTTTATTTCACGTTTAATATTTATTTAAGCTTCTACTGTTTTAGTAGAGTATTAGTATTAGTATTAGTATTAGTATTGTTATAAATAGAAAATTTTCCGAATATCTCTTTGCGAAATCGTCTAAAATCGTGTTGCCCCTGTTACATAAAAATTCCTCTTCAAAAGTTTCATCAAATATTTGTGCGAGCGACATCTATATACAATAAATTAGAAATCAAATCAGAGCAGACCAAAGCTGACGATAATTCAATATTTCCCGTTATTACTATTATAAATACAATTTCTTTATCATCTAAAATCCCTACTAACTTCTACCCCCGAAAACTTCTCTTCTGAACCAAGAGAAATCCTTAACACTCGCTCTACTAACTTCACTATAATACCAACAGGCGCGCCTGTAGCTTTCAAGAAACCCTTATCTGAAGCGGAACTACATACCACAATAAGAGCAGTGTCGACGAAGATGTCCGAGTAAACTTACCGCAGCGCGATATCAAAGGTAAGCGCGCCGGAAAGCGAACCTCTTTGACCCTATAACGAACCTCCTTTGCACCTGCGAGAGATTAGGTAGTCGGTCCAAAACGTGGCTCGAACGATTTTCTTGTCAATCAGAGGCCATTGATATCTACATATGAGAAACAAAATCACATATGTAGGTAGGTAAGGTCGTAGGTTTGCAACTTTTTGAATCACGATGCAAATTACGAAACAACAAATATAGAATTCGAAAGTTTAACGCATCTACTGCCGCGCGAATCGTATATATTTCGCTGTGGGAACCGCGACAGATTAAGACAGCATATATAATTAATAGCATTTAATTCTTGCAAAATTTACCTGGTATTTACTAAAACACTGCGATACATTTTTGCCAAGCGTCGAGAGTGAAATTGAAACATTTGACAATGCAAGAAATTTAACAATTCACCATAGCGTTGCATATTGTACGATCCATCGACAAACGCTTTGACACGATGAAAATCAATTACCAAATGGTCGTGAAATTTTGAATTAGTTACGAAGATAAGCGACGATAGGCGATGATCTTATTTTGATATAGGTTTTTATACAGATTCCCTCTACATGGCAAGCGGCAAACAGGAAGCCTGCAGCGTGGTTTCAAGCGACCTCTTGACCATCTCTGGTCACCGATATACCAACGCGACGCGCAGACGCTTTGGGGACGCGTTCGCTTTAATCTTGTGTTCCTCCACACGTCCCTCTTTGCCCGTCCACGTTTTACGACGGACGCTGGAGGACGTACGACGACGAAGAAAGACAGAGAAGAAACGATAAACTCCCACGAAGAGCTGGACGAACGAAAAGCTTCACCGAAACATTCGTCCTCCTTCGTCGTCGTCTTGGTCGTCGTGGCGAGGCACATGTGCACGTCGCCGAGTCGCCAGACAGATCTTTTTTGTCCCGAAGTAAAAATAATCTTTAAAACCCCGAACAGGATGCGTTGTTAGGCCAGGGGAAAGGAGAGAGAAAGAGAAAAATGATAGAAGGAGAAAGATGTGCCGGGCATCGTCACCAAGATGGTCCACGCGGCGTTTTTTCACCCTTTGGACGCTCGACGCCCTGTAACGGGTGTCCGAAATTAACGCGAGAACCAGAGGACCCTCCTGCTTTAATCCTCCCTGCCTATGAAAAGTTTGCCTACGGATGCTTGAACGCATCTGTCGGAAGTAAAGATTTGACGCTCGCGATGAAACGTTTCGTATTTTTCAGCAGCGAGAAGGGTAAAGAGTAACGGCGCTTAACTCTTCTGCCGTGGTAATGACGCGATGATATTATAGAGCATAATGCGAGTTGTTTAAAAGACGCGTCGATCAACTTCGTCGATCGAGTGGTGGAAGAAATTGACGACGTTACAGATTTTATTTTTTGATGGCCTCTTGAAACGAAATTGTGCAAATAGATGATTTATTTTGAGGAAAGTTGAACGATAAACATATATCCAAACGATGAAGTAGAGAAATTTATACAACGTAGAGTTCAATAGTCTAATTTCTGAGAGGCTCGTGTATGCATTCGATGATCGATCGTAGATGACCAATCGTGAATCCGGTGATTCTGGTGACTCCGGTGTTCAACGAATAATACAAATCATCGTTTCTTCTTCTAGAAGCGAGTTATCATTCGTGCGTTAACGATTTGCAGAATCAATGACTCGGGATGGAAATCTGGAACTTCGTGCGAGAGAAAACGAAATGTGACTGAACCCTAACGTCAGGTCGACAAAGATAAAATTGAGGTATAATACTATTTCTGAATAGATGCTATTTGCAAATTGATAACAAAATCTTCTAATCAAATGGAACGCTTACATATCGTTTCATATACTTGTATCATCTTTTTACAAATATTCGTTCGTACCATTTTCTTACAGATTTCCTTGATTATACTTGCATGTATCATCAACATCAATTATCATCACGATCAAGCGAAATCCTCTCGTTTCGTTTTGAATTGCTCGGTCACTATATTCTTTGTTTGACAGAGAATCGGAGTGTGCTGCAAGTGGGTTACAGCGCGTTGTAAATTGTACGGCGATCATGAGACGTATTCTTGATTCCACGTTATCGCGGCCTGCTGTTTGACTTAACTAGGCGGCCGTGCTGCTAAATGGCACACGTGTCCACACATGGCGCAAGCGGCACTGCTCCCGAGCCTCGTATAACGTATGAAATAAAGAAATCGAGCGGATAAGTTCTTACATGACTGTCATGAATTTTGTGCATCGTTGAAATTGCTTTGCCGGGTAATCGAGCGGAGGCAACTCAATTAGCTTCTAGATAGAAAACTATACTGCAGAACGTTTCTTATTTTGTAAGGGAATGTCAATTAGTGTTAACACGTTTACGACCAGTTATCTTATTTCTTTATGTAAAATCTAGTATTGTGTGTGTGTATATATATATCTCAAATAAACTAATCCTCCGCATCGTACGTAAAGATCTAAAACTCAGCTCTAACTTTCTTATGTTATTCGTAAATTAATACTGAATATCTTGTACGACTGAATGAAAACGTTGAATAAATAATTTCAACAATTTTACTTGTACATAATTTAATATCCATTATCTACGCTATAGACGGCTCTACAATGACAGCTTACGGCATTTTATATTTTAGCAATTGATTAAATTGAACGAAATTAATAAAATACTAATGATAAACTATAGCTGTAGTAAATACGATACTCTTGAACAATTATACAACAGTCGTAGATAATGAAATTCTATAGCGTAAAAACAGTATTTTATTCAATTCGTTTCCAAGGTACTTATCCATCGGTAGCAAGATTATACTTTTACCTCTACTCCTTCTGAAAACTAAACTCTTTCCACAGGTCAAAGACCGAACGATCCCCGGGTTTCCCTCAGCTTTAATTACAGCATGCATCTATTTCTTACCTGTTTAGCTACTCACGCGCATCAAACCCAAGTAATACACAAGCAGAATCTATTCGAATAATTTCAGCTTCTATTATACGAATGAAAAATCATACATAGTGCGAAGAATTTCCGTAATCCTCTTCCAAAGTAAACCGCTTTCTTCGCTTAGAAATAAAACTAAACGTCGCGTTCTCTTATTTATCAGATTCGAGACTTTTAATTCAAAGGATCTCTCTTTCTCAATAAGAAACAATATAATTTTATCAGATAGAGAACAATGTTTAATGGAATATATGTAACAAAAAGAACGACAGAACCTGCAAAGACGATCCAACACAACGTATCGTCTACCATACATACAATGTAATGTGTCGCAGCGGCGAGAAACGACAGAGGCGAAGTGACCGTATAAGACCTCTTCCTGTGGCGGGGAATCATAGAAACCCACGAGTTAGACGGCGGCGGAAAAATTGTCTGTACCTGCGGACGTTTGAAACACAGTGCCCCTTCGCTGGTAATGAATGTGGGAGTTTCACACGGGTCAACGGATCGCTGCGTTTTCTAGGGATAACACACGCGAGGATGATGCACTTGGAATTTCTCCTGGCGCAGACCAGGCCCGCGCTATATAGCGTGCACGTCCGTAATAAACAGGCTTGATAACTTATGCATTCCGAATAGACGATACGATCTATCTGGCACTGCAATAAATACGAAGCGAGCCGGATAGCCGCGCGCTTGTAAATTCGCCGACATTTTAACCGAGTTCCAACTAAGAGGAACCAAACCGATAAATAAAAGCCTCTTAGAAGGCGCGGACCAATCGACTTCACCTTTCGATAATTTCCCAGTTTCATTACATATTAGACGTACCTGCGCGACTAATTTTCTTCTTCTTAAGAAACAAACGATTTACTTCTATCGTTCGTCTATTGTTCATTTATCGCGAGAAGATGGTACAGAGAGCAGTAAATTTTTAAATAAACAGAAACGGTCTTCGTACAATAACATCGCCGTCTTTCTCTGTTTTGCAGTTTATCAAATTGATCGATGCGGTTTCGAAATGGCGAGAAATTCGTATACAGATTCGAAATACTTTGGACGCAGCCGCCATCGACAGCGTGGCTGATCAATGAAATTTGTTACGCGAAGGCATGAACAAAAAAATTAGCTGGGCACGTGATTTTACATCTTCTTCTTCTTCTTGTGAAAGTCGATGTTTCGAGCAGGTTCGCGTTTAATGGCTGAACGATGTAGGAGGATGACTTTTGGGATTTGTTGGGTGAGAAAACGCTGTCTCGGAGCAGGAAGTGGTGCAATATGCTGGAAATTTATGATAGTATCGCGGTCTCCGGGATCTTCTGTGTATTAAGATCGAGCGATCGTGGATCGACTGCCAGACGTGATTGGTATCGGTCGATAGGAGGTGGATTTTTAATTTGCGAATTATTGAAAATTTGTAAATTGATCGAATCATCATAAACGTTCAATTTATAACACCTCAGAGTTCAACTAGATTAAGCTCGAACAATCAATGAAGAAATTACTCTTATCAATTACTTGATTACTTAATCACCAATTCGAAAGTCAAATACTTCGTTTAAAAATCCATTAAATTTCGTACAATTTTCCAAACATTCTGAACACGAATATACAGCCGACGATTCAGGCAGTACACCCAAATACAGATCACTAGAGATATCTCGGACAGATATCTATGTCCCGGGACACTGTCCAGGACCCCGGGAGTCTGTGTCGCACAAGCCCGCAACAGATAATTTCTCGGGTTAGTTAAAAGTCACTTCAGATCCTCCGCCGGTCAGGACAGCCCCTAAGCCTGGGAAATATTTTCGACGCACATTTCCTTGCCTCTTCCTCTTTCCTAACTCGAAGGAAAGTAAAAAGTGCGTCCGCTTGAAATTAAAGGGCGCGAACGCACGACCAAACTATAACCCACAGGTATCGGCTCGAGACAACGTATATATCCCCCGGCAAATGGATGTTTCAGATTTTTGTAATTAAATGTAATTGAAAAGATAAAAAAAAACATTGGATAAAATCTTTCATGCTCGTAACAATATAATCCCTCGTACTCGTAATAACAACATATCCGTCTAATATTAATATACGATCAGCTATAAAGTCGTAACGTTAATCGCAATTTCATTGGACATCTTCCCATTTCAATTATCAATTCAGCATTAAGATCCAGACAATCTCGTTCTATCTGCTTCTATCTTTAATATCGTTCCGTTACTCTATCCTTTTCTAGACTGTCTTTCCATCGCAAGGATCTCGATCCTTGGACGAATAATCCCGTCGAAAGATCCGCGTCGCTGGTATCGATCCCACCGCGGATGAAGGGTTTAGTCACGGAATAATTAATGTGAGAGAGCAGGTACCTCCTTGCGTACACTCGTCTACTCCACTTTCTCTGCGACTTGAAGCTGGGTATACGTGTTTACGGGAAGTTCGAAGGGGACCAACGTGCATCGGTAATCGCGACGCGGATCTGTAACGTTCGCGGCTGACTGATGGATACGACTGGAACATTGTTCCCGTGATTGCCTGCAGAAACGATTGCCCGATCGTTAAATTTCTTCCAGAATTCTGGAAGAATTTTTACAACTCGAACGGAGGAGCATAGTATTTTCGATATGTTCACGAATATTCGCACGATGCATGACTAATGAATTTTATGAATTTCAAATGGCCAAAACGAAAGTGCTGCTATTTTGGCAACGATGGGAAACCATCGAGATGTTCTAAATGCATTTGTAAAAGTATCGTAGTCGCTGCGACAAGTGATATACAATACCGCACGCGCTTATATCTCTATAATATCCCTTAATTTCATTTTATAAATATCCTCTGTTTGTTTAGGTTCGAAAGTAATTATATACTTATTCCATTCTGCTGAAAATACCAGGTTTTTAAAACCTCATATATTTATCATTCGGTTTATTGATGGTAATAAACTACTAAGATCAGGAAGGTAGTGAAAATGGGTTTTGTTTTCCCTCGTCATATGTTTTTGCACAGAGTTTTAGTCAGTGGGTTTTACATTATATTCTCTTTTAGGATTTCCACAACCGTATTTTATCGCATAATAGCAGGACAAATACAAATGTACAAAACTACATCCTACAAATTGAACAACATACAAACACTGCATACTACGGTCATCGAATATAAAGAGTCGTGTTCCCGCTTTCGTATTTAACATCTAGTTGCAGACGAACCAACGAAACCAACCGCCTCTCGAAACTTTTATTACCCACTTTATAATGCATGTGTGGAAATCGGTTTGGTATTCCGTGTCGTATCGAACTTACAAACTCCAACTGTTGCACAAAGCCGGTGATTGAATCGTGTCAGCGAATCGTTTCGTCTATCTTAAAAAAAAAGGACGAAAGAAAGGAAAACGAGCAACTTGAAGGAAAAGATACAACTTAACGGCAAAGATGCTGTTAGAAGAAAAATAGCTACTCTGGAAACGTGGCACTAAAATTTAACGCAGGTAACGCGAGCATAATAAATGTGACACCGACTGTCAACAAAAGCTTGGCACCTCTCCAGGCCGGCATTAGCACGCGTGGAAATTACTCAGGTAATTTAAACGCCTGGCCAGTTTTAATCGCATCGTTTCTTGCCGACAAAGTCTTTGGTCACATTTTGCACGCGTTTTCTGGCGAACAAAAATCCTAACGAATATATTGCAACGATCGAAGAAGCCTTTCAAAAGCCAGACTCTCGTCAACTCCATTCTTATCGATTACTTAATCTCGTTACAAGTACATGCGTAATTAATATTTAATTCCGTAGGAAGAAACGACATAGTTACACATAGTTTGTTCGTCGTAACGGGACGACATAAATCATGCTATAATAATGGTGAACGATTCTAAGATACATTTAAAAAATAGTATTTCCAATGTGTCTATCTTTTCGTATCTTTTAATTAAGACGGAGTTGATCAATGCGGTTTCTGAAATGCTTAAACGCGAGTTTCTCAGAGGCCCAGTCGATCAATTACAATTTTGTAAATTTGACAATTTCATCGCGGCAGATAACACTGAAAATTTCGAGGACTATGAAAAGAGCGCACGTTTAGCTTCAAAATCAAATAAAGGACAATTTAATGTGGAATTTGTTGTCAATGTGCTGAATTTTCGAACCACTTCTCTGTAAGTTATTTTTACGTTCGTATAGATTTTTACTAGGGTTGTTACGTTGCAATGTTCGAATGTTCTCCATCCCTCAAAATGACGCTACGACAGAACACACATCCACCGTAGGCATAGTATAGCGGCCAGTCGAGAAACGTCTGAAATCAATCGAACAGGGAGGTCGCAATAACGAAGCAGCTGCATCCGACAGTAAATTATATTAACGAATAAAAACCAATTCGTAGACGATTAAGATTAAACGGCATTAAAAAACCATGAAACTCTAGTAAAACGAGCTAATCACGTTTATTCTCCGTATTAAAAGCACGTTCTTATTGCTGCAAACGCTGCAACTTGCTTTTGCGATGTTCACCTCGAACCAAACTTCCAATAGAAAGGCCCAATGAAAGCAAAGGAATATTCGCTTCCAACATATTGTTAAACGGTATATCGCAACATAAATTTTAAACCGGTTTCCCGTACATTTTTGGCAAATACGTATGTCGAATGAAATAAACTGCGAAACGTCGATCCACGTGTTCTATCCTCAACGTTTAAAAAATGTGAAACCTCGATACACGTCTTCCGTGAATAATGTATTTTAAGAATCAACGTCGCAAAGTCAAAAAAAGAAAAAAAATAAAAAGAAGAAAGTCAACCCTGCGAAACGATGCGTATCCGCGCGATCCCGCGTCCCATCGCGAGACTGTCGAGTCGGGTCGCGCGCGAGTCAGTCGTCTCGATCGGGACAGAGACGAACGATTTCGAGGCGGACACGGGGAACGGCAGCTTGGAGAAGGAGCGACGCGTAGCGGACAGAGACGAGGCTATGGTACGCGCACGAGTATACACACCAGTCTAGTCCGCGCGCGTGTAACTTGCACGCTTGCGAGAGAAGGGAGAGCACACGAGAGAGAGTGTACAGAGTGAAGAGAGAACAGATGCCGGTCGCCAGACAGAGAGAGTGATCGGGCGAGCGAGAGCCTCGTGCACGGCCAGCGACGAACGAGAAAGAGGGGGAGCCGTGTTACCCCCACCACGGGGGTGAAAACTACCCCGAGAGCGCGTGGGGTGTCCGGTCTCGACGCCGAGGCGAACCGAGCGCGTCCGAAGTGAGCACAGTGCCCGAGACACCAGGTCCCGCACGGCACGACGAGGCGCACCGTCCGGCACAGTCCACTCAGAGATACGACCCATGCTGGACCATCGTCGCTCTGGTCCACGCCGGCATCAGGCATCCAAGATCCGCGCGTCAGCCCACACGCCGAGACAACCTCGTCGGCAAGAACCTAGTCGAGAAGATCCAAAAGCACGCGGACCAGAAGGACACGCGTTTGACGAACCGTCCAGAGAGTAATATCACGTTGTTGTTCGTCTTGTACGTGTTTGAAAGCGGAAGGACGAGAGACCAGCAACGGCAGAGTGATTGGTATTACGATGTTGGTGATAGCCGGAGGAAGATGTTACCGAGGCCGATGAAGATTCGGTGGAAATACGCGTGTGTCGTCTCGCGCGCTTTTTAGAGCCCATTGTAAGAATAAGAAAGAAGAGACTGTGAGGAGGAGGAGGAGGAGGAGGACACCGATGTGTGTGAAGCGTGTTACGTCAGTCGAAGGAGCGACAGTTACGTTGATCTTAAGGCGCACTTGTTTTGTTTGTTTCGTTTAGATTTTGCTTCTGATCGTTCTGACGCTCTTGTAATATTTCGGTGAGAGGAAAGGTGAAGAGGAAAAGAGAGGTGAACGACAACGGAACAACGACGGGATTGTTGGTATAATTAGTGATAACGTGTGACTGTTGGACAACGCGCGACGGGCCACAGCTGGCCGCGACACTGTTGCGGTGACTCTGTTTACCAGAGATATATACTTCCACGAGGTGAAATTGTTGCGACGGTGCCGGTTTTCTGGGAAAAATTCGGCTGACTGGAATCCACAGTGAATCGCGACGGTGCCGGCGAAGCACCTGTGCACGCCGACACAGAGCCACCAGGTTTTTGCTTCTGTTTTCCCCGAAGTGTCGATCGCGATTACACACCTCGGTTCGTGGTCTGTTCGTTCCACGTCTGTGTGATCGCATATATGTGCGCCGCGACGTGTGTCGTTTCTCGCGAACGCGACGCGCTGAAAGCCAGCCGAGGAACACGATGAGGACGAACATTAGTTGACGAAGAAGTGCGTCCCGGCCGACTGTCAGTTCCGTCGTCGTCGCGGCCAGGTGCACCAGACGATCGGACGGAAAATAGAAGAGAAAATCTTCAACGAGAATATATTCGAGATAATCGAGAATAAATTAAACGCAGAGGTAAAAAGAGAAAAAAGAGTGATTTAAAAGGGGGGTTTATCGCGAGGGTCGATCGACGAGGATCGAAAGACTATAGAGGAACAGAGGAAGGAAGTGAAAAGTTGTTCAAGGTGGAAACAGGTGAAACGTCGGATGGACTCGTTTCAACGAAGCAACACCGCGGGGCGGAGGTGAGGGGGAGGAGGACAGAAGGTGTTGACGAATTTACTTTGATTCTGCTCGAAGGAACCGTCTTCCTTCCAGCGTAGTCCTCACCTCCCCCTTTTCTTCAACAATTCACCGTTTTTAAACAAAAGTACCAAGCGGATTTGAAAATAAGAAGTGCGTCGAAGATTCGCTGGAATAGCGTAGAATATCGGCCAAGACGTTCGAAGGACCAGTATTTCGACCGCGGAACTACCTTCCGTCCTGGACGTTCGAAGGAAACTCGTTGATCGGAGGCATAAATCGTGCGACGCGCCACGAAGATCGACGAACGTCACCATGAGGATCAAAATGCCCGCGGTCAGGATCGCGCAAGGTGAGTAGATTTCGCTTAAAATGACAAAATTCAATTTGTATTTAGAAAGTCGAGACCCGTCAGCGTCCGTCGCTTGATCAGAAACCGTAATTGTTTCCGTTTGCGAGCGTGTTATTATTTTTGGATTTTGCGCGGCGCGACCAAGACGCGCGCCCGAACTTGAAAGCCTCGACTGAAGCTTTCCTCGTTGTCACGAACCTTCTTCGCTCCTCGACGCTTCGTTTCCAGCTTTATTTGGAACTTTCGTTTAAGAAAGATTCGTAGTTTCGTTAATATGGTTCAATATGGTTCGTTCAATATGGTTTGATTCGTGAGACTGGTTTCAGTTGTTGATCTTGCAAGAATATTTGGCGTTTCCGATAATTCGTCGGTGTCGCGTCTGTGAAATTCCCTTCAATTTGTAATGATAAAAGAACGATTGGTTTTCCAATGATTCGTGATTCGTCCAATCAAGTGTTTTAAATAGTTTCATTTGCGAGATTCCTTCTAATCTCTATAACAATAGAATGTTTGAGTTTTCTGGCGATTTTTGCTGTCGATATCGTAATTGTATAAACCGGAGATGCTCTATTTTTCATTCGTTTAGCGGTCGATACGCGTACAGCTGATCCGCTTTTGAGAAATTTGTGGATATAATCCGTCTTTGTGAATTACGAGAAATTGAAACGTGCAAAATGTACCTATTCGGTAAAAGTAAATCAAAACTTTAGTTATTTCGTATTTGACGTATTTTGTTTTGCTCTTTGTGTTTTATATTTGGCGAGTAGAAAAGGGTAATACAGTATACGAAAGTTTATCTTCCCTAACATTGTTCGGTCTTATACAATTTTGCAAATCTTTAAGCGTAAAGTAATTTAGAATGAACTGTCGCGGTTAAATTTGCCTTTACGTTCACTCTTTTCTTTCGCTATAGAATTACATTCGAAGCTACGTATTATGAAATCTATCTTGAGGTTCCTATAAAGTTCATTAGCAATTTTAAATGATAATATGGACGAAACAGTTCATTCGATCTTACAGTAAATTGAAAACGAAATTTAAAAGCGATCTTGTCACCGTCACAACCGCTTGCCGACAAATCCTCGGTTTGTAGGACTCAATGTAACCAAACGTGTTCGAAATCCTGCCGATCGAGAGGTCATAAATCGTTCTCGATCGTGTAACTCGAATCCGCTGTCCTAATTCTTAGCAATAACCTTAACCCAAACACTCGAATCGATCCACGTTTCTCCAATTCACGATTCACCAAATAATTCCAATTTCATCCTTCTGGCAGGGACACGATCTTTCCGAACGTTTCCTAAACTCAAAGTCATGAAATTATTCGAATCTCGTCCAATTTGCTTGCTCCTCGTCTCTCTGGTGGAAGGGCAACCTGTCGCCTCTAGTAGCAAGGGCAAACTAAAAGCAGCTGCGAGAAAAAGAGAGAAAAAAGAAGCAACGGGGGGGATGAAAAAGGAAGAAGAATCGGTGGCGGTCGCGTGGCCACGGTTAAGAAAAATAAAAGACGCGCGGCGTGGACGTCTAGAGAGACGCGAGAGAGAGAGAGAGAGAGAGAGAGAGGGAGAGAGAGAGAGAGACGTTACCAAGAAACGTGACGAAAGAAGGAGAAAGGGAAGGGAAGGAATGAATGAATGGAGAGAAGACTGGGCGGGGGTGGTGGCGGGAAAAGCGGGGTAGCAGGCCAACGTCTTCGGAGAACTCGTCGCCGGTTGAATTTTTAATTAGTCCCTGACACCCCCACCCTCGTAAGTTTCAAGGGTGGAAAAAGAAGAGCCGTAGAGAAAGAGAGGAGAAGAAGGAGTCAGCCAAGGCGGAGGTGGAGAAAGAACAGGTCGAGGGGGTGGGATGGATAAGGAGGGGCGGCATTGTCATGCGCGCGTTTTTCACAGACTTTTCCACCCCCGTCGCTGTCGGCACCCCCGTTGGTAACGCACCCTGCCCCGCGTCGCCTCGAATCGGCTCTCTGCACCCCCTCGCCCCCACGGAGAGAGCAGCAGCAGCGGCGGCGGTGGCGGCGGCGGCGGCTCCGTTTTCTTAATTACAACTGCGATATTCTTTAGTTCGCGCGATGACGCCGCCGCGAAAAGATACCGGAATATTTCTCCACCGATTAACCCCGCGGCTTCATCTTATGGTATCGTTCGTTCCACCTTATAAAGTATCGATCGATCGAGTATCCAATTCGATCGGTCAGTCAGGATCGTCACGATAGACGAGGCATGACTGGACATAGACACTTACTACCACCGTGTGTTTTATTCATTTGTATTATAGGTACGATCGTGCTGTTGAAAATGTTCGATACTGTTGAAAATGTTCGGTTCTCGAGGGGAGGAAGAATGTCGGCGTGATTGGTGCCTTCGTCGGTGACCTGGGCTTCTGTCAGTGTCGAAAAGTGGTCGCTACGTATACATATGCGCGTGAGAGGTGGAGCGAGAATGGCTCGCGAGTCAGCTACGTACGCATGTCTGGAACGTATGGGATCGGAATTGTGAAATAGCTGGACGAGGATGACAAGCTTTCGATGAGTTCTCGGTCGCGTTTTCATTCCAAAAACAAATCCGCTCTATCCTTTTATACGAGATACGAGTTTGTCGAAGGTGACGATAAGGCGTGTGGTCGATCGTGGACACGCACGCGTCGCGTGATGCCGATTCGCAGGAAATTCGCGAATTGGCCGACACGATTTCGGCATCGCGTGCGTTCCAAGAGGTGAGTCCGATCGATTAGACCTCGAAATAATTTTCTTCCCTGACAGTTTGCTTGGTCGAAATGTCAAAATTTCGCTGTTCGCTTTCCATTGGCATTGATAATTTCCCTTCTTTTTCGTCTCAACGCGTCATCTCGTTACGTCTCTTTTAATTCCTTCCTTGGTCTTGCGAATTCGCGTTATCGGACTTTAGGATCGAACGGTATTAGAGTTTAGAGATTGACGATTCCATAGGGCTCGATTCGACGATCGCGAGGTCAACCTTTAAATTTCTGTTTGCAAATGCGGATTATCCTGTCGACGCTTGGAACTACGATTCCTGTTTACATCGCGATTATCCGCCTTCCAACCTGTCCTACATACGAGTAATCAAGTAAATAGATCACGCGATCGCCCAGCCCTCGATCAACAAACATCTTGTACAATTATTTTGCAATTTGCAGTTTACGAATCTTGACAAATAAGTTTTCGATTATTTTTACTCTGCTACGAGTTTTCACGAATGTTTTCTTGTTTCAAGAAAGCATGAAAGCGTAGAGATTGAAATAAGAAATCACACGACTGAAGAACGACTCTGTCGTATTTTCTTCGAAGGAAATTTAGAGCACTAGGAAAATATTATTAAGGAAGAACGTAACAAAATCAAAGTACACGTATTTTTCTTAATGCGAAGAAGAGAAAAATATTGAGAATTCTCTGTTTTAACTCTGTTGTAATTCTTCCAATTTTATGCCTCGGTTCTATTTTTATTTCGATAAGTAAGAAGCTTCTTGATATTTTATCAATATTTTAACAAAAAAAAAAAGAAAAAAAACGTAATCTCTTCTCGAACGACGATTCTTTCATGCTTTGCTAAAACTTCACATATTTTCTAACGTTACGAAAGTAGATTCTAACTTCAAATTCGGGCTGATTTTTTCTTTCTCTTCCCATTTTTTAAATAAAAGAACCTTCACAGTCACTCTTTTGCGTCAATATGATTTATGCTTATGCAGTATGATTTATGCTTGAAACGAATAATTGCGCAACTATCGGGACCCGACGCGACGAGTGGAAATTTTTGAACGGGAGCGACCGTACGGAGTTGTCAGCTGCGATCACGGGAACGGAAATCGTTTTTCGAAATCGCTGGTCGTTTTCTCTCTTTCTTCTTTCCTCGAACAAATTTCTTCACAGGTCGGCGATCAACGATTAAAGTGAACGCGATGGCGCGACCCGTTATCGGAATAAGCAAATTCCCAATTAAGATAGGAATCGTATATCGAGCGTTGTACGGGACCGTGACGCTTCTGTTCGAGGAGCAGGAGCACAGGCAGCTGTTGTTTGAATACAAAACAACGTCGAATCGAGCGAAATATCGGCGACAGTCAGGGGAAAATCGTGTAACGAACGAATCGCCAGCATTGCCAGTAAATTGTCACTTCCCTGTGGACTGTATCGCCTTACGTGTGCAGGTAGTCGATAAAAAAAAGAAAGGAAAAGGTCGTCAACGTTTTAGATATTCGTTTTATTATTTCCTGATAACGTAACTTCTTAGTTTGTACATGACGGGGTGAATGATAAATTTCTTTGAAAAGGAATATATTGGGCCGGAGTTTAAAAGTAATCGATGCGAGAGCAGAGATGTTGAGAAGAATTCATTTTTGAGAATATAACGTTACACGTAGAATTGGAAGTGGGTTTTGTAGGATCAATGCATTTAATAGGAAAACTAATACCAGAATCGAGTAGCGAAACTTTCGCTTCTTTTTTTTTTTTTGCTTGGATTTGGTTTCTTGATACAGGTATAATAAACGATTATATTCACAAGCTAAATTTTTAAATAGACTTTCCTATGTAGAAGCTAAACGAGTGTAAGTTGAGATTGTTCCAACTAATCTTCTAATCATCTTTAAGTTATGATCTCGACAAATATATTCAATAATCCCGTATGTACTTACAACGCAACTTGCTTGTTAACAAACCTACACAAACAGTAACGAGCTACTCTCTGACACGTAACGCTTAATGAATCTAGCGTTCTTAGATGGAAACACTAAATGCCTCTCTAGTTCGCTCATCCTCAAACCTGTGATATTAGTGTTATATTATACGAATATTATGTTTTTTCCAGACACAGGCGAATAAACAAGTGGAAAATAAATAAAGAAGTTAGTAGAATAGTCGAAAACAAACAAGCAAGTTCATGACTTAACCTTGCAACAATTTTCCAAACTCTTTTAATTCAATCGCCTATTCCATTACTAATTCATCGATCCTATTAAATCCAGTCGCATTAGTGTTTGGAAAAAAAAACCCGATTACGAGGAAAGTATTTTTCTCAAAGTTGAGAAACGTCTCAACGAATGCGAGGCACAACGAGATCGCAAACAATTCGAAGAGCTGTATCAGGATCGAAACTAAAATCATGGACGTGGTCGCTTTTATAATTTGCATACTTTCTCGTCGCCATTTTGCGCTTTTAGTCTTCAGATTTTTACGCTCAATCGCTTTTCATCGCTATGTTCTTAACATTATTCAGAATATGAAAGTACCGACTAATTAGTTAGATACAAAAATGATACTAAATTTCTGACCATTGGAACGCATGTACGTACTTGTAAAATACATTCGTATCTTATCATCGTGAGTACACGAAAGTAATCCCCACGGCGCGGCAGGCAAAAGCTGATCACGACGCAGGTAGGAAATGACGTTTCGCTCGGCGAAAGCAATTTTATCAGTAGTTGGAAAGCGTGACTCGCTAATTGACGCAATTACGCCCGCATAGCAGGACACCTCCTCGGTGCGCGGCGTCCTGCGAAGCTGGGGCGTCGTTTCGGTTTGATATCGGGTCCGAAGCACTCTCGAGGATGTTATTTAGCAAACAAAGTGAGTTTTACGCGCCCCTGTCGGCACGTGCACGGCATATGCGGCGTTTTCTATGCCGAGCGCGTTAAATATTGTCTTTGATGCAGCCCGTCGCAAGCCCTTCTCCTTCTCTCTCCACGATCTTCTTCCTTCAACATCGTTTCTTCCGCCTATCCTTCTCCAACGCGAGAAATCAACCCAGCCTAATCTGCTCCTTTCTCCCTCTTTCTTCTTCCAACCGCCTTCTAACAACCGCCTCGAGCCTCGACAAAAAACTACTTTGATTTGATTTCTCAGATTAACCTTTCGTGCTTTGGGCGCGTGGCGAACCCTTTCCCTCATCGAGGTTCTCCTACCGTTTCTCTTCTTCACGTTCCCTCTCTGTCGTTCTATGAACCGCTATCTACTCGCCCGGCCCCAGCACGTGGCCAGGTAAGAAGTCTCTCGCGCGATCGTGCAGCCAGGAACCACGCGGAACCCGACTTTTGATCCCAGAAGCACGCGAGCTACGCAAAAACTCTCCGTAACACGAGTCTCGCTAATGGCGATATCTTTTATGGACCGCGAGCAGAAGTTGTCCCGCGCTATGCCGCTCCAGCTACGGGAGGACAGTTCGTTTCTCGTGGAAGTTTCAGACGAGAATTTGAAATCTGTTAAGCGGAGAGGATAAGTTAACTCGTCGCAGAAATTCTCAATTTTTATTATACACTAGCTACGACGAGTATTTGCACGTAGTCTGATCTTCCAACGAAGCGTTCTTCCGTTAGCTTCCACATTTCCTTTCCACAATATCAGATCGTTCTCTTCGTACGAAAGTAACCAACAAACGATATCAAACTTAATATATTGGAACTTAATTGATTAGCATATAATTGCTGGAACAAACGCGAATAGCAAATAGCGTCGGCCGACGGTAAATCAAGGCATTTGGTTGCTTCTATGGATAAGTGTAGTACAGTTGTTTCTTGGTAATTGGGCATGGGTAATTGGAGGCATTTTTTCGTATGTTTTAATTGGTCGAATATTTACGGAGGAATCGATCAGAGACGCGGGCGGAATAGATGGCGCCACCTGACGCTGTCCGATGTCGCATTGACGTCCGCTACTAGATGGCAAAGGTTCTCGTTGTCGATCAGTTCTCGTTGTTACACGAAAAGTTTTAATCCTACGGTAATCGTCGAGAAGGACTATGGTCTAATTAACTGTTAACTTGGTTGCTCGAGGAAAGATCCTCGAATTGGAATCGAAGACCTGAATGGGACGGTTACGTATCTTTATCGGACAAGGTGGAAGTATGCTTTGTTATCTCTGAATTATTAACCCTTTATGGCTTGCGAATACCCGATTCTTTACCCTTTAGGCACGAAGAAATACTTGAACAATATTCTTCCTAAATTTTATCTGTAATAATTTATACGAGGCATATTTAAAGCTCGTGAAGGGAGAACTCCGCTATACGAGTCTGCCACGATCAAATTATTTCACATAATTTAATAGAAAGAAACATCGAAGAACGGGACAAACAACGTAACAGCCACGTTAAGCGATGAAAAACTTCCAGTAGGTATCTAATGTCTTCTGAAAACGTTCAACTGATAAGATAACAACTCGGAATATTAACTTGCCGCGGTTACTCTTACTTCTAAATAGACTTAGCAGTAATTGCGAATCACACGATTGTTTAACCACTGCTCACGGTTTTTGTAAATACTGAAGACAATGCTGCGAAACTAGTTCGAAGAATATGTAATTGAAGACCGCGACAAAAACACCTGACTGGTCTGTCCATTCTGTCTGATTTTTCTATTTTGATGGCTAGTTTAATGGCTAAAACAAAGTATTTCAACGCAAGCGCATAGTTGGGACGAAGGCTTGCTAAATCCAAAAATACAAGCCTCTTAGAAATAAATGTAAATGATAAATCTACAAAGTTTTGTAACAAACCAATAGCACGATGTGACAATACCTTTAGTATCTTTGAACATACTCGAGACAGTAGGGAACAGATATACATACGTATATTTCATTGGAAAATCGAACAAAGAAGACAGAGACGATAGTACAAAATCGTATCGATAACATACTGATAAGGAAATTGTCTCTCCATTAAACTTGAAAAATATGACTTGCTATGTTTTTCTCCCGTGATTTTTAATCAGATCGACTACGAGAAAGAAATGGCCACTAAAAGGAGTAAGAAATTAATTAACCATCCTTTCCTTAAATTCTCGTCCTCTTGGAGCAAGACAGAACGACGTCGATACCGCTTCTCGCTATCATTCCCGAAACGTGGCTGTATATCGTCCGTCCAATCTGCCGTTCGGCAATTTCGGCTGAAATACGATGTCGTCGGGTTCGTTCGCGAAGCTCGACGACCTGGGTTATTGGCCTCCCCGCCTCTGGATCCCTCAAAACGGGGTTAAGACCGCGAAGTCGTGTACAGATCGCCTCGCGTCCCCGTCGCTCTGATCGAGGCTGAATTATCGATAAATTTTTTAGAGTAGAGTTTCGAGAAAGAAGTGTTTGAGGAAATATTGATAGATGACTGCTGGGTCGATCGTGTAGATTGGAAAGTTTATTGGATGTATGATTTTTATTTGATGAGTTTCGAGAAACGTGTGTCTTCGTTCTCTTTTGAGACGAAATACAATGACAATTTGGAGAGTCGGTAGCGTTATATGTACATGGATGTTTCATGTGTTATCAAATTGTATAAAATAAAGAATACAGATGTTGTTTAGAAGAGGCGAAAAGTACGGTTAGTACCGTAAATAGCAAAGTATAGAGTTTTAGTAGTAACAAAAGTAAAGTAAAATAGCCAGGCTACCCATGCACAATAATTTACCAATTAACGATATAACTAACAACTTATCAGTTTAAAAACTTACTTCTCAATTGATACGTTGTATCACTTATCCTTTTGTAATATCATAAACTTTTGTCAAATAGGACAATGAAGTAACTTTTTGCTTGCGAATCTGACTTGTCAAATTTGACTTTTCTTTATTAGAAAACTTATCATTCTTTAACTGTATTTGTCGGTACCAGTAACTTGTAACCTGTGACTTGTAACGTCTAATAATAATAATAGTTCAACTGTGCTCCCATTATTTCCTCATTAAGCGAACAAAAGCGAAGAAGAATTCTTCCCAAACCAATCCCATCTCCCTTTCAAAAAAACGTACATCTCTCGACAACAAATCACAATACTGTATACTGTACCTAAACATCCTATACACCGGAATAAAGGATACAGAGGTATCCAGCTCGACTTTCAACCAATAATGGACTTACAAGCACTTGGAAATAGGCTTTTTGAAAACCTGCTTACTTCTCGAAGAAATCACCCTGTTATTTGTCCCCTCGGTACACACCAGTAAAAAAGAGAAGGGAGAATCCAGGCAAGAATGAGACAGTCTGACCCATGGAACACGGAGATGTCCGAGCGGAGCATAATGGCGAGGTGCCTAAGGAAAATTTATGTTGTTTGCAGTGTCGGTTTCCTGCTCCATTGTCCGGCATTGTCCGAGTCCCTCCTTCCAAGGTGCGAACACCCTTCGGGGCGATAATCTACTCGCATTATTATACGCTTTGTCGGCTAGTCCACTTGTCCAAGAGGGGGAACGATCGTCTACCTGACCAAGGGTCACTTCGAAACATCTCCTTACCTAGCAAGGTGCATTTCACCCCTCGTGGACCATCCTGGACCGTGTCATCTTAATTGCCAGGGAGCAACGAAGGTCAGTCTGTCTTCTTACGATGAAAAAAACAACCTTCCAATTCATACTTGACCTCGTGGAAGAGGATATTGAGCGGTGATGAGCTTGCCCGACTAATCACGCGTGTCCTCCAGATAATTACTCTTACGTTGAGAAAGTGTTACTTGGGGTCAGCTTTCCTCCGGGAATTTTCTCGTTAGTGAATCAACTATTCATCAGCTAGTAACCGACAATCGCGATGATGTCCATCCATTATATGAATCGAATGCCTCGAAGTGAGAGAGACAAGGAACCAGGTTCTTCAGGCGGTGTCTAAGGTCCACTCATTTTCGCGATGATTTTCTGTTTTCCCCAGTGTCGGTCACCCGTTATAGTCCAATATCGCAGAAGAACGCACGCGTATGTAAACCACGTGGCGCGTACACACGCTGACTCGGCCCTTCTATAAATAGGAACGCCAAGTTCAGGGGAACAGAGTGGAGTCTCGTTTTTAGATTTTCCGCCGGTTATGACTCGAATCGTCAGAAGGTTGGAACGTCGCGAGTCAGTTACTCGCTTCGAGACTTGGACATAACTCGACTGCCACTTTACTAAAAGCCTGACAGCGTGTGATTAAATAGACAACAATAAGAACTGTGTTAGGCCTGGTGCAGGAGAGGGATCGAGCTCACGTGACAATTTACATAGTAGGTTTATGTAATATTTCTAATAGCTGGATCCTACAATCACATGCATTACGTCATTATAAAATGAGTTCTTTTAAAAGTTTTGACCAATTAGCGGTACCATTTTTAATCTTAGTGTATTACCGATAGAAATAATTAATAGACTTGATAAAACACGAAACAAAATTCATTTGTAAACTATCGGTTTATTAGTGAGTGGAACAGTTTATTTATTGTTCGTATATTTCATCCTATTTTATATTCTATACTTTACGCGTAGAAACATTTGTCGAAAGGGCAGTTTAATAATTTAAGGGTTGAAAATAAGTCTATTACTGTATCGTGTTTTGTCTCCAAAATAAGTTATTGTTATAAATAGGCTTTTGGAGGTAATAAGCCTTCCTATTTAAGGAAGTCGTTAGAGTACTCTAGAATATCAATATATTTTGAATGTTCAACGTGGATGTTGAATATCAAGATAGACACACGTTTCAACCCTTATCGAGCGATTGATAAATATTTTACGCGAGAAACAAACGGCTTCCGACTTAAACGTTTATTGATATGCAATGGCTGTGAACAATCCGGCTATTATATACTTATTATGCAACTCTTTAATCATTATTTGATATTCTTATAATACAGAAATTTTCCTCAAAATATATATAATTTAATTCAGTTTCTTCCAGTTTAAAATAATTTGGAAACTAATTTAGTTTTCAAAAATAATAGTTATATTCTTTACTGACAATTTATCATGAGTTTCCTCAGGAAATTTTCCTCCTTTTATTTTCAAAATTGACTGAGTCTGCTCGAAATGTCGCTGGATTTAATTAACACGTTGCATACATCATAAGCTTGTGATATATATGGAGCTATAACAGATTGTTAAAACAAAAGAGTCATCGGATAAAGATATCCTATTCTATATTCTTGAACAAAGTAAATATTAGAGAAAATAAAATTATTTAAAATTCAACAAAGTTTTGCCACAGATTCAATACTCTGATCTGGCCATTCTAGCTATATTATACAAACCTTTTCTTCTTCGTTATCTTTTCTGCAAAAATGAATCGTGTTGAAACACTTAAACTCGCCTATTCAACCCATTAAACTGTACAAAAAACGTGTCTAAACTGAATTCTGATGAAACGCTTAACGATCGCCCATCCGCTTACGCAAATCTTACCTCCCGATTTCACGTCCTTCGTCGCGCGTCCACCGGAAGAGGAAACGGCGATTCGAGACGCGGTTTTCGGCCGGATAACAGGATATTTGCTTCAACGAAACACGACTGACCGTAAAGGAATTTTCTGTAAGAACTGGACGTTCTTGTATTCGTAGAATGAGTAAAACGTTTTTTGTTTCTCGGAATTCGTTGTATTATTGAAAAAGTTGATGCGAACTTTCGTGTTTGCATCTCTCGAAAGCATATATTTTGTATATAATACAGTTTGGAAAGTTACGTTTTGCAAGTAACAGAGTTTAAAAAGTTACATTTTGGACACAATATAGGTACATAAATATTTGGGAAACTCAAATTTTTACGTATCATTTGGAAAAAGTTGCATCGTGATTAGTTAATTTTTCTGGAATTTATAATATTTCAAGGATAAAGTGAATTTTTGATAGTCAATATTTTTGGTATTTATAGAAAGTGAAAGAAAAAATACTACGGGAACAGTAAACGGAGTAGATACGTGGTATTTACGAAGAAAGTATTTTATCTGATTGAACTATTCGCAAATAGTTCACAGACCAGAGACGAAAACTTCGATTTTAAAGGTCAAGAACGCTCTGGAAGGCGATGAAAGATCTCAGCGATCAATTTTATTACGAAGCACGGAGCATTAATCATCCTATTACGTTCTTTGAATTATCTTTGTCCAGATCATGCCCTCGTCATCACGATCATGACCATTTTTCTCTATGCTAAAAACATTCTTAAGCTGAGCAAAAATCATAAAAATATCGTTGCGTTGCTATACTTTCTATAATTTCTCGTTTAAACTTTGCAACAAACTTTTTTTTTTTTTACAAAACGTTAAAAGTCTTACTGTTACGACCGACTCCAAGTTAAAGAATTTCGAAAGAAGAATAAAATTCAGACATAGAAATTCAATGTTCCGTAGCAGAGCTAGAAAACGACAAAACGAAACGTCCCTTTACAATGGAACAAGACGAGCGAAAGAACCAGACATTGGAAGTCATGTCCGGCCATTGCATCGGCCGATCCGGAAGTCGAATAAGAAGACGAGGAACGGTCGGCCGGTATCCACCACTGGCGTGGCCGTTTTCGCGAGCTGCTTTCCAATTGGCCGGCTACGACAAAATTGCTCAGCGGGATGGTTTTTTTCTCGCGAAAAAATCGAACCCGCTGTTCGAACCGGTAGAGTGGGATCGGGTTCGAGATAATTCATCGACCGCCGCTGGGCTGGACCAATTGCGTGGTCGATCCGCGGGGGGTTAGAGACTGGATTTGATGGAGAGAAAAAAAGGAATCTGGGGTCAGGTTTTTTGTACCACTGGCGAGTTCAACTCTGGTCTCGCTATTGCGAGCTGTTCCGACTGGGAAGCGTATTTCTAATTCCAAAGTATCAGAATTTCTCTATCCTAACGTTTTCATTCAGTATACTCTTGTTATACCTTGATCTTTGTGCGAGCAACCATTTTTGATATTTTCTATAATATTTCGCTACGCGTTCCTTTGTATTTCTTCTAATAATTCCTTTGTTTATTTTCTACCTTATCTTTTAAAAAGATCACAAAAATCATCGTGGATGATCGTTCCTTCATTACCTTTACAAAATTTACGGAAAAATTCGGAATACTAAAACTTCAATCGCTCACATTTTACATTTACACACGAGAGCAATATCTTGGCTGTCTACATAGGTGTTAAATACAAAATTTATAGAGAAAGTTACTTCACTCCTCGTGAAAATCTAAAAAACAACGAACAATTTTCTATCCTTGTTTGCATACACGTATATATTCAAACTTCAACAATTCGAAAGTAATTATTTCACGAATAAATCGAATAAGAAATCTCGTGTGTCACAAATGTATACATACGTGATTTCCCAAAGAAAGTTCGATCTCTGCCGATACTCTTGTACGTCATTGTATAAGTTTATCCGGAAAAATCCTTACAAGAATCTCATTTACAACCTCCAAAGGCTCCAGGGAAATCGTAAACAGTTAACAACAAAGCGTTACATGCACATATACGTGCTCGCGTTAGAAACATAGTAGCTGATAACGTTTTGGGAAACTCGTGTTGTCACCGGTTCGAATTCGGCGAACAACAGGACAACGAGGCCCGGGAACGTAGCGTTTCGCACGCTCACCAAATCCAACGATCCAGCTTCGCTGGTTAATTCTCGCTCGAGAAAATTCGCCTCGCGCGATCGTTAATTATTTCGCGTGACATGCTTCGGCACTTGCCGCGTCCGCGCGTTGTCAAAAGTTTGCATTCGGATGTTTTGCGGCACACGCCCGGCGAGTTTCGCGGGAGGGACGTTTTGAATAATGTAACAACGAAACCTCCGCGGCGCCCGGGCCGCCTCCTCTTTCCTCTCTTTACCACAGAACTTTCTAATTAACCGACGCTGGCCCCGCGGAGCGTCGAGAGAGCCGGAGAAACCCGGGGAAACACCGGAGAACGAAGAAAGAGGACCGACCGGAGCTCAAGAAAGAAAAGGACAGCGAAATCAGTCACGATACCGGACAATACAAAAGGCCTATCCGTGGTATTTCGTCGCGTTGGCGATCTCCTCGTTTCGCGTTTCTCACCGTTTGTTTCCGACTGATCGTCACGTCGGGCAAACCAGTTGCTACTACCCCTGGCAATAAGTCTTCTAAGCCAAAAGTAAGGTGCTGTACGTGGCACGCAGTTTGCGTGGCAATTTTAAGCCGAAGAAATAGTCGTTTCTAACAGTAAACTTTAAACAGTAATTCTTAAGCGAAGAATAACGAGTTGCGCAGAAACTTCGTTCCGCTGTACGTCGACTAATCTGACAATCGCTTTTTCGTCATTTCTTTTAGCAATGAACTGACTCAAACGGTATCTACGGACTTCTGGTGTTAATATATCATAGTAATGCGAGCGATGTTGTATCCTGGTGTATAGAATAGACAGAATGAAGCATTTTAATTGAAAACTATCTTTTAGGTTATCTTTGGTTTGTTAAAAAACGACACCCTTTTTATCTACAATTTGTTTTCGTGCCTTGTAAATGAGAATGTAGGATACACATGGATACACACAATTGTTTTAGTATAAAATAAATATAAAAGACAAAAATAATCGAGACTCTCGTTCTATTATCTACCCGTTAAAAAATAGTAAACAAACTAAATGATATTAAAGAGAAGAAAAAAATACTGTTGTCCGATCAGGTATCCAATACCACTTAAAATGGCAAAATTGCAAAAGAGAGGTCTATAAGCTACAATCTGTAAGATTTCAAACTACCAATAACTATATGTTGATTAATTATCGCGTGAAAAGCTTCGGGCGAAATAAAAATGTTACAATTCTTGGAAAATTTCTGAGCTCGTTACTTCTACTCGCTAGAAACAGCTGACAATCGTACATCACGTTTCGACTGTTCGGTATCGTTTCCCTTTTTCCACTTGTAATAACGCGATCCGTTTTTGTTCCTCGCTTGCTTGTAAAAATACGATACAAAGGGGGTGGTAACGATTGTAAACGCTTTTTATGCAAACGTTGCACAAAGCTCGTTCCTCTGAAAGCTGTTTCTTGTATAGCACGTTTTTTCCCTTGTTTCTAGCCTGGTAATTGCAGTCTCGAGCCACCGTGTCGAAACGAGACGAGGAGCCATCGATTCTCACACGAAAGGTGAAAACTTGCCGGTAAAGGGCACGCATGGGCGAATTCAGAGATTCCATGAGAGAGAAGAAACGTGACAGAATGCTGAGATATATTCCATGTTTAGGAATATGTCCAGTGTATTCTGATCTGTATAAGACGATAGAAAATACGTCGAGTTAAAACTATTCGAAACTTTCGATATTTTTCATTTTTCCACGACAAAATAACCAACGAACCATTACATGTCGATCCTTGCGTAAATGTTCCATCAAAAATTAATCGCAAACATTTCGGACGAATTAAACGTTTAAAAGCTGAAATCTGACCCATGAAACGATTTGCAACACGCGTATTAAATGATACAGCTATTACGAATATCATCGCAAAATATCTGATATAGATATTATACAGAACTTGCTAAATACAAATATTAAAATCGACTAAAACGATCGAAACATTCTTACACACGTTCGTTCGAACACGTACGTTCTTTACAGTTACAGTACGGTGTTTAATAATTTCTTAATAATCTGTCAGGTCCACCCTTTTTCTCTCGAAACGTGCTAATATTCACGAAGAAGAGCGAGCGAAGAGTTAAGGAGAATACACGATCCTCCGCGCACGTAGTAATGATCTAAAGTGTCAAGTACAATTTGCTTTAAGAAAAAGAGAAATAACTGACAAACTGTGCGCGCATATGACACGTCACAGTTACAAAAATGGAACTTCTGCATATGGTGCCAGCTCGATGGCTTCGGTTCGCCCTATTCGAAAGACCAGCTGGACCATGGATAACTGTACTCACACGATTTATTTTGACGAAAAAACGAGGAAAGGGGTTTTTCTTGAAAGAAGGAGGCCGATTGAAAAGGGGTCGGGTGTACAGGTCAGCTCTCTAGGACCTGTTTGGCCGTTTCTCAATGGACAATGTCCTGCTGGCCAGGCGGACAAAGGACCCCCGGGACCTGGAGATCCTCCCACGATACGCATGTGGAGCGACGATACAGAGAGAAGGATCTAACCCGGTGCGTGAGTGGGAAACCGGGCGAGAAAGAGAAAGATACGCCGCGGTGTACCCATTCACAGTCCGTGAGAACCAGATTTCATATTTCTCATAACCGCCTGGCCGACCGCGGGACAGAGAGTGGCTCGCAGTTTTCTAGCTGTTTCTCTGTATATTTTCTGTGAATCTAGCGTATGTTGTTCCCAAACTGGTCAACCCGTTGTCACAGATTTCGTTCCGTCTAAAATTTCTGAAACACGGCGTGCCTTCTCTCGTCTCGCTTATGCGCGCGTCCTTGGTCGGGTCCACCTTGCTTAGAACGCGATTCCTCAGTCGTGAGAAGAATAAGAACCCTACCTCCCGTTTCTACGTATATCTGATCGTCGGCCAGAAGGAAAAGCGGTTCCGTGACACGTGAGAAACGCCGCGTTTCCGGAGGACTCGTTCGAGCTTTCGAGCCGATGCCCTGAGATTAGATAGCGTGCCAAGCAGAGGACAATGCAGACGTTGACGATAAGAGACGGTGAACCTGCGTGGGTGGACCGAGATGGAAAGTTTCGCCAGGATACTGTGCACTTTGGATTGCTGATCGGGAGATAACGCGTTTGGCGTTTTGAAATTTCCAATATAGAATAGAATGTTGATTAATTGAATCTTGCTTAAGGGTAACGCCGATTTTTTCGGTATCGATTATTTAAACAGGAAAGGAGATACGCATCGTTTAGCGAGTCGTATTACAAAACTATTATAGGTACGACTATTACGCATTTCGATGCGGGTATTGTGCACTACGTAGTTCTACGAAATAATTTTTCCATTCTAATATACGTACTTTGAAAAATCGAATTAAGTTGGTCGATAAATGCAATAAGCAAACGTAAGGTCATCTTTTTCCTCTCGTCAATGTACTCCATATTTAAGAAAGATGTACGTTCTCCAAATTTTATCTTAATACGAATATTGAAAGTTCGATATTTTTTAATATATCTAATACGAATGTGTATAATATGAAAATTCGATAGTTTTTAAGTTGAAGATAATATGATACAATGCGATCAGACAACTTGATTTACTTCACAAAGAGCAGACTGTTTTCCTTAAGTCCCAATTCCTTGGTATTCAAACATATCCAAACACTGGAAAATCGCTTTAAGCACGAACCTACATCATAACACTAAATTCCTCCCACTTCCTGCGTCCCGTGTACGATAGATTCTCTGCTACACCTATGACCTCGTTTCCATTCGAAAACAAGTGGCCGTTAGGTTCGCTCCCGTTTCCAACGATTTCGAGTATCCTAAAGAAAAACCGGAGCCTTAAAAGGGAAAACGATCATCGGGTAAGATATAAAAAGAAAAGCTTCCTTCTATAAAAATAGGCGGGTCGGAGGTTCACAAAACGAGATTTCGAATATAGTGTTCGACGCGCATGATCCGCAAACTAGGTCCGATTTTTTTTTTTCTATCTCCATGGGCCAGCGTTTTTTCCCCATCATCATCTGGTCCACGTACGTAAGGGAAAGGGTCTTCCACATGGAAGAACGAAAAAACACGTATAGCACCGCCATTTTGAGTCCTTTGTGGGGCAAGTTCGTTTCGATGCCAGGTCCAGGGTTAAAAACTCTTCACCCCTGGAAGAAAGTCGAAAGGACGAAGGGGTTTCCGGGTGTGGAGAAAGGAAAAGGGAGACAACGGAGAGAAAGAGAGAGAAGGAAAGAGAGAGAGAAAAGTGGGGGTTTCGTATAAAAATTACCCCCACCATCGAAGAACGCGCTGGTAGGTCCTTTCTATTCTTTTGATATCCTGTCGTCGGGGCCCTTGGCCAGGCCTGTGCCCTGCCAAATTCTCCAGTCAGCATCCGAGCATACGGGAAACCAGATCTTTCTCCGCCTTAATCGAACGCGAGTTATTTCTTAATTAATTAATTGGTTGCAGTAAGATTGAGGATGAGTTGGTTCGTTGATCGTTACCGAGTTTACGAGTGAGTTACCGGTTAAATGGACGATGATTCGGGAATTGGTACGCTGCACCATGGAACCTATCGCCATGGACCGACGCGTAATGGCGCATAAAGGTAAACAAACCTTAAGTTGTAAGGAGAAACTGTTCGGTTTTCTGAGGAAAAATTTCGTTACTTGGTGGGATGCAGTTTGAGATTGGATTTTATTTGGAAGTGTCAAGATTGCTTTAAAATCGAAGGTCGAATATAAGTTGTATTAAAATCGAATACAGGTTGTATGTTTGACGAATGGAGACCTAGGATTGTTTGGTTGATTTACAAGTGTTTCGATAAAGATCGTTGATCACGAAATTATAGGTTTCCGATCTAAGCGACGGCATTGATAACGAAATTAAAGAGGATTTTGTCGAATAAAACGTACAGGTACTTTGACTCGTGGCATGTTGTAGGTAAATTCGAGTGGTTAATTAGACTCTGTAATAAGACACGACTGATAGATAGATAATCACCACTATATCGGTGAAATTTCAAACGAATCTAAAAGTGTAAATCGAATTCAAAATGTTTCGCGTAACACGCATAATATATCCGTAAAAGGTATCTACAAATTCGAATACTTTCGTGAAACTTGGCCAACCTTCCGTTCAAAATTCTATATTTGTAATCTGCTGTACTGTAGTTTCTCATCATCCACGGCCAATTCGAACCACGGTCGTTCGACTTTTCCCCCAGCCACGGTTCTCCACTACGTCGTGCCGGGATACAAACGACGTCGACACAACACATGAAGAAATAGAGATATATACGCGAAGATATCCCGAGGCGGTTTCCTTGTTAGGACATCCGTCCTGTCAAAACGTCCACAGGACACATCGAAGCAATTGAATTACGATCATCCCCAGGGCGAGCTCCGACCGTAACCAATAATTCCATTATCCATTAGTATTGGGTCGCGGCAATTTCCTTCGACGACCGAGGTAACGGACGCGCGTACGTGTGCAGCTAGGATCCATCGGGAAACGCGAAATATACAGACGGATCAAGAAACCGATGGATTCCTGGCACACGTCGCCGGGAATATCGAGCCACGCACGGAACGACGCGAGGCATAGCTGATAATGGAACCGCGTTCCGATGAAATCGACGTCGTTCCGAGATGCTCCAACCTGCAATCGTCTCGTTCTTGAAATTCGGTGACGACAAAGTTAGTTTTTGAAAGGCTCGATAAGAGTTCATGTCGCGCGGTATTTCTGGCGCGCGACTGTCGGAGTGTGGAGGTCAGTCGCGATGACTGCTGGCTTTTAATTGGCCGCGTGGTGTTTTTCGAAGGTTCTGTTGATATTTGAATGAGTCGTGGATTTTTGAATTAGTATTTAGTCAAGTGCAAGGTATATCTATTGCGTATACATTGGGAATAAATTGTGTATAAGTATCATTGATGTATTATTGACGCTGAAACGAGTGGTAGATTTTGAAGATTTGGAGGATTTTGGATTAGTATCCATTTAGAATACTATCATGTCAGAAATTGAATACCACTGGAATCGAAAGAATTGCAGGGACAGCTCTTTGAACGTCTTGTCTTTTCGACAAGTTTGGTAGTGTTGATGTTAAGATTTTTAACATTTCAATTAAATTTATAGTCGGTCGCGTTTAATCACATTTTTAGAGTAATTGAGTTGGGTTAGAGGATGTTCGATTAAACGTTGGCTGTATGCGAATAAGCTTGTAAGTTGCATGAGTGTTATCGCTTGCAAGTACTTGTATCGTATTTATATCAACATCTGTTTTACTGGTTGAAGATTGAATCAATAATTCACGTTCTTATGTGGGACGTCGTCCGTTTTTAGTTTCTTGAAAGTGTAATACGGAGATAATTGAACTGGCGCAGTAATTCTTTATGAAATTAAACCTGCGGGAAATTGCTCATAAAGGAATGTCGCTCGATAGTTACGAATAGATATGTTCGAAGATAGTTGAGGGCAATTTTGAGTGCGTTGGGACTGCGATTGGCTTTTGAATTAGAAGTTTCTTAATGTTTTATGAAGAACGATCGTGCGTCTACTTGATTATACGACTGTAACACGAGCAGTACTTTCAGATCTGGCAAGAACTTAAAACTTTAAAAGTTTCATGCGTCTATTTATGAAGCTCATTAGAAAATGCTATCGTTCCTCCCTTTCTTTTTTTAAAGGAAAAGAGATCCAGCGTTCTAATTAAAATGTCTATGAATATTATCAGAATGAAAGAAAATGTTCGAAGAATCGAGAAATGAATGTTTGGATGAACCTGATAATTAAAACTGACATTAATGTTAATTTTTCGATGCAAAATCAACGATTCAAAAAATAGTAAAACTTGATATCACTCGGGCATTGTTATTTATCTGAAATTCACTTAAAATTCAACTATCAGGAAACGTAAGAGGTAAAGACCTGATTGAGCGATTAACTTTTCGAGAAGGAAAAAGATTATTCGAAGGAAACGATTCAGAATTTAATATCGGAGATCGTCGTGACTAATCGACGCGTAGAGTCGATTCCCTAGGTTCAGCGTTTCATCTAACTCGAACGGCAGACGAAAGAAAATTAATGTGAAGGACTAATAAGCTCCAGGACGTTTTCTGCAGCGATTCCCATACGCATTTGCCCCTCCATTCGTCGATGGAAATTACGAAGTCTCTTCGCAATAAGGGAGGCACGCGGTACAGTGATCGAGGCATTACGGATGTATGGACCAATTTGTAAGCAATCCAACTTACATTCGCGGGGCAATATTGCATTTTTATGTTATCTTTTCCTAGCTATTCGGGGTATCTTTTTATTGGAGGATGTTACTTTTACTCTTGTGGCCAGTAAGCTTGCTTTCTTTCTCTTACTGTATTTATGTCACCAATCGGGGAGAATCGAATCGAGTCGAGAATCAAGAACTTAAACAAAAGATTTTCTCTATATTGGAGGCAAAATAACTTCCGAATCAATAAGAATCGAGATGAGTCTATTCCATCCGGACATCTTTTTAATTCATGAATTTATAGATATTTTAAAAGAAAGTGTAAAAACTTTGTTCTAGGAATTTTTAAATTTTGCCATCGATAACTGCAATAGATCTGGAATAATGAACCTAGCTAATTAACGGCGTGAAAATTAGTTTCGAAAAACGTATTATATTTTGTCTGTAATAGAAAGTTATCGAGTTCAAAAAGTTGGCAAATTGAACGACGAATTAAATCGTAATATCTGAGTTAAGAGATAAACGTTATTTGTTAACAAGACGATCGAAATATTTTTACGTCAACAATTTATACGAAAGATATTGTACAAAGATTTTGTCATAATTAGAGAAATGAAATATAGGAAACACGATCTTTTAATAAATTCTATATAACATCGAGGATTACTCGACCGAGATTCTTATTAAACGAAGCAAACAAAGTTAATTCAACGTTTACATTGCTTTTATCGTTTACGGTAACTTTAACGTTACCCGTTTTAATAAATTCCGTTGAAGATCAGGAAACATTCGGACTATATTTTTATTAAGCTATCCACAAAATCAATTTAAACTCTTTTCCTTCCCTTACAATTTTACGGAAAAGAGAAATCACCTACTTCCATCCGCTAACCAAACTTTCATCTCCCATCCGCCAATTTTACCATCTCGAGACCTAATTTTACGCTTATCAAGCGCTGAACAACTTTTTAAAAATCGAAATGTGATTTTGTACCTTTTTAATGGAAATACTCGATAGGTTTTTAATTTAGTCCCACGATACAGTAAATTTCGTCTTGCCATATATATATAATAAATAATATATCAAAATATCCCTAAGTTGATTCAATGTTTCATACGTATGAAACGTGTACAAATTGAAAGAGGAATCGAAACTTTTACAAGAGACGAAATAAAGTGTTGTTCCCTGCTATGATATCTCTTTATATTAGCGATAAAATATATATATATACACGTCGAGTCAACCACTCTGACTCCATTTTTTCACTCCACATTCTCCAAACATCCCTTATGTTAGCAACGTACGTATGTACATGTACACTTTACTCCCAAAATCTGTTTAGATGATCACGCTAGTTTAGATCTTGGAAGATTTCGTTTTAATTTGTACTTAATATTGTCCTTTAAGAGAAAGATCAGCCTGGTCATTTTGACCTATTAACGAATCAGCAAAACTTACCATCTCCACTAACAAGAACAAATTAATCACCAGTCCCTTCGCTTTTAATTAAACACAAGTATTATCCTGTGTTTTGTTTAAAACAATAATCGATTACCATCCAGCGATACCGTTGAAAATAAAAGTTCACCAAATAGAAAGAAGTTACAGAAACAAGAAACTGCGATATTTCTAGTGTTTATATATCCTCAACAGGACTTTTCTTTATCTCCTCCATAAACTCTTCAAAATCTCAAGTACTTCGCTCGTTCCCGTAATTTCTTCCTTTTTATCTACGTGGATCGTGTCGCCAAATGAATAAATACGCACGCAACGACAGTGTATATACGTCATACGTATCGTCGGCTGTACCTCTTGGACCGGTTTAGAGGACAGGTTAGAAGGGTGACGCGTGCGTGTATGCACGAAGGGAGATTCACCAGAGAATGACAGAGCGGACACGCGTCGTCCAAGTCCTCCTTCGCGATCACCTTCGTCGGAACGCCACAGAGGGGTAGGTAACGTAACCACGAGTCTCTTCCTCTCTTTTCCTCTTGAACCATGAGTTTACCCGTCGGCCGCAGCTCCCGAGCTTCGGTCCAACATCTGCCCCCGAAAAAACAAAAGCCCATTGTCGTTAACGACCGGTCGCGCGTCTCTTGTTTCTAAGCGAGCGCTTTTCAATCGTAGGCGAATAACGGACCCAGAACCGAGTCCATTCAAGGCCCCGTTTTCTCTATGTCCCGTTTCTGTTCTTCTGTCTCTGTGTTCTCTGCCTTCGATCCTAGACCTCTCTCAGCCCTCCTCGTCTTGCTCGCCAACTTTCTTTTAAGATTCTCCCTCTGTCTCCCTTCGTTGAATCGTGTTTGCCGCTTCAGCCTGTTCATCGTCGAAGATTTTTTGGATCCCGATTCATAATTGCTGCGTGGAAGTGTATATAGCGTATCTTTTTGTGCAGATGGTTAGTTTTGTTGGTTCTGAGGTCGCGTCCTTTTGCCGGAGATGTTGAAGGAATGGTTTCAAATATTGTATCCTTGCAGCAAGCGTGTGAGTGCAGATTTGGTTATGCCTGTTAAGATTTGGATACAGTTGTTGGGAACAGATATGAATTCTTCCGGTTGTAGGGGTGTTGAAAATGTTTAGAGGGAAGGCTTGATAGCGTTGTTGTGCAACATACGAGTAACGAGGATATAAGACCTAGGAGTGAATTTACTTGTTCGAATTTACTCCTGTTGTTTTTCCTCCTTCTCCTCGTCAGTGATACTGCATATGTGTATATGCTTTATTTTTTACAGTAAATAAGTAGAGCGAAATGAAATTAGCGTTTTCAAGAACGAATTGATTAAAGCCAGGGGAGTATAACGAAGTCGCGAAACGAAAGTGATAAAAAGCCATCCGAACAGGTGCAATTTGAAAAATTGTGCCCCGCTGTAAGTGTTTCAATATTTAAAACACAGATCGATATACGGGTATTTCCATCAGCACCAAAAATACTACCAAGTACGGAGTCATACGACGTCTAAATGATTAACAAGCGCCGTGTGATAAATTCTGATCAAAATATTGCAAAAAAGTGATACAAATTCATAGCTTTGTAAATCCACCGCTGGAACCTTTCCACGCAACAATCTAACAATCCCACTCGGACGAAAGGCGATGTGTTACATACGCAGGGTCATTGGAACTGCGTTTGCGCGCTGGCCAGTGGTCAATCTGAGCTCCGCCCCGAAAGAATCGAACGGTGTCCGCGCACCTACGAAAACGGGCAAAAGGAATAGCCACAAATATGGACTTTCATCCTTACGATAAAAAGAAATCCGCTAAGAAGTTCGTCCAAAATATTTGTACAACACAACCAAATCAAACTACATGTTCTAATGTATTCTGTATCGAAACGCCTATTAAATCTGAAGAAAGAGTAGAAGGACATATGGTCAGAAAGACAATGATAGAGGGTTTTCTTATTTTTACGCGGCACTGGTAGCCCTATTCGGATGGATATGGATACTTGACTCCGACGAGGGAGAGATCGATGCATGAAACTCCTGCCAATCTCTATGTTAATGGAGCGCGGCATAAGCAGTGGGCAAGGGGAAGAGCCGCGAGGAATGCTGCCAGGAGGTCTGCTGGAGGACACTTAAAAGTGAATTGTTACGTCTGCGGCTGACCCCGGGACCTTAGCCCCTCGAACCACGGTGAATTATAAGACTCGCACAGAAGGAAATTAGATCTCTATATCAGCGGCGCGCGTTTTCCTTCGGCTAACCAAATTTCAACCCCAACCTCTTGCTCGAAAATTGAACTCGCGATGTCTGCGTCGCTGGCGCGTGAACGCGCTTTAATTATATGTATAAACACGCGGTGATCGTGGGTATTTTGTGAGATTTTTGGTAACGATTGGTGGAACTATAGCGTAGAGGATTTTTTTTCTCCTTTTTATCATTTTTTCAGAAGTCGTGAAAATCTCTATGCATATTGTAATAAGGCTATTTTTATTATCGTAAAATTAATTTTCGCAAAATTAATACCTTCTATGGTAAGAGGAGCAATTTTTCAAAATGGTTGTAAAGATTTGTAATTCGGTCGTAGACTAGTTGTAACTGCAATATAATTTGATAACGAAGTAAGTAACGAACAGACGAAAATATTTCCTGCAATCCAATTATCGCCATAAGGTATGGGAAGCAGCGTTTCATTGATTTTTTAACTTCATTGGTAATCGATGAATACCTCGTCCGTAGTTCTAATTCTAAAACGCAATCAGAATATCTCTCCGCGTTTTAATACGTTCGGGAGAGATTAGAAGCCGTATTTTAAGCGAAACGTAACGGAACAAATTTAATGAACTTTTCATCCAGAACGTGGACGGTTAAAGCGTCGCGATAAAATATTGCAAGATGGTGAAATTTTCTTGGGTGGTCTAGAACACAGGTTCGAGAGAAAGGACTTGAAGCATCCTTTTATCTAAAGTGTCTGCAGCTTTGGGCGAATTCTTAAGAGGGTCTTCTGTTTAGTTTCATAGGAACATGCGAGCGACTTTATGTAAGACGCGTAAAACTGGACAGAATGTTGTCAGACACGGAGCAGAAATTTTGAAAAATCAACCTATAATAAAATATCGAGGTTTTGAGGAATTATTTCGCGCATCACGTAATACCTAAGTTTTCTATTCGACAACGTTGTCGCAATTTTATTTTACATATTCGTATAAACAATACCATACGGAAGCATTTATTATGAAAATAACCGACGATACATTGTCGCGCTTCGAATTAGAATACTTTGATGAAATTTTAAAAATCCAATAAAAATTCTGTATCCAATCTTCGACACTTAAATCGTCTCTAACATTGGAGGTTTAAAACTTAGCTTCTAAAATTTCTACGTTTCCATACTGTTTATCGAGGAAGAGTAATACAAATCTACGAACCCTTAACACCTTGTACCGCTATTTCTAACTGCTCTATATGCTTTGGAAACCGACGACAAACGCATTAAGAAAGTTTAATTTTGTAATTTTCCAGCGGAAACCTCGCAAGGCACCACATCCCCAGACACCGTCCAATGTGGGGCATGCAGGGTGTCCTACCCCCTTGGCGAGATCGTGCGATTCATCGAACACAAGGTGAATCACTGTCGCAGCACTCTTCAAGGCTGTCACAGTCCACCGGCGACTGCAGCGCCGGAAGACTCCGATCCGGAGGATGCGCTCGCCTTGAAGACGGTCGACCAGGACTCGAAGTTGAACTCGGTGCCCAGCATTTCGGCGCCCATCAACAAAAGAGGCGGAGGAAGGTTGGAGAGTCCTCCGACGCTTCAAGGCTCCGGCCCGGACGCTGGAAGCCCTATCGAGCTGAAAGCAAGCGCTAGCTCGACACCTAAAAGACGGACAGAAGCTTCCGACGAAGACAAGGAGGATCTACCGAAGAAACCGAAGACGGAATCTGTGGATGCGGACACCAATACGGTCAATTCTGGTGAGTACGTCCCTGGGATTTTTTGGTTTGTTCGGTATCAGGTGAATTACGAGGAAAATCGGGTGCTTTTAACGCAAAAAATGGAGATACTAATTTAAAATGCGTAAAAATAAGGCGTATTAAGGGGATATTCGTCATAAAATTGTTTAATTATGATTAAAAAATGGTCTTTGAATTGATTGGTTAGAAATTGATTATTTCGCTCGGAAAAATTTAAGTTCAGGTGAAAGAAACGGGGATGAAAAGAGATAAAATGACGAGTTTTATTCGGCATAGTATCCTGGACTAACGTAGGATATGAGAGAACATACTGGTAGATTTTAAGAGTTTTAGGTTTGTGCGCATAAAACATGTTATTTTTAAATAGTACTCTAATCATACGTAGGTATATACTAATACAAGTTTTTACGATCCTTGAACCTTTACGATCGATGCTATCCTGATAAAAATTATCAGAAATATTCTACGAACAAAAGTGGAGCTGACATTGGACTAGCGGTATCAAAGTAGACCTCAACGATATACGCGTAACTAAAGATGCCTCGCGATATTTTCACATATTCCGCTTTGAGTTCTGCGTTGGGTCTTCCGAGTCAAGGTAGCCTCTATAAATAAAACGCGAGTGTTCCGGCAACAAATGCTCTCCGTACTCTATACAGCTCCAACATTTTCGATAGAATAAGTAACAAATTACGTTAAATTCGAATCATAGATCTGTTTAATATAACAACACAATAAAATTTCTTATTTTCCGATTTAAAAAACGATATCGATATTCTTGGAAATTTCATTTCTCAAAGTAGCAATTTTAATGGTTTAATTTACAAACAATTCAATAGCTATATGAAATAATAACTCAATAACGATAAGGTACTTGTCTGGCTCTTCTCTGTCATATTTTCATTCATTATCAAAATTAATTAGCCACAACTGCTCGTCTTTAAAAAAAAAAAAGAAAGAGTGAAGTCATAAATTTTTCAAATTATCCTAAGATACTATACATCCTTTGTTCTTTAACATCTAATAAACCATTGAGATTTTTCGATCATCCAGATGGATGTCTACAAACTTTCGCTCACCCTGCAACGTGACAGTTATACAATTCCCTCGTCGGCACTCGAAACCGAAATCAGACTAGCGGCAAGTTTCGAAAATAAAATTAATTACGACTTTTCATCGTGGACCACGATTGAAAACCAGCGTGGACATTCGCACGTTAAACCTTTCGACAATGCGGCCACCGATAAAAAAAGGGGCCACGAGGGGTATGGGAGAGGCTATGGGGGCAGGTTCACCCCAATCCCCGAGCGGGCTCTTTAAATTCAAAAATCGAATCTACCGCGGTATTGTCCATGCTCGTTGAACCACGATCGACATCACATGGCAGCCCGTAACTGTACTTTAAAACTCCCTTTTTCTCTTTCTTTCTTTCTCGCCCCCTCGACCAGCGAATCCGAAACCAGAATTTCACTGCGCAGATGACAGATCGACCGTTCGACGGTTGACAGCCCACGCGACTTTTATCGAATCGATGCAAATACATACGTGGTTGTAAAAATCGTAATTAAGGTTGATATTGGAAAGAAATAAAATTTCGTAGCATCTTTCCTATATATAGACATTCTTTGTAAATTCATCTCACTTTTTATCCGATTCAGAATTACTGGTATTTAGGATACAAAATATTAACAAACAGTTGTGAACCATAGCTTTGTCTGAAGGACGAGATATATAAATATCGTGAAACTTTGTATAAATCACGAAGATAAAAGTTGAAATATTCGCAGGATGAATAAAAAATATCCCCATTGTGTTAAATTTTTGTGTTAGCATTTCGTAGGATCATTGTTACCACGGTGTCATCATTATCCTACGTGATTTAATAATTCTCAAGAATTTTCTTGCGCCTGAGAAATACGCTTAAAACGCAGAAAGTAAACTTTTTAGCTCGCTATCAGTCTCTCGTCAATTTTCAAGTTTCCATTCGTAATATCCCGATCCGCTAGTTTCTTGGAAATTTGTTTAAAAAATCGACACGTTCGACGACTGCATGACAACGATACGAAAGGGAGGGTTTCAATTTCGCACCCACTCGTGGGGACGACACCAGGATCGCGACGATTTACTCCGATTAACTTCAAAGACACGGCGACGACCTCGAACGAAATTCATGCGGCCCGACGCCTCTGATGAATTGAAAGCACAGCCTTTGAGATTCTTAACTCGGTGCTTACCTGTGCAAATTGCCGCGGCCGGCTGTTTTGCATCGCAGAAATAAAGATAGACAGGCTGGAAACGAAAGAGAGAAAAGACGGATCCCGGTAATGGTATTCAATGAGAATCGCTGGTCGTTCCTCTGCTCTCTTTCTTACAATTAGCGTGTTTTCGCTTTTGCAAATATTATCACGCTCGCTCTGGAATGATCCGGCCATTCCTTAAGACTTAAGAATCGTTCCATCTTAATTGTGTCCCGTTCAAAAGGCGACGATTATAGGAAAGTCGTGGATGAGAGGATATTGGCGGAATAATCGTTCGATTGGAACGATTACCATCGATGAAACAACGTTGATTTATATGTACACTACTGATTGAAAGTTTGAGATCAGTAAACGTTCCGTTAAAGCTACGAAGAGTTGCAGAAACAGATCTGTCATATAACTTTTGATCTTATTACACTTTTTCGAACCAAGTACTTTATTGAAATATTTAACCACTGGTTTAACAATATCAAATGACGCTTGTGCTATAGATTTATTGCAGTCTGATTCGAACGCTAACAACGTTTCGATTCTTCAAATTGAGAATTGTTAATTAGTAACGATGAATAATTTGTCCCCTGACACGTTTTACCGTAATTAAAATACCATTAAGCAAGGAGTTCATTCAATATAAACCCCTGAAGTCGAGTTATTTCAAATGAAATCGGTTTTCACGTGACTGCTGTTTCGTGCAATAGACTGTATTGTATTTAACAGAAAGAATCACAGTTAGATGTTCTGCGTTAATTTTGAAGTAGCGTCGTTGAATCATAAATTAGTAATTATTGAAAATAATTGAAATAATTTATGGTAGGTTTAGATTTTATAGGTTATTTTATATAATTTCACATTTTACACGATAAATATCATGGGCAATACTAATACTATAAAATTAAGTAATTTAACACGAACCTAGCATAAATTATCGTGGTAACCTATGACTCAAATATACCAATTAAGAACGAATGATTATCTTTTCATGATATGAACAACAGAATAAATGAATAGTAATGCCCATTATCAATAATGTAACCCTACAATAGTTCACTTGTTCGAAAAAGCTAAGAAAATGCAAAGTACATTCAGGAATTCTTTATATACCTTTATATCTATGCTTATTAAAGTGTAAAACGTTATAAATTATCATTAATATATAACAGTTATTAGCTACTCACAATCAGATGTATAATACATTATACGTTGTTACCTCAGACTCAGATTCCAGTGATACATAATTCTAATTAACTCTTGCAAACACAACATCACGTTAAATTACTTTCATCCTACCTGTATACATATTTAAATAGAAACACCAGTTTCTTTATCCTAATATTTATTTTAAATACATCTCGTTATACTTCAAAGATAATCACTATAATCACAAATAATAATAATAATCTGCTATAATTTCCAAGGAAACATAGAAATGCTCTTATCTTTTTTCAAAAATTAAAGATTCGGGAACAATTATATTTGCTAGCAATCCAAAGTGGCTTAACTAGCTCTTTTAGAGCTGAACTCGTGCGAACATCATCAAACCTCGTTGGAAGATCTCAAACCAGCAATCCAAATATACGTTTACCCCCGTTTCGCTATCATCCCTTCGTATTCGAAGATTTTTCACACTCGAAGGGTTAATCCTCCACCGCGGACAAACCGCGGCCGCCGCTTGATTAATGCAAACGATAATAATTACGCAACAGCTTGTTGATCCGGCGCGAGCGCACCGGTGTCTCTTTAAAATTTCATCACGGTCCGTGAAACTCGCTGAAGCATCCCCGGTCCCCCTTTTCTGCTAGGTACGCGGAGAAAGAGAGTTAACCCCATCCTGGTGTTCATCCCCCAACACCGCGTCCACGTTGGACTTGTTCTCCTGGATAAGCCCCTTTCGTCGCCTTTTTTGCCCAGTTTTTTTGTCATCGACCGGCCACGTCCAAAAGCCCAATTAGAATCGTCCTATTGTTTGGCCACGTGGTCCGCACGAGCCAATGCTGCACGAGCACGCACGCGAATACGTATATGTGAATTCGTGGGATAATATGCGTGAATGTGAGCGAACCGGTTGATCTGCGACATCACGGTACATCTAGTTTGTAGTTTGTCTCTAGGTAAAGTAACCTGAACCGGAGACGATCGACAGAAACGAAGTGAAGCGGAAATGGAACCCTCTAGACTTTAGACTCTGAATGATCTGTCTTTTATTTAGTTTTTTGACGAAGTTTGTTCATGAGTGAAAATGGCAACTGTGCCTTTTGAGATAATATTTTAGCTGGAATAAGTGGAGGATGCGTTGAGCCCTTTGCGGTGGAAGGGTTTATCGTAGTTTGGTTTTCGAAGGAGTAAGATGTTGAGGTTGGTTAACTTGGTATAAGTAGGTTCGAAGATATAATAGCGTTATAGAATATTATATAGACCAGGAAGTGGTTAACTTCACGCTGATAATTGGCAACACACCAGAAATAAAACAAAATCTAACAAACGTATATTATTCGTTTATCATCACTTGTGGCATTTACCATTTGTGGTTTATCGTTTAAACTTCGCAATAGGACTTTGTTCTTCGAACGTCAACAAGCTACCAAAAGCTACTTCTAATTGGCTTTCACGAAATTGGCAAAAATACATTATAAAACCATGTTCATAGATATAAACTTTCTACCGACGAGGAAGATCAGCGACTTTGAAACCAATACAGAGAACGAAAAAAAAAAGAAATCTTCTCGCGGTTGCCTCTTGAGAAACAGGGACGTAAGGAGATCGAGATTGACGTTACAGGGAAAAACGAAAGTTTGGCACGAGGGATGAAGAGGAGGAACCGAGACAAGCAGCGATAATCCGTCGAAATTGACACCGGTGTTCCCGGTGAGATGCAGATTTGATCTATCTGTCACGTTTGTCTGGAATATTAATTCTCGTTCGTGGCCGAGCTTTTTCCAACGGTGGTTCTTTATGCTTCCTTCGCGCGTCCCCTTTCTGAACCGCTTCCCTCTCTTTCTATTTCGCGTTATACTCGTTTCTCTTTCTCTGTCGTCCTCATGCTAGCTCGTCTTCGTGGACCGCCCGAGGCGCGACGAGAATTGCTTGCGAATTGGTTGTATCTCAGGGTTTCGAGCTCCTGCAGCCCTTCCGTTCCCTTCTTTCCTCCCTGCTTTCTCACCCCCGCAAGGAAGGAAGTCAACGAGGACGACATAAAAGTGATACACTGTAGCGGCAGTGGCAATACGGGCGACAGTCTTCGCTTCTTACCCTCTCTTCGTGTTTTTCCACCAGATTTTTTTAAGGATATTTCCCCTTACTTTTCGTCATCGTTACTTGCCACCACTTCTTCATCGAACGTTTACTTTTGTCAAGTTATTTAAAGCGTTACATACGTGTTTGAATCTTTTTCTTGGTAACAATCGATATGGCCCGATGGTTTTCGATAATGTTAGGTATCTTTTGAATTTTAATTAGACGACAGTTTTAACCGGTCGATCGAAATTAAATTAACTCGTATCTAATCGAATTATCGTAGTGTCGTTGTTGATTGATATTCTATATACATTCTATGAACCTTACAGACATTCTTTTTACACCCTGCAGTAAAAAAAGTCATCAATTTTTCGAAGAAACTTCCCTGAAAATTTGTGCAAGGTCATGCTTCTCTGATCCTACGCACTACACTACATTGTATCGTATCGTTTCAAGCCATACGAAGTTTTAACCTGAAGAAGGCTACTAACTTGCAATCTCTATCGTTTTGAAACGAATCCTCGGTCCTAGAAGATTTTATTGGAAGAATCTACTTAAAATTCGTTGGTCTATCAGGCAAATCATCAAAGTACAAAGGGTTAGTGAGTTTCCATTTTACACGACGTTCTTTCGGTTTTCAATTTTTTCTCAACCCTTTATCCTCGTGCCCTTGCCAATCTTCTCGAACAAAGACACGTTAAAAAGCTCCCTACAAACTTCATTTGTCTTCTTGCTGGCGGCGAAGGTTCAACGAAGACAATTAAAGTGTCACAGTCGAAGACGAGAAAGTAACAGCAGCAACGTTTCAGACTGCCAAGATAAACGCGTCCTCGCCTTGCCTTCTCTTTTCCTTTCTTTCTTGAACTGCACCATGTTTGGCAGATGAAGCTGAACGCAATAACGCGCAAACATTCGAAGAAGAGCAATATTTTTGGCACGCGCGGTCTTTGCAAATGTTGTTATTTCAAGCAGAAAAACACAACGTTCTCGCTTCGAGATTCTTTTCTTTCGTTTGTTTGCGAGGCGAGAGAGTTAATGGGCACCGTGGTCCATCCTTGACGTTTGCGGTTGGACAGGGGAACAAGGGACATATAAAGTCTCGGAGAAAACGCTAGCCAGTCGCGTTGCAACATTGTAGTGACCACGAGACATACAGTCGCGGGAAGCTTCGAACAGTATGTGGGTTTATTTAAAGAGAGAGCTTCGATTCACGAAAGTTTCAACGATGTTTAACATACAGCGCATTTGACAATAGATTACATTTAGCGTTTTAATAAAATTATGCTTGGAATATGTTACATTTAAAAGACAAAAATATCGGTTCTACGTATATTTTACAGAAACTTTTGCGCGAAGGAAAATATATGTATATCAGATTGTTCAATGAAGCACATTGGTAAGAAATAATAAGATTTTATCAGTTTTACTAATTTTGATATAATAAACGTTATATACTTGATATGATAGAGAATAATGGAAGGTTTCTTGAATTATCTAATTATTACGATATACTGCAAATAACGTCACTGTTATTTCCACATTTCTGTTGTAACTTTTTGATAAAGCTTTCAAAGTGCTTTCTTTGAGCAACATTCTCGCATTATATTTAGCCGTAGGATACAGTAGCAAATTTTATCTAAAGACTAATGGCACATAACGTGGCTTACGAATTTTTCCTCTTAGGATCTACATATTCCATCTTGTTTAAATCCTCTAATAGAAATGATCGAACATTTCACTCGACAAATATTTCCATAAAGCTACAATCCATCTACAGTTCACAAAAAAAAAAAAAATAAAATAATCAAACGCATACAAGTACCAAAATGTTAATACACTTCTGAAACTTTAAATAAAAAAAAAAAAAACAGAACTATCGGTATCTCAATTAACAAAACGCTAAACGAAGGATCGCAGATCAAACGCTATATTTCAAATAATACTACGCCCACGTAAGTCGAATCTGGCAGAAGTTGAACCTGACAGGCGAGACGCAAGACTCCGCAGGACCTATTCGATTTTACGTGTCTCTAAAAATCTCAATCGATCGATCGATCATTCACATCTCAGTCTGATCTCTATAGATCCAGAAAATAGCTCGTTTCGAATCCTACCAAAGCTATTCTCAAATACAGGTACGTTAACAACAGCCGTGATCATCGAGCGACAACTATTTCCAGGATTTATTAATTATGAAACGATAATTACTGGCAGCGGTTATTGATCGTCCAGAGGCGATTGTTCTCGGAATTTTCGGTCGACGAACGTCCCGTGGACGGCACGAAAATTTATTAAAACGATACAGTTTCGCCGGAGGAAATCTTCTCGCTTTTCAAACCGGGCGCATCTGCTGTTCGTCGCGTCACCACGCGTACACGCGCGTGGATACGCGTGTGTACACGCATACGCCGAAAGCCCTTTAATCCAGAATGGCGTGTGACAATATTAAAATATCGATTAGCCAACGTATGCGGCGTATGCACTTTGTCCTACGTACAAGGGTTGCACTTAAAAGGGACAACGCGCGCCGCATCGCAAACAGGGATCAGATTATGCTTGTTCGACAGAGATTGACCGATTGAAACTTTGCCTCGCGGTGTTTTATACGAACATCAAATGAATTTATCTAATAGTTTCATACTTTTCACTTTCTGTGTGCGATTTTCTTCGTTCGTAACATTCTTCCCGTCAGAATCTTTCACATACACAAAATAAAACATAGAAACGTAATGATGTAACAAGCAGTGATTTTTAAAGGAACGTACTTCTAGAAGTGTGTCATTGGTTTCTTGAGAATTTAATATTACTCGTGGACTCATGCAATGAGATTAAGGAATTAATAAACGGTAAAATCGTCTAATTTGGCTCCTGCAAGCGTTCGGATATTTTTTTTAGAATTTGACTTGTTTCTTTCTTTTATGGCAGGTTTGTTCAAATTGTCAAATTGAACATACTCTTCGACGTTGAAGCGAAGCTTTAATCGCAAACAGGTTGCGAGTCTCTGTGCATTTATGACAAATTTAAGCTATTTTTTAACTATGGCATATTAAATTGCCAAATGACACTGAAATTAGGAAATCAAGAAAAATGAACTTGTTATATATTCGCCTTGTTGTCTTTGTATATTATATAACACATACAGTAGAACGTATAGAATTATTATATTATGAAAGAATAACTTGCAATCTTCAAATTTTGCCAAAAGTTTGTAAAATGAACACGTTCGAAGTCTATGTGAAATACGTCTGAAAAAAAGCGTATTGAAGAGACGAAGAATATTTGGAAAATTATTTCGCCGGAATTATACCCACCGATCGAGGGTAGCTAGGTTTCGTGTGAAATCTTCCGTGAAAGGGTTGAAAGGAAGTATTCGTAGGATGACCAGGGTTTGGATGGTCGTTAAACAATGGCATTCCGAACGATTTGCCCGTAAACGTCGCGTGGGCCAATTTGTCGGGCAATTTCTGAGGAAAATCGTTCGGTCACTATCGCGAGCACCGGAAGACCATGTACTCGTATGCGACCACATTGTTCGTTATTTGATCCTACGATAGCCCTGACGAATTTAGCTTTTGCCATCGAATCGTATGTCACGTATATTTATTATTTGATATATTAACAAAATTCTTCAGTAAAAATTTGTTCGTGATTTAGTAAAAGTTTGATCATGTTATCGTTCGAAGATACGATTATTGTATGATAGATAGAAAAGCATAATGATAGATCAGTTTATCTGCTTTTTTGTAAAACGGTTCTTTACGTTTGTTCATGCAGAAAATTCAACAAAAAGCTTAAAATATACATGTTGTAAGAAATTTTTATATTAATTGTTGTAATTTTGAAATTATGGAGAATTGTTTCTCGATAGCGTAGGGTGTAGGGGCTCGTTATTAGCGCGGATCTTCACCGATCTTTATGCTCGTCACACTCTGATCGGGCTAGTAATCGACGGTTAAAAGACAAAAGAAAAAGCTGGGCCCTGTCAGAAAAGCGGCGGCGGCTCGGCGGCTCGACAAAGTCACGCGTGACGGCTCGGCATACACGCACGAGGACATACACGCTTACAATAGAAAGAGAGAATAAGCCTAGAACTAGATGACTCATTTACCACATTCTCACATTTCGATATGTAAATTGAATAATTAAATCGTATTAAATCGTAAATGTAATTCTTGCGGAATTGGTAATACCCAAGATGCGCTTAATTGTTCTTCGAGCCAGCCAATAAATCGGAATTGATCGATAAAAATTTCTCAACGTTCTAAAGTGATTTCAATATATAGATACTTTTCATATTTTTTTCCTATTAACAATTTTTATACGCCAGCTCCATACAGAACTTTAAAATTTCCAATGATTTCCATTGCCGCGGTGCTTTTTTCCCCCAACACCATTCACGTTGTAAAGTGGAACTCTATAAATCGTGATCGATGCGTTTCTCTATCGGCCGCATCTTCAGTAAGGGCAGAAGCATCTATAGAGAGAGAAGATGGTGGAAAATCTAAAGAAATAATCCTAACGGATGGCCGGCCGCGACGTTTGCATATGAAAAGCGTCCGCCTGTGAATCGATACACCTTTATTATGCTCGAGCACTTGCTTATCTTCCTCGGTGTCGGGTCCCCTCTTCAACGAGTTCGAGGGAACTCGGCAATATCATCGACTTCCGGTCGACGAAAGCTCGCCCGAGGGCCAGTCGCGTGAAACAATATGCCAAATTTTCACGGTTTGCCACTCGATGACCCCTCATTTGTGACGTGACTCGTCCCTTTCCTCGCTTTCTAATTTTCTCCTCGCCGGGGTCAGGCAAGTTCGCACTCGAAAAGGTTCGTCGAATCGATGACGCGGTGAAAATTAAGTGGTTTTTCTTCCTGTTTCTGCGGCATCGCGCTCCTTTGTTTTACCGCTTGTCGGGATAACCGCGTAGCCGTTTTAATTTCGTTTGGAAATTCTGTCGAATAATCGAAGCGGTCAACGCAAATTCGAAAAGTTTCATCATGTTCGTCGTGATGTTCTATTTGCCAGGATCGTATAGTACGAGTTTGTTGAATGATTTTTACAAATCGAAGATACAAGCTACACCATGAAATAAGCCACATCACGAAATAAGCTACATCTTGAAGCAAGCTGTGCGAAATATAAGTAATATCGTAGAAATGCTCGTTGTCGTTGAGAATGCGATCGATAAATAGATTCTGTGATAAATGGAATGCCAATGTTTCTGTACTTATGAGAATACACGAAATGCTCATAATATGCAAAAAACATTTAAAATGTCCGAGGCAACAAACTCGTTATAATCGTTAACAGGTGTATTTTTAAGCGTTTCGAAGTATATCGTGGATAAAAATGTATAACAGATAACTGTAGTAATTTGTAATAGTTATAACGAATCTCTACTTAAGTACTATTTCTTTTGTTGCGTCCATAAAAGTACGATATAAATTCGTATAAAAATCGCGATTCTATTTATCATTATCTTCCCCTGTAAACTGCATATACGATCGCGTTTGAACTTCAGACTTCAACCTCGAAGCCGGCACAACGTTGGTAGACGTTGGAACGAGGTTATCTGCGAGGAATCACGGTATTTTCCCTCTTTCATACCGCGAGCGTTTCTTACCGCGACGCGTAAACGCAAACGTAATCGTGGTGAAAGGTCAGCGAGGCGGGGAAGAAAAATCTGTCGCCCACCCAACAGCCTCGTTATTCTACTTAGCACCTTGTTACACGCGGCGATATGTGTTCTATTGTGTATTGTCGCGGGGTATATCCTATCGCTTATGAAGCTGACGTCCCTCGAGTTGTTTCTAATTTAATTTAGGATTCATTGTTTACGTGTCCCATTGTCGCCGAGATCCGCGCCAGCGTGATTCATTTATTGGACATCGTTGATACACGCTTCTGTGTGTTCCACGCGGCTCTCAAGCAGTTTCACTTGAATAATTTCAGTAACGAGACCGAGGTGTGACCAAAAATCGTATGATTCGTTGTTTTCCTGTTCCATTGGTATTCGGAATTTTTATCTCTTTTTTTTAACACTCTGCGCATTCATCGTGGTTTCAACACATTTTGGTAGATTTAATACAGACTATACGAATCGTTCGAAAGTTATGCCGATCGACTTTACAAATTAAACTGCGTGCAAGAAGGATAATAGCAAACGTTACTTTTTGAAAACTTTTTTTTGAGATTTACGTTTATTTGCGTTATTCTCTCATGATCGATAAATTTATGAAAATGTGTTTTTTTTGTTGAGAAGTCGAGCATTAATTACGTACGTGGACAATGTGAAATTCATAACTTTATAGAAAGTGGAGTTGATCAATTTATCTTCGAAAAAGCTCATCTGTATTTGGCATAAAATCCTTGCTAACAGTTGGTTTCTTCGTCGCTTTTTATTGATAATCTATGATTTTTTTTCATTAATTCACAGTTAATTCAAAAGATACCAGCGCTGAAAATAGAAGAGTCTACACGAGCCTTACAATCTGATCTTTTTACTTGCGAGTCGTACTGCTTTTATACGATTTAAAGAGAATTCAGAAGAGTAAACGATCGACGAGAACGTTCCGTTTGGTGTAACAAACGACTCAATTCGGATGGAATAAGAAACTTAAGTAAAATGTAAGGTCTTATTTAGAGGAGGTTCGGCTTTAAGACTCTCGCTTCCAGACTTCCTTCGACGACAAAGATCTTCCCCTATCTCGAACAGCCATTTAATTAGGGCCGCTTTTATTTTTCCCGGATCTTTTGTCTCTCCGGTTGACTTTTCCTCCCGATGTTAAATCAGTCTGAAACGGTATAATAGGTGAACCGATCCCCGACTTTTTAATTTTCTAACACTCTTCTTCCCCGCGTTCGATCCGACCGTGCGATTTTTCGCTTACCTTGTATTCTAGCATTAACTTGTTTACACCAATCACAGAACTTTTTATCCAATATTTGATCGAAATCGATAAATATATTAATTGCTGATAAGTATGAGTTCAGAATTCTATAACGTACGATACAGAAAAGCAAGTGGCATATTAAAGAGGTAAGGAATGCAATTTGCTAAAAACGCGTGTCATTATTTAAAAAAATCGTAAAGTATTCAAATTCACGAAACACAAATGTAAACTTCAATCTCATCTATCTCGAGTACATTATGAATTATGTACAATCCGACTCGTATAACTTGAATCATACAAATTGCATTTCTCCTCGTTCATAATCTCAACTATCATTACACCTCGAACGAAATATCCTTCTGCTCACAAATGCCGCGCATCATCTCTTCATATCTCTTGGAAACAAATTTATTTCACGATCTCCCTAACGTCCGGAATCACGAGGTTCTCCGAATATGTCCCTGATCCTCGGTTCAATGGCATTTCCGCGGTACGAAACAAGGGACCGTCGCAACGTCTGTTCCGCTTTCCTTCCATTTTTTTCTCGTCTTCTTTCATCCTCTTTTACGAGAGGGTGGCCACGAATTAATAAAATCCTACGGACACCCTAGCATCGCGTAGAAGCGTCGTCTCCGGAGCGTGAAAAATGGCCGAAAATCTGATATTCCGGATTAAAAACATTGAAATTCAAAACCAGTTCCTGCCGCGGTAGTCGACGGAGCGAGAGGCAGGGTCGAGAAGTCGTTAAGGGTCAGTTTCAGGCTGAACCGATCCCCATTCGCCTCGAGCCAGCCTTTTCAACCCCCCCGACTACGGAGCATCGTTGTCGGGGATATTATTTTTAAGCCCCCGCGTGGCCGCAATTTGACACAGCCGCGCCGTTTGAATTCCGAATTCAATCGACGGACCCGATTTCTATCCCGATTCCGCGAAATTAAGGGTGCCTCGAAAATTGATAGCCGGTTGAACTTGCTGTATACGTGGGTCGGACACACGTTAGACACACGTTAGACACACATGTTCTCGCGGTGGTGTCGCCTTGCCCTTCTACAATTGTGACGAGAGACTTTTTTCCCCGTGTTTCCATATATCATCGTGGTTCACGGTAATCTCCTGGACTGTTTGATGCGGTTGCAACTTATCGCACGCGTGATCGCCCGCAGGAGCGTTGCTTCGGGGTGAAATATTTTATGCGATCTTCGATCCTTTCTTATCTTAGGCGCGATCAAGGCTTTTTGAATAGTTTTTAGTATAAGCCCTTTACGTCACGTTAATAATCAGTGTCTTTTTCTACACGGGCGATCGCTGATGCATCACTGTATCTTTATACGTCTAAGTCAACGACCCTGTGGACTTCTCGTATTTTAATTTTATCTAAAATTTACCGAAATCGTTCCCCTTCGCGTTGAATATCAATTATTCTCGTCTTATAGAAGAAAAACAATCCACAAGCTTCGAAATCCAGAAATTTTCGGATATTCGTATACCGTTGCACTGTTTGTGACGAGAAAATTAATCCTTGAAAATTAAAAGACCTAACCCCACATATTGCTAAAATACTCGATTTGTCGCTTCGCTATAAATTAACAGTATATTTTCCTTCAATGAGCTCCTTTCCAAGAATCTATAATTTCAAGTATTTAACCGAGACCATCTACATTACCCTGTTTCAGAACCACGATGGCTGCAGTGTTCGCAGTGTTCCAGAAGGCTGTCCTCAGCGTGGGAGTTGCTCCAACACGTACAAAGCGTCCACGGCGCCCGTCTTTACACTTCCCCGTCGTCATCGACGAACTCCTCGTCGAACACACCCGCGCCAAGTCCACCAACGCCCACACCCACTCACACGCATCACCTGAGCCCACCAAACCACCTGAACCTAAGCAGTAAATCCACCGGAAGCTCGTCCACGGGAAACTCATCCGGTGGCACGAGTTCTAGCGGTAACAGCAGCGGACGACAACAACTTCAATCTTCAGCGTCCCTTGTTGGCGATCCGCTTCACAGTTTTCTAAGGTTACCTCAGCACCTCGAACGAAGCTTCCCACCCATGTTTAGGCCGGACTTTTTGGCCTTGAATCCCCTGGCCGGGTATAGAGGCCTTCAGGAGCTGCAGACTGCTACGAGAAACCTCCAAAATCTTGGCGACCCGCTTCGAGGTATGGACGGTTTAAATTTGGGAGATCCCTTGGTTCGTAGCTCATTGGACTCCTTAAACAATGCCCGGAATCTGGCGAACCTGGCCGAACTGTCGCACGGCCGTGGCCTCGCCGGTCAGGCGCATCCTCCTCCACTCGAGGCCAACCTGGATTTTTACTCGGCGCGCCTAAGGAGCCTCGCTAATCCGTCCTTAGGCGCGGCTCCACCTAGTAGCGGTAATTCGACGACGAATTCGAATCCACCTGCACCGGTACCGCCTGTACCTGTACCGAGCACCGTCCAGCAGCAGCAACAGCAGCAACAGCAACAACCAACAGCACAAAATCACAGTCAACCTGTCGAACCTCCCAGTCCAGCGTCGAACAATACTACGATATTGACACATAACAATCACCAAAAGGAGAATTCGCCGCCCTGCTACAGTCAGAGCCCGGTTGGTCATCATAACAACAATAATTCGACTGATAGCGAAAAGACCAGTCCACCTGTCGCCTCGACGCCCATCATCGCAGACTCCGTATCAGAAACGATTTACTCGTGCGAGGTTTGTGACAAGAAGTTCCGTTTCCAGTCGAATCTCATCGTGCATCGAAGAAGTCACAGGGACAAGGAGAGACAGTATGGACAGGATGGAACGCAGGATGGACAAACGACGCCGACGAGGTGCGAAGTTTGCGAAATGGAGATTCCAAGCTTTGCCGAGTTGAGGAAACACATGAGAAAAGAACACCAGGAGAATCTGAACGCGGCTAGTCCTCAAGGGAGCGTCGAAACTGTTCCGGACGATGGTTCCAGTTGCGATGAGAATATGGATCTCGATGAAGCGGATGAAAACGAACAGAAAGGAGAAAGGGAGGATACCGAGGAGAATACACCAGAGGATCTGAGTACTACTCAAGGTCAGAGCGGAGAAGAAAGCGGTGGTAGATTAGAGCAGAAACCAGCCAGTTTGGTCGGTGATCTGATGGAAAAGTTTGGATTAAGTAACATCGCGCAGTACTCGGAGGCTTATAGGCAGGCTCTGCAGGAGAACCATCGGGGCGGTTTCATTAAAACGGAATCACCGTCTAACATGACCAACTCTCTGAACAACAACAAGGAGAAAGACAGCGCGTTATCGCCTACGAACTTCAATTCCTCAACCACACCCAATATATTTTCAGGTCAGGGTTTTCCTAGATCCTCGGGGCCGGACTTCGGTGGCCTCTGGCTACCGAGTCCTCATTACCTAGAAAACAATGAATTCCGTAAGGCGACGAAGGCTACCACGTCCAGTCTAGCCCTTCAAGGTTTACCAAGTCCTTTATTGAAAAAGGAACGAAGTGGCAGGAACGACACGTGCGAGTATTGCGGCAAAGTATTCAAGAATTGCTCGAACCTGACGGTTCACAGGCGATCTCACACGGGAGAGAAACCATACAAGTGCGAATTGTGTTCGTACGCGTGTGCACAGAGCTCGAAACTGACCAGGCACATGAAGACGCACGGTAGACACGGCAAGGACACGTACAAATGTCGCTTCTGTGAGATGCCATTCTCGGTGCCAAGCACGCTGGAGAAGCACATGAGAAAGTGCGTGGTTGTGGTGCAACAAGGCCCAAAATTGGGCATGCCATATCCCGGTAGCCAGGACGAGGACTCCTCGTTGAGTACCAAGGACACTTGATCTTGGAATGGAAGCCTACCGCCGATCCCGCCACTGTGGCCACACAGACCACCTTATCCGGTGTACTGAAGAGGGGATCTCCTTCCTTGGAAGTGAAACAGAGGGCAGAAAGGCGAATCCTGGACGAAGACAATGAACCTTAAAACTTTCAGACGAAGACACGGTTACAGTGTACTCCGAATGATCTTCTCTGGTCGAATGTCCAGGATCGCCTCTCAGGGTTAGGGGAGGCGGTAGGTCGGTAAACGAGGAACCAGCCGATCGATATGACCTGGAAACGGTCCCGGCAACGCAAGGATTGTATATCATTGTATAAACGAAGAACAACGACAAATGTCAGCCTCGAAAGTTAACAAGCCACGTTTGAGGATTTCATGATGAGAAAGAAAGGTTTCCAAGCTAGAGGGAACCGAATACAAAGGAAAAATTCAAACTGGTTCGATGAACAAAGACGGTTTTAAAGATTGAACTAGAGAAACGAACGAATGGTTACCACTTTGCGAGTCTCAGTACAGCTATTTAAAAGAATATAATCTTATAAATAGTTATAAATAAAGAAGCTATAAATATGAATATATATATAAATATACATATTATATACATAAAGAGTATAAAAAAATATATAAATGTATAAATATATACATAAATATAAAATCGCGAGATGATTATTATACAAAATGAATTATATAAAATATAAATATTATACATAGGATAATGAACATAGTAACTTTATTATCGCATTTGAAGATTATTTATTTAATAACGATAGAGAATATTATCGCATACTAATACTGTATAACGTAATATATGTATATATGTGTAATGGAGACCCGTATTCGCGTGTGTATGTATGTACATTACGTTATATAATATGAAAAAACCTGCAACCACTTCGTATAGTGTTTAGGGTGAAAGGTCAAAAAGAGGGGGGGGGTGAGAAAGGAGTGATTTTAGACGGTTAGGAGGGGCAAAATAATCTTTTTGTACATTGTACAAAACTCATCGAGAAGAAGAATAATCATGCGAGCGATTTTGAAGTTATCCTTTGTGTATTATATAAGAGCGAAACATCGATATTCGGAAAAGCTCAACCCCACCCTTAAATAATACCACAACAGCGTTTAACTATCGATGACTAGGAATATTGAGAGTATTTGATGTACGATTAATCGCGTACAGCGTGAACCGGAAGTGTGCGCTGCGTTTTTTTTAGATTTTAAGGTCTACCCCTGATCCTATGTAAAATGTATCATAGTACATTTATTGTCTATTAATATTATCTAATATTATTATCTACGTTTCTATTATTGCTTACTATTAATATTATTATTGTCATTATTAACATTATTATTGACTTTATTATTATTATTATTATTATCATTATTATTATTATTATTATTATTATTCATTGTCGCTACTATTAACGCGTTTACAGTAAGCGACTGTAAACGCCGTCTTCATTATTTTATCTCTGCTATTATTAAATTATTATCGAAGATGATGTTTTACGTGGTTAAGAAGATGCCAAAGTTGTTTAGGTTTATCGGCGCGATGATGGTCGGCCGGATATGTTCGTCGAAGGCTCTCTATCGAAACTTCTCTTTCTTGTTTTCGCGATGGCGCTATGTTAAACGAATTTTTAAAAATGCGCCTGTTTAACGTTCGATAGCTAGTCATAAAAATTTGTCTATTCACGTTCACAGAAAAAAAAAATTGAATAAAAGTGGAAAGAAATTAATGCAGATAACAGACGAAAATGAAAATAGCAAGAAAGTGACAAAAGCTAAATTCGGAATAAATAATGGCGATGATTTGGAAAAAAAATAACATCTATAGACGTTGAAAAGACAGTTTTGTGGTTGGCTTGTGTGAAGAGCGTTCGAGAAATCTTCGACGGTCATTTTGCGGTCGCAAAACACGCCGGCGCTATTATTACGGCGCGTTTGTTCGTTGGTTATATTTATTGCCGTCGCGGTTGATCGGATATCGCGCGGCTTTCGCAGGATCGAGACCGCGGATCGTTGATCCTGCGAAAATCGTCGTGTCCACCAAATGACGGTTGGTTAACTGATTATCCTTTTGCTTTCTCCGTTTTTTTTTTTCTTTTTTTTTCCGTTGGAAGAAGCCGAAGACTGAGGTACTTACATGTTGTATTCGCACGATCGATGCATCAAGCGTTTAATTATCTTTCCTTTCCTCTTACGTTCCATTAAACTATGTACTATATAGTTTTGTTTCCTCCCCTTTCGTTTTTTTTTCCTTCGTTCATTTCGTTTTCCCGCAAAACGCCTCGTTGTAAACGTTTTTGAAGGGGACTGTTCCTAAATAAAAAGAAAAAGATGATCTAGGCAATAAGATAAAGAATAACTGGAGTATAGTATGTGTGTGCGTTTCTCGATTTTTGTGCATGTATGAGTTCGTTGAAACTGTGCGTGTGCGCGTTAAAGGAGAAAGGATCGGATGATAGTTTCTTCAATTTTTCCGTGCGTTGTGTATCGTTGTATGATTGTCAATAACGAGTGAGTAATAAAGGGATAAAAGGAGAAAAAAACTCATATCAAGATAGTTGTGTCGGTGTTAGACGTGTACGGCCCTAGGTAAAAGGCAAAATGATAAAAAAATCTCGTTATCTAGTTAAAAAAAAAAAGCGTTTGTTAGATTGATTCTGAAATACGTACATGCCAGGCTCCGTTTATACGATATATTGTAAATATATGGCACTGCCCGTAGCAAAAATGGGAAACGAATACAGGGAGGTGGAGAACCGGGCGGAGAATAAGGCAGACGAACATGATCGTCGGCGTTCAAACGTGAGAAATAAATAAAACTCATCATAATATCAATTGCATCAATCTTTTTCGTGCACAGGAGAACGCGTCGTTTCGTTCATCATTATCATCGAGGATGTTTGTTGGCCACTTTATTGGCACGTGAACATTATAAGAATACGAATAGCAAAAAGAGAAACAAATGGGGCAATTATCTAAAAGATGGACGTTCCGTCCTTCTTGAGCGCTTTCGGAAAGTTTAATTCTGTAAAACAACAAGATAGAATTAAATCAAGGGAACGGTAGAAAGAAAGAAAAAGAATTATGAGTTCACAGAATGATCTTAATCCGTGAGACGATGCGACGAAACGCGCGCTTCGTTTCCAAAAGTTTCTCTCGTCTTTCTTATTCGAATTCATCTCACATAGGACCAAGTTCCCTGCCTCACGAAGCGAACATAGGAAAAAAAAAGAAAAAAAGAGGAAGAAAAAGAACACAATCACACACGCAAATCTCGCGGCGGGCGATTCGATCGACAGGAGACGATGAGTAAATTCGCCGCGAAAGTGAAATCTTCCAGAACGAATTCCAGACGACGAAACCTGAAGTTTCTTTCACGTGGATGAAATAAATCGTGTTATTTCGCCTCGCCGTGTCCTGTCGATCGATTTCTAACGTTTCTACACAGGGTAAACCACGTAAAATGGTAAAAGATAATCCCAGACGAAATAAAAAAATAAAAAAATAAATAAATAAATAAATAAATAAATAAAGCGAAGAGCAAAACGTCAGAAGTATAGCGAATTGAAGTATCTAGACAGTTAAATAAAATAAATAAGCAAGAAAAAAAAATATGAAGAGGTATTTCCTATAATATAGTAAGCGACAGGATGGGAAATGAGCCACACGCAAGATGAACGCGGCAGGATGCGCAGAAACGGAGGCGAACAAAAACAGTCGGTAGCAGGGAAATTGGATTTTTAGCATGAAATCTTCTGATCCAGGGTAAAAATAATCCGAAGCTCGGTTTCTAGACACGGTACGACTGGGTTTTCAAGACCTGGCAACACTTTCGAACACTTTAAACAAAAATAAAGAAAAACGAAAAATCAGAAAAAACCGAGGATCGACATTAAGGCAATACGAGAAAGCAAGGCGTCTTCGGGCAAAGACTGGCCAAAGTTCGCGACTCATCCTTTGACCAGCTTTTCCACGGGGAGGTCCGTAATTATAAACATAGCAGATACGGTGTATGTCTTGTGCGATTCAAATAAACCACATTGTTTTTAAATAATTCGTGTTATATTAATATACTCCCATTCTGGTTTTTGTATTAAACACTATCTCCGCTAATTTTCCTATAAATTATTATTTTTCAGATTGCTTTCTGAATTAATTAGATTCATTAAGACTGCCACTGTTACTGGCGCATACGTTGCGTCTCATTAATTGTTTCAATAATATTACTGACATATTGGTTTGGGTTAGATTTTTGTCTCTCAACATTGAAATGCACATTGCGTAATAATAATTATTCGATATTCTTATCCATTGATTATTGACAGTAACTCGCTCAACTTATTAATTGTTAACGAAGCTAGGTATAATGGACGTTCCTGAGAAGAAAACATAAAATTTCAGTAACAGTGAAAAGTATTGACTCGATAATCGACTCGTAGCAATTTCAAAGAAATGTTATCTTAAATGTGTTTACGTAATTTCGCGTAAATTATTTTCACGATTAAATTTATATCACATTATATAAATGGATAAGAGAGGAAGATAAGTATAAATCAATACACGAAATTTATTTAAATAATTTCGTTTAACTAAGTAGAATTTTTAACTCAAGAATACAGTCATATCAAATATTTTTGAAGATACTCGATTCATAATTGTTAAACGGTCTATTAAATTATTTAACATTATTTTATATGACAAAAACTTTAAATAGAATTTACCATCAAAGTTATAGAATGCGAATTAAGTAATCGATCTGAAATCTAAATCAAACCGTTTCGGTCATCCATGGCCCAAACGTATCAGTCGAGAATAAATTTCAATTCATACGATCTTGACGAACGATCGTTTTTCCCGATTACAAGAGCGAATTTATGCGAGAATAATTGATCGATCTCACGCCAGATCTCGATACACCTCCGCTGGTTATAGAAAGCTCGTTACATAAATTGTTTAACCTCCTCTCGAGCCATTACTATTGGGCGCTTATTACGTTTATTGCATAACACATTTCGCAACGTGTCTCGCGTGTGCGAAATCGCCGCGTCGCGTGAACCCATCGCCTCTGCTCTGTCCGGAATCAGATAATCGAGCTATTATTTCGGTTTTTTCTTTTTAATCGATTTCTTTGAACGATCGTTAAATTCATAGTACGAGGGAGAACGCTTGTTGGAAATGAGCTACGCCATCTCACGTTTGAAAGAGGTATCGATGAACAAGGCTCAGGTAAGAATAGTTCGCCTGCACGTCAAGCGGCGGGTACTACTGTAGCGCGTATCTGGTTGCAGTACCACGGGGGTTGAGCACGCTTTTAATGTCAGATAAAAATAGACAAATTACTAATAGTTACGTATTAGTAAATTGATTAGTAAAATTATAAAACAAATTCGTAAATAGTAAAGTAGCAGTAAAGTTAATGAAATCACTTTGGCATTTAATATATGAACAGAATGATAATAAGTTCTCACAAAAATGTATATTACCAAACGTAAAAAGAATTATGTATACTCATAAAAGATTAGAAACGTATAATACAACGTTCTATATAAGCATATTAATCTGAATTTTATGTGTCGTTTCTACTGTCCTTAGTTCATTTTTGGGAAACATATAAACTGATGTACGTTATTTTTCCCTTTTTCCTGCCACGATTGTCTCAACCAATTATCAAATGTTTGAAGAAAGTCGACCTGGAAATGGAAATGGGGAGAATTTTATATTGCAATTTTATAGCTAACGTTTCCTAAACTGTTCACTTAATCACCGTATAACATCTATCAACGTCTACGCTTCTGCCATAATATATACGAAATCACCGAATTTTTTCCTACATTCAATAATCCCATTCACATCTTCGAAAAAGAAAAAACAGAAAGGATTCAAAATAGAGATCACGATAAATTCTATCTAACATGGATCAACATTTCATATTTACATCTACTTTGCTAACTCTACGGATTTTTTACGCGATAGAACAAGGGATGGCTATAAACGCACAGTTCCCCTTCCTCCTCGCTCGTACATCTCCCGAAGACGTCAAAGCCAAAATTACACGTCATAAAGTTCGAAATGCGGCAGTAACGCCAGGGACAATCCGTCGTCGGGCGCGTAATCGAAAGCTCGGAAAGCTCTCTTCTGAATGCGTTCGCGCCCAGCCGCGCCTCCCTGTTTCGTGGTAATCGACTACGGCACGAGGCAAACACCAGCCGCCATGCGAATTCAAAGTTAAGACAATGCCGTTAATTTTTGGTCGGTCCTATTGTTCCTCGGGACACAATTCATCTGTCAACCGGTACCGACTTCTGCCTGCAGACTCGACGTTACGCGATTCAACGATAGATCATCTCCTTTCTCTATCCTACTGTCCACCATGAAATCATTTTTACCCTATCCCCTCCGTTATTCGATTATTTTCAGACGAAACGACATGCGATGAGTTTTTGAAGAAAAGGAAAAAAGAAAACCAGGAGATAGGAAGAAGACAAGAGAACGAATGAGGACGAGGTGACGAAACTCGCGAGGCGTTGGTCAATAATTTCACCAGCCGTTTGCACGGTCGTTTGAATGCGTGTTAACTATGGTGACGTCACCACAATGGCGGACACTAATCTCCACGTCAGAAGCAGAGGTGCCCCCGTGCTCACCCCAACCACCAACCCTTTCTCGTACGCCGCTATCGTCCCTGATCTGTCGGTTTTCCGGACAAAATATGTCAAACGCTCAACTCCCACCCCATCCGCGTTTCCGGCGTCGCGTCGCCGTTTCGTCCGCATCCGTTCGTCGCGAGCGTGGAAAACAGCGCACCAGCAGTCAGTATGATAAAAAAAAGGAGAGAGAGAGAGAAAAAAGAGAAGAGGAGAGCGAAGAGGAAGGCAGAGAAATGGAGAAGGACGCGTATAATTTTAGTCCTTTATCGTGACGTTTCGTTAACTATTCCGAGTTCGTCGCTGACGTTTAGTTTTACCGAATTTTTCGGGATTTCGGGTGTACATGCGTTTTAGGAAACAGACTCGAGGCCTTCTTTGTCGCGATGTTTCGTCAACCAAGCACGGGAACAGAAATTTTCTTTCTCGTTCGGATTTGTCTTTCTTTTTCCTTTCCTCTAAATTTTACGGCTCTGCGTTGTCGTTAACGAGTTGCATTCTTGCTGAATTATCGAGATATATTTGTATACTTTCGTTCGTTCGTGTGATAGGTAACGGAGTTGATAACAACGTTCACTTTCAACCATTTTTTATTCTGCCTTTCAGGCATTTTATATGAATTTGGAGAAAAGATTCGTAAATTGCTCATTCGATTAGTTCATATCAGTTGATTGGTATGTACTTCTAAGTAGAATTGCGAAGCTCATAAAAATAATACATTTCAAATTTCCCCTGTTTGTAATTACACAAAATATATCGATGGTTTCGGTCAAATTAATAACAACTTGTATTCAAAATCGCTCTCCAAAAACAGAGATAATATCCAACAATAATAAAATAATAGTAAACACGATTCAAAGCGGAAATTTTCTCAAATTCTATGTAACGATGTCTTGCGATTATTACGTGAATTATATTGACTCGCGCATTCTCCAACGAATGTAACCATTAATTGCGCGTGCTAAACTTAGCCCAGCCGAACCTCTGTTAAAATTAAACTATCGATTTTCACCTACGAATAATCTCAACGTTCCCGAAAATTTGAGCTACATTGTTAACACAAAGTTATATATATAACTTTATATATAACATATATATATATATATATATATGTATATATGTAATTTGCAAGTAATATCAAGGATACTTTCGAAACTAAGAATCGAGTATCGATTTGTAGTGTTTTCCTATTTCGTTCCATACACCTGAGTTACCTGATATACAGCAGCAACGTAACACACGGTTGCCTACTAATAGGTGGTACACTTCCCTACAAAATTTCAACCCCTCACAGAACCGGTCCGAGCGTAAGTTAGAGACCCTGCATAGGAAGGGATCACTGTGCTTAAAGTACGCCAATAGGGCCGTATCGTTCTTTGATGAAAAAAAAAAAATAAAATCTTAATAAGATTCTAATTTTAATAAAAGCTATTATCCTAATAAAACTAATTCTAACAACGACTAAAATTAAAAGCGCAATTTTCGTAAAACTTTTCGCTTCAAATATAAATTTCGAACGTACTACACGTTCGTCTTATACAATATAACTTCTTATACGATAACACTCTTCGTTATTAGGATTTAACTACATTATTTACGACGAACAAATAAATCAACCTCATCAAGTATCCCTACGAGTTAACTCGAGATTACATTTTATTATTAATCATTCTCTTATTCCTCTCTTTACATGCTACGAATCTTTAAAGCTTATAACAGTCAACCCTAAAACCTTAGACCTCGCTTCTGTATATATAAGATCAATTCCACAATTAATTTTCTAAACCAAACGATCGCACCGCTCGAGCATCGTTCTCTCATTCCTCGCGATTGCTCCCGAGAACGCGTTTATTTCCCTTTAAATGGCCGCCATTTCGCTATCTCGTCAGAGACACGTATGATCTCGCGGCCGTTTAAGCGATTACGTTGTTCGCCGTGTATATCTTAATGTCCGGTATTCAGTTCACCACCGTTACAGGCAGCGTCGTGAAAAACTACGGCAACCGGAGGTTAACTACTAGCGGAGGAGGCACCGGGGCCTCGAAGTTTGTTAGATCGCGGAATTAGTCGGCTGTTAAGCCAGATAAGCAGTCAACATGGACGAAAACAATTGCGCTGGATTAGTTCGGCTGCGTTCGCGCCACTGTCTCGTTCCCGGTTAAAAGATTAAACGGTGCTCGTTTGTCTTCGCGGCAAGAGGTCTCGCTTCTCCGTCGTTCGAGAATCGTTTCACGGTGAAGAAGCGTTAAGGATCGCCAACAAAAAGTAGAAAGAAAAGGAACGAGAGGAGGAAGAAGAAAAAAATAAAAATAGCGACCGAGAGGGTAATAATACCCTCGAATAATAGTAACACTGGTGTGGAACGAAAATCCGTGACTTAGTTGGGCAAATTTGTTGAATTATCTTATCGTCGAATATCTCGTCGACCGGCACGACGTCGAATTAATTTCAATCTCATTATTGCCGATACTTCGTCGTTCCCGCGACTGTCCTTCTCCGTTTCCCGATAAAGAACTGGGAAAGTATTGTCGGATGAAGCTCTCGATCTCTTCTCGGCCTTTACAACGTCCGCCTAATTAAATGGATACTCCTAAATCAATTACTGGAACGTTTCTTTGCGCGGGCCACCATGCCACGCTTTGCTTTTCGATTTTCCAATTTGCGGTCGATACTGCGAGACCGGCTGCTCTTATCGCGCTTTTTCTTTCCCTAGCTGTCGATGGATGAAGCCACTTCTGAATCGAGTCAACTTTCAAGTCTCGTAACCCTGCTGCGTTCTTTTGGTCATTTTTGACTCATTGTAATAATATCTTAATATCGAACATCGTCTCAAGTTTGAACACGATACGAGAGTATCGTAGTTGATGCGTTTTTTAAGACGCTAAAAATCTTCTTATCTGTAGAGATAGGAGCAAGATCGCAATATAAAAATTCGAGAATCGCGGCAAGGTTAAATTCAAGTAGCGCCTTGCCAATGTTTTGCTCGTACTTAACTCGAAGCCGTTTGAATTCAAGTGAGAAGTACCTACAATGCCGCTGAGGAACGTGATGCTTGCGGGTATGCGGTATACAGGATTTACACTTACATCTCGTTTGTAAAGAAGATATTACAGATTTAACGTATTATGTAATCGTGATATTTTTTAATAAGATCGACAATACGCCTTTTAGTTTAGAAATACTTGTAAAGTTAACACTTTTTCCTTATCAAGAATTGTCAATAATAATCAGTATACCTTCCAATATTTCTCCATCTTTGCTTAAATCTACAGAAACCGATACAGCAAGAGATACATGAAAAAAAGGAGAAGGAAAAGGAGAAGAAATCGTGGGAAATGAAACGAATCAGCGTAAGTCGCTAAACTATCCGCATACGTTTCATCGAGTTGCCTGAGCGCTTTCTTTCCGCTCGTTTGCCAGGGGCGCAAAAGATCGCCTATATTTTTCAAGGAAGAGAAATCCTCCCCCGAAGGGTCAGTATTCGCTTACTACAAGGGTAGCTTTGACCAATCGTATGCGTGGGCTTACCACCCCTTTCTGCTGACCAATCGAGGACCGTTTTGACGTGTCCTGGCTAGACTGGTCCCTTTAGGGATATGCCGAAGCCTAACGAACCCGGTTAGTGCGGCTGGCTTGTTCGTTAAAATTTTACGCCGCTAACTCGTCGCAATTTCCTGCGATACGCTCGAATTTATACTTCTTCCGACACTTGACACGTGAATTTTTTAGCGATGACACGAAAATTTTAGCGACTACTTGGTGGAAGCTGTTAAAAACAAAATTTTTAGCTATATGACATGTACATATAGGGGTTAAGTTTGGATGTAACAGGCTCTAATTTTGTAATCACCAGATCACCGAGGATATTTATACAAATTCACATTTTTACGAATATAATTAGAAAAAATCAACTACGACGGACAATTCTTTTGCTTGCTGAATATTATGGCAAATATTAGAATTTGGATATTTTTTAAGTTTCCAAATTTCCAATAAATGCATAACGATTCGCAGTCTAGGCAATCGTTAAAATCGGTGGTGATTTTATAATGAAATATTGATCGGGTAATTTTTCACTATTTTAACCAGTCACACACTGGCTCTTATATATGTGTACAATATATAATATAAATAATAGATTTCTATCTATTTAAGAGAGGTTTTTATGTTCGTAACCTTTGCGCCTTGGTCGCAATTTCTTTTTCTAATTTGAGGGAAATCGATCCCCATTGCATTCGAAATTCTCAATTCAATATTTTATTAATAATTCAATCTAAATTCTAAAATGAAAGATATTTCATTTCTCGAGAGGATTTTTATTATATCTATCACGAACGAAACATTTATTTCTAATCCATTAGAAATTCACAATTAAAAATTGATCGCATTCTCTGAAACTTAACTCATCCATCTAACGTTAAATATCAAGCTATATCTTATGGAGCCAAGACATAGTGGTCATAAAGTAGACCAAGATACTCTCGAGAATACTTTCTCTCTCTCTCTCTCTCTCTCTCCCTCTGACTAACATTTTAAAAATGCAAACCTGCTTAGAGTCGCACGTTACATTCCCTTTTATAGTCGCAAACAATAGAAAATATTTTACATATAATTAAGAATATTTATTAATTACTATTAGAAAAAAAGCCCGATTTTCACATTTAGAAAATAAACAAACCTATACGTTTATGGATATCGAAACATAATATTATTCCAACTTCTGAAACGTACTTAGGAATCCAAACTAAGAAAGATGGTAAAAGATTCAAACGATTATCTACTTTAAATTATTACAAATTCTTCAACTACTGACCGATTTCACAACTATCTCGCGTCACGCGCCTTACTACACCATTTTCTCTCGATTCGATCGATTAGATCTCCAAATTGGGGAGATTTGCTAAGAGCGAGAATAAAACGTTTAAACATTTATCTACGACCGGCACGACGCGACGTTTCAATCTGATCTCGGTTCTCCCCCGACGATCGAGCCTCCGGTTCTCTGGTTCGATCGATCGATCGCTTAATTTTCCAGAATCAAGCCTTTAGCCCTCAGAGTATATCAGCGTCTCGCGACAGGGTCCGAGTGGCGCTTTGCTTTTGCAAAATTCACGCAGCAGCCGGAAAGCTGGATACCGGGCTAGCGAGATAATAATGATGAAGTTCGGTGTCCGTGTAGCCGGAGTGGATGGCGAGACCGGGAGGGTTGTAGCCGGCGGAAGGAGAAAGGCAACTCCGTCCGGAGGGGGTGGGTTATACATTTGAGTACATAAATGTATGTAACTTTGAGTTTGTGTTGGAGTGGGCGTCGGCCATCTTGTCCGGTGGGTATTGACCGAGGCGACCGCCAGGCGAGAGACATGCCATGGCGGGCAAACCACCTCTAGTTACTACCCCCGGCGCTAATTGCTCTTATTAGTTAAATCCGTGCGGTATCGTCGCTAACTTATATCGTGTCACGCCACGAGGAAAAAATCCGTCGCTGCCGTCGAGATCGCGTGCACGACTCGACTCTGTCGAGAAAAATAAGGAAACTGAGAAGATAGTTGCATATGTAAGTAGTACGCGAAATTTTTGGGCTTCTTTTAGCGGTCAATTTTGAGTAATTAGAATTGCGTCAGTCGCGTGCACCGCTTCACCGTACGAAGGAAAATAAGAGCGACTGGCATTAATATTCAGGCACCGTGGTACGCAGGTGGTATTATTGTTGCATACAGATGTACCTACGTTTGTTTAAAGCTGCTCATTGGCTGACTATTTTCAGTGTATTGATATAAATATCGTCGAAGCATGTATCTGATTAGTTAAGTTAAGTCGAATCTTGTGAAATATCCAAATATTAATGCGAGAACCTAGTATCCGAAGTGTCTGCATATGTAGAGAATTTTTTAAAGTTTCGCAACTAGTAAATGAAGTAACTAAGTTTTATGTAGAAGATAGGGGATTTTTAGATTTTTATATTGGCGCGATGAATGGTAATTGCTCGGATTGATTTGGAGAATGAGACGTGGAATGGAAATGGGTGAAAAAAAAAGAAAGAAAATAGGATAAATATTGCGAAAGGCGATTTGGGAATTTATGGTGGTTGTCTCGCTGTTATGAAATTTGGATATAAACTAATATAAAGGTAGACAGTAATAAATGGAATTTCATTCGAATAAAAAAAATGTCATTTTAAAACTCGTTTAGTCAATGTTTCTAGCATCGCGGCACAGTTACTCTCAACTTTTTCTCCGAGTTTGACCATTTCAAGGCACGCATTTGCATTTGTCTCCGAAGCTGTTTTACTTTCCACTTTCAGTTATGCTCACTTATTCATGGCTATTTTAGACGTGACTAACGACGAGATAAATCTAAGAATTCTCGCAATTAACGCGAAGAAAAAATCACGTGCATCCTTGTCGCAATATTTTCGCAATATTTCCATTTTTCTAAGTCTATTTTCGATTTTTATTGTTTCCATAGTTGGCGCTTATTCACCATTCGATGTTCGACAAACCTTTCGCTTAAAATTGAAAAACCTCTTCATCGAACTATCCGAGATTATGCTGACATTTTCCGATGTTTAATACATTTCCACGAACCGTGTTTATTGCCTCCTAATAGCGTCTACGATTTCTACAGCCTCGTCAAGATCACAAACCATCTCGGAATAGCTGACGAAATAGCTATTTAACAATGGCTTACTTGTATATCGCGATAAAAAAGTAACAGGCATGCTGGTAAAAGTGTATGAATTAATTCCCTGGAAAACGTGATATCTTTAATTCTCCGCTCGAAGCACGCTGGAGATTATCCTGGAGAATCAAGCCAATCTAAGTATTCATTCAAAGCAGCAACACTCTAATTAAACCTCCAAAATAACATACACCTAAATAAAATAATAGACACAAGCGAATCCTCGTAATCGTATTTCATTATTTGTCAACTATACCTCGATTCTTAAGTTTACTCGTCGCTGTGTTTCATTCCCTCGCGACGATACTTCGATTTCTAATTCTACCAATTACCATATTGCGTTTCGTTCTAATTAAACTCCGTTCTCGATACTCCTTGTTTCTTAAAAAGATCTTCGAGTTTCAATTTTTCTCGTTCGTCCGATAGACTGCTAACCAAACCGGTATGAAAATTACGTTCGTTATTTCGGTAAAAATGCCTGCACGGTTCAGCAACGACTCAGCCCACCTCGTAATAATCGTCGCTCGACGACGAATCGTGGAATGTCTCGCGACCAACGGTACTCGTGTCGTTGGAATTCTGTTAGTCACGCGCGCGATGCAAGGTCCATCGAAAGGCGAGCTGGGACGCGAGCGGAACGAGAGAAACGTCGGAGGATGGTTTCGCTCGGTTTGCGGCTGACGAAAATTCCAAAGGTTCGTCCGTTCGTTGGCCGCTCGCCGCAGCAACCGTGTATACGCGCGGACTCTAATTCACGGCTGGTATTTCGCGTGGCGTGTATTTTAAGGCTAGCCCCGGCTCTAAAATTCCACCCTTGCCCGTGTGCGCCCATCCTCTGTGCGCCCCGTCCTTCATTCAGCGCCGACTCTCCTCGTCCCTCGTCCATACCGCTTCGTGTTTCTCTCCTATGTACTCCCTCCCCTATTCCACCTCCCTCACCTCGTCTCTCTCCATCTCTATGGCCAGTTTCCGTTTGTCCCTTTCCCGTTCTATCTCTCTCTCTCTCTCTCTCTATCGGTAACCAGCACGTTCGTCCATCCTTCTTCGACTCTCGAACTCACCCTCTAGTCTCGATCGCTCTCTCCCTCTTTCTCTCTCTCTCTCTCTCTCTCTCTTTCTCTCTATCGCTCTTTCGCAGCTTCTCTACCCCTCGAACACACGAGTAACCAAGGTATAGGTAGGTAGGTAGTAGGTGGTTGTGGTGGTGGTAGATATAGTGGCTGTAGATATAAAGGTTGTTCAACGAGGGGGGTGAGCGGGGGATGAGACGGTGGAAAAGGAACGAGACGGATAATACGCGGAAGAGGGACGCTGGTAGCAACAGAGAAGCATCGCGAACTGCGGGCAAAACGGAAAGAGAGGAGGACACAGATGTGGAGAAACTGAAAGAGAGAGAAACCCGAGGGGAAGGGAAGCGAGGAGCAGAGAGAGAGAGAGAGAGAGAGAATTCTTGGACTCCGTGTGGTAGTGCAAGGGTTCGTTCGACCCTTAAGGGGTTGTGGCTAGCATCAGCCCCCCTTTGCCCCAGTCCTCAGCCACCGCTATCCCCTTTACCGACCTCCACGCTGCTGCTTCTCTTCCTACTCCTTCCACTGGTCCTTGTCGACCACCCAGTTAGCCACCCTCGTAGCCACCCCACGACCGGCAAAACTACCCTACCGCCGGCGGCCATTTTACTCTCCCTTCGCCCTGGACTCGCCAAATTGTAATCCGAGGCCCTGGAATTCCGGGCAGAGCAACCGTGGTCCGGCCTCAAAGGAGGCTTCCTTCGCCTCTCGACTTACCCTTGGATAATGATTAACGGAGTGCTCCTCTTTCTCACCCATAGCCGCGTTTCCTTCGCCCTCCGCGCACCTCGCCAACACAAACAAAGAGCACGGATCACGGCCGACTCCGCTTGGTAATAAGTACGCGAAGCATCGCGGAAATTTTATTCCGCTGCACGCGAGGTCCGGTCGTTTGATGTCGCCCAGACGCCTGTTATACCGAACGAGCTGAACCGCTTTTCGCATTTACGAAGGAACAGACGTTCCTTGGCCAGAGGCCTCGCTTACTTCGTGTGTTTTGTCTTTCGATGCGATTGCTAAGGGAATCTTTTGTGGCGCGAGGACGCGCGTTCTAGAGAAAGTACAGCCGTTAACTTTCGACGCGACGAGAAGATGGATTTGTATACTTTCTTCGAATTTGTGGAATACGACGAAGAAGAAAAATTTGCTTTGGCGATCGGTTTCTTCCGTACGTTTATACGGCGTTGTACGTAACCATTCGCAGGATAAATGATTTTAGTTTCGACGTGAATTTCAAACTTCTAATCTTTCCTAATTTACCATTCCTATGCTTGATCTTTTTTATACCTTTCTTTAACGCTGGCAAAACTAGCGTGACCAGGAATATTTCAAATTTCCAACAGCGCCGTGATTTTCCCTGAATAATTTCAAACCTACCGTCAATGACGCGAAATCTGTTGCTAATTCGCAGCTACGTAGCATCGCACGCGAATGAACTGAGAAACACGTAGACAATAATTCTATATCTCGGCTGCTTCGGATTTATCTGATTGGGTGAGCGGTATCGCCGGGAAATTCGCGATTATCTGTTTATGGCGCGGTTAATGGGGGTCGTGCGTAGCCGAGAACCATTCGAACCTCGTGCCTGCCCGATATTGGCCAATAACGTAGCACGTACTTACACTGCGCCGTATCCTCGAGACTCCGATAAAGAAAATTAATGGTCGAACACGAGGAAAAGGTGGACGCGCGACAGGAATGCAGGACAGGAGCGTGATGAACCGTGGGTCGGGACATTTCCATGTTGCGTTTATTTCGTCTTCTCGATTTCTCTTCGCACACACTTTCCAACCACTTTAATAATTCGCAACACACACACACATCGATTTCGACGCATTGATTGCTATCGTCTGGGACCACTAATGTTTAATTTATTAACCACCTCGAGTACAATTTTTATACTATCTCTATTTCACAATCGTTGACCAACGAACAACTCGACAGCCAACAGTTATGTGCATAAGTGTTTGGGAAAAAGTAGAAACATATATTTTCGTAATCGTTAAAAACAGGATTCGTACGGAATACAAGATTCAGGATCTTCGATGATTACACTTAAATCAATTTACATTTCAATATCGTTCGGCAATGGAATATCGTCGAAAACGTTCATATACGGTGTGACATAAAACGGTAGAAGTGTAATATGCAGAAGAAAGATACTTTAGCGAATAAAATGGCAGCCATCTTTTCAACGACTTTCGCACTAATAGGAAAAGTTCTTTAAGAAAAATGTTTGTATTCCACTATATTCTTTTTTACCGACTAATTTTGATCTAATTAACGCATCGATAGTTTGTTCAATGAAAATATAAATTGAGCTTCGTGTAAAAAAAATGTTCGACTTACTTTTTCAAGTAAAAATAAGCGGGAGCATAGTGGTTTTAAAATTTTGAACGGTGTAGGTAAATTTGTGCTGTACGAGGAACATAGTGCATTTTAATTCCGTGGACCGTAAATGTGAAGTTACGGGGCATTGTTTTATAGTCATTTGAAGATACTGTTCTAAGATAATTTTACGATAATAAAAGCCTTCTTGTTTGTAACCAAACCGAGCACTATTTTATAGATTAAAAATAAAAATACAGAATAAAATAAAGAATAATTTAGGTTCTGCCTTTGCTAATTTCTAATTTCCCTTCTTTTAACGTAACGATGTAATGTAACAGTAATTAGTGGTCCCCAGATATAGAAAGATATTTTCTAAAATTTTGCTGCTATACCGTGGATGGTTAAGTATGTATTTATGAGAAATTTCAAAGTGCAAAAAATGCATATAATATGCAGAAATATACAAATCACCTAAACGATGCTACTTGTTAGCAGTTAAAACAGCTTTTGTTTAAGAATATTCTCAAGAATATAAATTTGCATAAACATCCACAGCCTATTTATCACACGTAACTATCAACGTGTATCAGAATCAATGCGTCCGAAGTTTAAAGTCACTCATTTTCACAATATTGCACGCTCTTCGTTCAAAACACCGTAACACCATAATAAGTACACTGTAGAATATCCTCAAAAGAAATCCAAGATCACCAAAGTAGCTGTATTCACAGATTCATCTTCCACGAGGCACCTGCAACAAACAATAGAAAGCTCATACAATACCATCCATTAATAAAGCGTCTAAAAAATGCTGAAAGCGCGACGCGAAAATGCTTAAGACCAGGCTCTAATCCTCCAAGCCAAACATCATTCTTTCGTATAAAATTTTCAAGACGCTTTCAAAAACACAGGGATAAAGATCAAAGAAGAAATTGAATTGGACTCGTGAGAGTGGCCTCTCGTCTTCGAGCACCGTGTTTATCTAGCTTCCTGGTAGATTTTATCACCTCGAATATAATTTGTTGTGCAGCAACATTAGCGGTCGCAGCGACATTTGTCATTCTGTACGCGCGCCTCTGTGTTGACAGGGCTGGCCCCGTTTCGAGGTCGAAGTTCACCGTGGAAACCGGACCAGGAACTGGCTAAACGAGTAGCCGAGTCTTGTCGATCCTGCATCGACTGACCACAATCGCCCATGTAGACAAATTCGTATCAGTGGTGATCAACCCCCGTGTTTCGTCGACGTTACATCCTAATTCAATAGCGTCGCTTTAATATTTAGCAGCCGGCTCTGTCGAGTATCGGGAAACGACTCGAGGGTGGAAAATGCTCTTCACGTGTTTATATTAAGCATATGCAAAGTACTGTCAGCTTTATTTAACAACGTATTAAGTTTATAGATTTTAACAGACGATAGTAATGAAAATATGACAAGCGTTTTCAATATCTAATTTAATATCAATATTTATTTTCTACGTGTATATATTCCAAATATCGTGCATTTAATTCTACCAGTCTATCCTCTGTTAATCACTTCTCAATTAATTGATTAATAACTTCTGGAAAAAATTATTGGTTCTTAAAGTATATCAAGATAGAACCATCACGCCGGATTATTTAATTCGATTTGCGTTTGTACACGTTTGGCTATTTAATTTGAATGCAATTATTCATTATATCAATAAAGATTTGTCGTGAAAAAATGAAATGTAACGTTTATAAAAAAAAAAAAACGCCGGTGTAAAAAGTACATCTTATCGCATGATTATCACCCCAAAAATCAAAAGCATGACATCCAATCATCGTGAACGATGAGTTACAATTAAGAGCAAAGTTTCTTGTGGTTATCTTAAGGAAATCGTGGTTCAGTTTGAGCAAAGAAAAAGCGCGATTCATAAAATATAAGATATTTGAAATTATTTTAGCGCGGATGGGCAGTCCGCGAAGGAAGTTTGATTAATGGCAATTTAAATTAGACGATAATTTTAAACCGCCCTAAATAAAGCTAATTTTATATCGACTTTGCGTCATTCCATGTATAGAAGGATTATTTAAATACAGTATATCAGAAGCCGCGAAATTCGGAATTTTATCGAAGAATCGATCGGAGAACCGATTAAAATTTCAATCCTATTGTACATAACGGTATGACTGAAAAAAATTTGTCGAAGCCGAAATTGAAACCAGATATCCGGATATTTTCTTCGTAAATTTAAATTCTCTACGCGCTGAGCATCATTTGTTGGATCGAAGTGACAAGATTTAAATCCGAATTAAGAGAAGAAAATTCTATAGATCAGCGGAAATGTGGCTCGCTGGCTGGCTCGGTTTTCAAATTTTGATACCGTTTGTCCTATGGATCTCACGCGGAGAAAAATGTCGTGTGGGATTCCAGCTGATCGTTCATTTGAAGAACGTTCGTTGGGGATGGTTCGGGAACCGATCGCTCTGTCCAATTTTCTGGATTTCTCGTGCACGAACCTCTACAGATCTGGAAACGAATGTGAAACGAAGCCTAGCTCCCATCCTCTTGATATAAGAGGGATATATAGGAAGGAGGAAGAGGGGATCGAAGGGAAGCAAGAGGACTCTTCCAACGATGCTTTGCTCCTGAGCGTGTACATCCCACGCTGTACACATATCGACATCGGTCATGCATGACAAGACGCCTGACTGGCCACGCCAGTAAAAACGAGGAAAACGCGGAGAATACAAACTCGCCTCGTTCCTTTCGCGCCATTTCAAGACTCTCTTCCCCGTCGACTTCCTCTTGGATCTTCATCTTCTTTCTTTTCCTCCTTCGTTTCTTTTTTTTTCTTTTTTTTTATGGAAAAAGGTTGGATGTTGAGGAATCTACGTCGACCATTGTTATGAAAAGCGCAATATCCTTGATAGCCGCGTGAAAAGTTTCTGGGGATGGGGGGAGGGAGGGAAAGAAGGTTGCAGTTAAAGGAGAAGAGTAAGAGACGAAAAGGATTTAACGCGATGTCAAGATAATTCTGAATTCGAAGGATTCGATTCTTGAGAGCTGGAGAAATAGATAACCGTTGGAGCCTTTGACTGTTTGTGTATCAAACAATCTAAATACATTTTGTACGTTTCTTACGGATAATTTCTTACCAGTAAGCGTCGTACGTATATTCAAACTGTTAGTTTAACGAACCGTACACTTTTCTATGGAGAATTTAACTTAGAATTTGCATTCAGTTTCGTTATCGTTATTTGCTAGATTAATTATACGATTGGTATGCATATTAAAATCTCCGATGAATAATAATTGACGCAATTTTCTTCAAATATGTATAACCACAACAATTCAAGAATCAGCAAGTCCATCCAAGAATTTATCGAACCAAATAAAAACTTTGCCTCGCGAAGAAAACCCCTTCTTTGCAAATAAATATCGCGTGACATATCACGATTCTTATCTCAATTCTGTTTTCCACTCGCTGGAACCTCTTGCTCCTACCACCTAGAACTTTAAGAAGGAAAAACGAGCCATAGGAGCGACTCTAGTAAAGAGAGGTGGTAATCGAAGGCGCAGAGGGATGCAAACTTGTGGTGGCGGATTCGCGCGCATTAGGAGGGCAGGCAATCTCTCCGTGCAGTTTTTCAGGAACCAGAGAGACCAGAGAGAGGACCGTGTGTCCGCAGCTGATAAGGGATACCTTTATCAAAAATCCCTTCCTTCCAACCGCTGTTTTCCTTGCTGCAAGGTAGCCGAAGGAGGGCTGGAATTTTCGGTCCAAGCCCTGCCCCTTGAGCAGCGTGATTCTCGAATTTATAGTCGGTTGGTCCCGCTACGACGGATCGCTGCGAATAGAGCAAGGATTATTTGAGTCGGAGAAATATTCGAACGGAGTCAAGTAATTTGCCTTGTTATTCGACAAACTCGGTTACGAACAATTTTTAATCCACGTTTCAACACGGTTGAAAGGTATTTTGGTGAAACACATAGCGTGTACATACGTTGACTAAGCTTCGATATTTTTTAATTTAATGAAACTTGAATATCACCAGACACCGTTAGCCTTTCCTTCTGATGAAAGTTACATGTTCGTGGAGAATTTTGGTCTGCCGATGCCGTTACACCGAATAACACCGATTTTAGCGAATTACAGGGCAAATGACGTAGCCTGACTTAAACATCCTTCCGGCTCAAACGACCGTACCTCGCTCTATTCCGCTTAAAGGATCCTCGCGAATTTAGAAAGCGTTGAAAACAAAAATGGGAATTAGGTAGCAGAGACTGATGACTTTTTCTGGGTCGGACAACTATTTTAACGCACAGTGCGGCGTAGCGAGTCGACGCGACACGACGAACCCCGAAGCCACGTCTCTCTGTACGCGCACAGTGCCATCGAAGTCATTCGAGATTTTTTCGCGGGGGAAAATTCGAAAACGAGCACGAAAATCCGGCGAATTTCCAGAACAGTGCGTCGTATCGATTCGGGTTTCCGTGGGCGTTGCTATGAGATGGACCCTTGTACAGCTCGGCAAGCACGAGAGCAAGCGAGCAAGATGGAATGAGCGTAGGAGGAAGTAGCACCGGCTTGCAGAGAGAGGTCTTGAGTGTCGCCAAGCTACCCTCCACCTCCTTTACCTCCTCGCGACAACCCAGCCCCGCGTGCTTCGTAGCCACGGTCTCTTCCTACGACCACTCTCCGCTTCTCTGCGCCCGTTATTACTTCTACAAATATACAAGCTATCACATTCCATGATCGAACTCGCAAGGAAGAGAAAGGTAGATAGATAGATAGATAGATAGATAGATAGATAGAGAGGGAGAGAGAGAGAGAAAAAGAGCGCATCGCGTCACGCGGTAAATTCGATGAAATCGGCCCGTTAATACCCGCTTCAAAGAAACGCGCCAGTCGACTTTCACTCTTTTCACGCAGCAGCGAGATCTTACCTACGATTCTCCGCCTCTCCTTGCTCTTCGTCTTTCTCTATATGGTGTTTCTCTGGAGCGCCACCCTCGCCGCACGCTCTCTTCGTCTTTTGTTCGACCTACGTGTCTCGAGTAGGAAATAATGTGAAAGATCGCGGAGAAACGAGCGAAGAATCGAGCGTAGGAGCGACGCTCCTCCTTATTGTCCTTCCTAGCGAAATCTCGGAACTTGATGCGAGTCGAAGGGAGAGACGCGGATAAGGACGAGGATAGTGTGGTGGTTGGATAAATCATGCATTATGAGAGTGTATGAGTGTAAATAGCGATAGGACGAGGTGCAATGGCTGGTCGTTTTTTGGTGATTATGGTAGAGGTATTTATAGAGGTGAGATTCTTCGGCGTAGTCGTCGAGTAAATGATTACAGCGTCCCGGTTTTGGTTCCTTTGAGAGATGCTTCCGCGTTTATAAGATCCGCAAGTAATTAGAATACTGTGTACGATGATACGTATGTATGTGATCATTGAGGTAATCGGAAATTACCGAATGATCGAATCTTCGTTAGTATCGATATACGAATCTAAACTCGATCAATTGTTTTGTGATGTGATAATAACATATCCTATCGAGCTAGGAAAATAGAAGGAATAGAGGGAACCTTAATAACGAACAATCTTCTGATATTAATAATCACGTCGAAAACATTAATTCAAGTTTTATTCTCTTTTGTTAACTTCGTCCAATTGTGTGATATGGCGTTTAATAAATGAGACGTAATGTTCGCGGGTCTAACTTTAATTAGTAATGGGGTAACTAATGATTCGATTAACAACTAGTAATTAATATTGTACATATAGAACGTATTAACGTTTATCAGTAAAAACTGTACCATCGACTTGATTTGATACATCGAAACTGAGCCTTGGATATCATCGAAAAGAATTTTTAATTCGATGATAGGAAAGAGGGCTGTTCATTTGTTCGCGAAAAGTTAAGACAATATGTATAAATGTTTGATACAAAGTTACTCTCGCTATTTAACGGATTATTACTGGAAAACCAGTACTCGTAAAATTCGTAAGATTTACGAATAGAAATGACGAATTGAAAGTCAGTGCATGAAAAAGATACATGACCAGCAGAGATAAATATTGTACACCTGTCCATTGAAACAGGTAGAACAGAGGTCCAGCATCCGGTCAAGCGAGATCAGAGATCACGAGTTAATCTTTTGCGCAGAGCCTGTCCATCCAGTTCTGGACCATGAGAATCCTGTTTAGAGGGATGCTCCCTTCAGATATTCAAGTCGAGGTCCTAAACAAGATTGTAATTCGAATCACAATTCATTCCTCGCTTGAACCCCGAGGCATACTATGCAGATTACGCTTCCAAGCATCTTCGTTCCTGGACAAAGTGCGCCGACGATTTCTATATTGTTTCCAAGGAAAATCGCGTCCGCAACTTTTTCAGAAAAGTTCCCCATTCTTGGTAATCCGAGTTTTCAATAATCTGACTTAACTTTCAAACCTGAGCAGGAAGCGGATACCAGTTCTTCCTTTTTTTTTTTTTATTAGGAAGTATTATACTTCTTCCTCGTTTTATTACTACATGAATGAAATTATTATTTGTCAATTTGTTGTATGTATTTATTGCCTGATATTTGTACATTTGAATCGTTATTTTTGTGTGTTTCTAAAAAATAGGTGTCATTAACCTTTAGCCTACGAAATTTGAAGAAATGGAATACTTGAATTTTTATATAAAGGACTCTATCGTATCCCTCTTTATTTTATTTTCGGTATCGTCGATAGCTTTGATACAATCGATAGCTGTAAAAAAATAATTCAAGTAAATAGAGTTGGACAAAAATAGATATCGGCTAAATAAGATTGCCATGTATCGTTTCTAAAATTGTTATGTCCAAATCCCTTTTCCTTGTTTCGGCCAGTCACCGAATATGAATTGATACCATAGAATATAACATCATCATGCTAATGACCATTATTCGTATATGACTAGTGTTACGTTTCGTAACAATGCCATGAGTCCTGGCACATACCTCGGTCGATCCGCCGATCGACTGCTGTTCAAACAACCTCAATAATCCTAAGGAATTACAATAAAAATTAGTATGCTTGACGACCAAAGTCTCAAATTACAGTAAACTCCATAAAATCAGAAAAATCTGGGTTTTCCATATTCGACGACCATTGGTGGGGGATGGTCAGCACTCTCACTCGTTCTTAAACATATCGCCCTCGCAAGAACTCAATCTCTTATAGTCAGTCAGACAGTTTACGTCGTTCAGACAGGGTGTTAGTGCCAGATTTCAGTGTTATTCAGTCAGAGCGTTAGTGTCAGAATTCAGTGTTACTCAGTCAGAGTCAGTAGCAGTCAGAGCGTCAGTCAGACAAACAGTAAGAATTAATCAATCATTCAGTTTATAGTCAGTATATCGTCAAGCTGCACGCATCAAGTATTCATCACGCTTATTGTTAAAAATATTTTTCGCGCATCATTCCTTTATTTAAGGCGTTAAGTGTTTGTTATTGTTAATTCTGTGTTACAATCTATCAACCACCTCTATAATCTTGAACGATATAGGGGACCAACCGATTTCATGGCGTCGATAAACTTATCGTAACGAGAATTTACGACTCTCGTTGACGCGTTGTATCGCGAACGCGTCTCTCCGCGATGCGGTTGAACAACTATTGTGTTTATCAACGAGAAAAAGTAAGAATATTATTAAATATTTCCTAAAAGCTGTGATCAAACGTAATCTTGGAGAATTATGTATAATGCGGACGTTACATAAAGAATAAATAGAAAAAGGTTGCAATTTATACCAAATGAAACTCAGGATTTTTCAATAGCAATATTTTTATTACGAGAATACCGCGAGTCAAAAATAACGCACAAAATAAAACAGGAGTCTAATCAAAGTTTACAAAATGCTTTAAAATTGTTAGAAAAGAATTTTAGCTATTCCATCGTAGTATACTAATTTTCACGTATACTTAACTACTTATAAGGATGAAACCAGAGCTACTTGCATAAAGTTATTTCAGAATCTTTGCCTTGCGAATCGAAACAGATGATCAACTTAGTAATGTGTAATACGAAGGATATCAAATCTTTTTCCACCTGTTCATCGGAACTAAATTGGTATATTCCAGTCAATCAACACCAACAAATGACTAACGAGATTCTATTCCCATCGAAGGCACTCGGCAACCCATTCGCGCGAACAAGACCGGCGCGCTATCAAGCGAAAACATAGGAAAATCCTGCTGTCAAAGGAGGCGAATAACTAGCTACTCGCGTAGGCAAGGATCGTGTACCGCCGTTCCATTCTCGCATCGTTCACGCATCAGCTTGAAAAAGGTCAACAAGACGTAAATCCGAGGGTCTGTATGAACAAACATCGAGAAAAAGAGAGAGTATGAGGACGCTGAGAGCGGAGAAACGCACGCGTCCTTTACGAAGGACTCTCCTCTCGGCCTTCTTCTTTCCCTTCTCTTTGTCCCTACAGTTTCCATGACGCGAGCCTACGTCACGGAATAACGGCTGGTAGCCTAGACTCGCTTAATTGGGTCCGCCATTTTCGGTGGCGCGACCCCTCGAAGGTCCTCAGCGTTTCCTCCTCCCCGCTGGAAAGGACTTCAGAAGGGTTGCCTACCGACACCATCACCACCACCACCATCACCATAGAAGGAGCACAGTCCTTTTACTCGCGCTCGACCCGAGTGGCTTTTGTTTTCGTCCCCAAAGGGTCCGCCATTTTGAATTTATGATACTCAGCCACTCGGGGGCTCGGACACCGAAAAACTTCGGTCGTTAGTGAAAGTTAAGAGCCTACCCTCTTCCAGCGGCCGCGCCAGACCGTGCGCAGTCATTTTCTGTAATAGCACGTGGACACGCGCGTGATGGACGCGCGCTTAATGACACGCGCCCTCCTCGATCAACTGCAAGCCTTTGCAACATCTTTCGGTACGGTGCAGTTAGATCTTGAACGGGATATTGGATTTTTTGTTGGTAGCATACGATTGCATGATTGTGAAAGAGGGGGATGTTTGGAGACGGTTGGAGGGTGGAGAACTATTTTGAGAGGGGTAATTTCTTGATACGTGGAAGTTGTAGCGTGGAAGGATGTGATACAAGAGTTGCCAATCTTTTCATCTGTTAATGTTGAATTTAACGAAATATCGATATAAATTAAACATATTGAGAATGTAATTTCTTCCTTTGAAGAATTTAATTTGGGGGATATGTTTTCTTATGTAGGTAATATCAGATTTTTTGAATATAAGTAAACGAGTCGATGATCGACTAGCATCACCGATCGCTGACGATTACATTGTCTATGAACAGTTTTGAAATTAAATATTTCAAAGAATTGCTACATAGATCTTCAAGATCTGTACATGGCAACATTGCAAGTGTTCTTCTCTATTGAAATATATTTATGAAAAGAGCGACCAAGTCAAACAGAAAAAGAAGCTTTATCAGTCAGGTCCATCGTTTAAGCACTGTTTTTTTCAGAGAAATTAAACTGTTACGATGATGGCTCCCTAAGGGTTCCATAAGGGTTGCAGATAATCAAATTTAAACACGCGAAGAGGGTATCCGATCTCTCTTGCTTATTTCCACTCGAGTAGACGATAAATAGATAAGATAACCGTTTAGAGAAGAAGAAAAAAAAACACTATCGAAACTCTCTTTAGACAAGCATTCGTCCATATGCTTTACCTAAAAGCATCTAAATTTCCAAAAACCCATCTTTGCAAATCTACAAAATTTCTACGAAAAATAATGCATTATTTTTTTCTGACTAATAAATACTCTGCTAATTCTAATATTAATAAACTATCCAATAACGAGAATACCGAAACGACACAGAATGTACCAAATTACAGTAGCTAAAAGTACGTGTATCTTCAAGAATATTTGTTTACGACGAATTCGATTTCCTGCGCCGATCGTCCCATAGCAAAGCGGAAATGTTTCGACTGGGCGTCTTTTTCCAGCCGTCCAACGATAATCCGATATTCCAGAGCCGAAGATAGTTTAGTTCAAATTCGATGTCCGGAGTATGGCGGCGACGAAGCGGTTCGACGGAGATGTCAACTTAAAACAATTGCTGCGAGTGTGGGTGCATAGCGACACGCAATATCCTGACTCCTCTAATTCGATTAGGGAACTAAGCTACGTAGACCAGGAGTAGAAACCTGGAATTTCCTTGAACCAGCGAAGGGTGTAGGTACCGAGACCCTCGTTCGCACGGAACACGTGGAACGAGGGCGAGCGACAGCGGAGGGTACAGGCTCCGGAGCAGAGGTAGTCACCGAATTATCGGACTCGATGGAAGAACCGGTTCAATTTGCCAAATTAATTCGGTGCCTCCTTGCAAACCAACCGGGCAAACCGCAACCGTCGGAGTTTTCGATGCAAAACGTCTACGATCCTGCGAGTTTCGTGAGCGATGTTCTGTCGTAGTGTCCGATAAAAGGACTCGGAAATTGTCAAGGATACATTGTGATATTAGGTATAGAGTTTTAAGGTTTCAAATAAGCATGTTTAGATTTTGAGTTAAAAAAAAAAAAGAAAATAAATATATATACAGTGATTGCAGGCAATTAATTTAACATAAACATGGTAATGGGGTGGACGATATCTAATACTGTTACAGATAGGATTCTCGCTCGTTCTTATTATTTTTTATAATTAATAGGTATACTTGATACAATTTTTATAGTTTGGAGTATACATGTATAGTTTCAAATAAGACTCTTTTCTAATGTCTCGTTAAGACATACAATAATAGATAAAACTAAAGTTAGTCACAAGTACTAGGACACCTACTCACGTTAGTTACGATTGTTAACAAAGTCCACTTGTCAGTTCACTACTTCTACCGATTACTAGATTATTTCATACAGAAATCTGTATGGTATTTTACCTATTCGCCGAAAATTCACGCCTCCATTACAAACGGGAAACGAATTAGTAATGCCCGTGTTCGATCAAATTCATTCGAAACTTTCATTCTACTCAACATCCTGTCAATGGCTCCCGTGCCATTGCTGCCCTCTCCCAAATCAAGTCGGTGTTGTCCCATAGCGCCCCTTTTGCACCCCTTCACCGAACATCCCCTTCCTGGTGGAGTGGGGAGTCCCATGTTGGACAACCCTAGCAGACAGCAAGAGAGGGGGCCTTTAGAGCTAGAAACTAGAGTTAGGAATTAGATTCATCTACTTTACCGACTACCTAGCGCAAAATACTGATCATCCGACTGTGAACCATCCACAGATGTCGGTACTACCGGTTTACCGACCCCTGTGGCACGATGTCCCGCCTAACAGGCCACTTTGCACTCGATAATTCGAGACTCGCGGTGGAAACGGCTCGACGAGATACTTCTCTCCCAACGTACACACGTCCAAGTTTTTACTCAATAGGAAATACAAAGTTTATTTCTGGTACGAAAAGCATGTTTCTGAAACACGGAACGACAACACTTATCGACCAGAAGCGGTGGCACTCTAATTACGCGACAGCCTAGGCATATAATTAGTGACCTGTGCGAGATAATTCAGAAACGCTCCCTATTGACCCAATTACAATTCGCCCGGAAACATCGTCGACGATGTAGCCACCGACTACGTAAATAGGCGTTGCATTTGGTGTCATCGACGTCGACGGCCATTGGAAGAAATTCAACCGGGGCGAATCCATTCAACGATTCGCCCGCGATTCGAATGTAACGGAGTCGAGAAAGCAGAAGTCGAGTGAATAGACGACGGTTGTTCGGTCGAGCAAAAATCAACGGGAGGCCCGCGAAAATCCCGCCAAACCGATGAAACTTCTACCGACGTACCGTCGGTGGCAGCGATTGTTCCCCTATTCCCACTCTACTTCGCGGACGAATGTGTATACTTGGAACGTCGTATTTTCAGCCGGAATCTTTTCTCTTTCCCTGTTACTCCGCAGCAGGATCGAGAGACGTCTGCGAGCCGTGAATGGTCTGACGTATCGTCGGCGTGTCTGTGCCTGACACCTCGGATTTTTCCATTAAATTTTCTCGACGCGGGAATCTATCACCGGTCACAGTCCCGGAAAAACCTGCTTCGACTCTGTAACGCGATTCCCATTACGATCGCGCGCCGCGGGATTCAAGCAAACGTATCGAGCCCTCTATTCGAGCTTCCCTCCCCTGAAAAGCAGTTTCTTTGAATACTTCTTGAATTAAGGAAATTTGTGGTGAACATAGGTGATTGAGCGTGGAATTAAGTGGTGGAGGATGAATTGGCTCGTAGAAGTTTCTGGTGGATTAAGGTAGATAAATAACATTATGATATTACGGATAATATTATTATATTTGGTAAAATGTTTTGATAATAGGAGTTGTACGTATATAGGTACCTATTATCAATTTCATACGAAAATTGAACTCTTTCGTCCACGACGTGATATTTGTTCGTGTTGTTTTGCACGTCGTATCACGCGTGTCTTCCTCTAATATTTGTAAAATATTGAAAAATATTCATATTTCCCAAATATTAAAACTTTTGTATTTTAAATATTTCGTTTTGCAAATATTACAAATCTTCGGTGTTTAAAAATACCGCGAAAATATAAAATTACAACTAGAAAGGATTATTCTCGAATGCACAAGATATTCCACGTTTAGCTCTGCCATTTATGTATCTCGCTAATTTTTATTTTATTTTATAACTCGTATTACGTTTTCCAAGCATTATGATAATTTAATATTGCAACAATACTGAGAAAATTTGTTTCTAAAACCGTAACGTGTCCCATATTTATTTTTACATTCACAGACAAAGTATCTCTCGAATTGATTTTTCTCTCTAAACGTGTCTTACATATGTGTTTTTTGTTATGAAAATTCGAAGTACATATCTGGTTCATAGGCAGAAACAAGCTAAACAAAGGAAGCGCGTGCAAAGAGTAATTGTACGAGGAAACATAAATACCAAACAAGAGTAAAACAGATCGACCTGATATCGCCAGTGTATCCAACTTCTTAGCCCTTTGTATCGTGGCTCGTATATAAGTCCTAGACCAATAGGGTGGCGTCGGCTTTGCGTAAATACGGATTTCGCGCGCCTCGTTCAAACAACGGCCGCTCAAATACAGATGGAGTCCACGGTCGAGTATTTGCACGGAGAATAAGATCGACTAATTTATCAATAAGGGCCTCGAGGCAGTCTTTCTAGTTTCTTGCAAAAAACGATACCTCTCGCGGCTAGAACATTAACTCTTTTGGTATACAGTGTTTTTATACCATGGATGAAGGAATTTTTAAAGAACCAAGTATTTTGGTTTCTTTATGAAAGTTGCGAATAAGTGATATAAAAATTACGAGAAGTAAATTGTAATAAAATAGGATGTGCAAAAAGAATTGAATCGTAAGGAACACGAAATATGAAGGCAAAATACGCAAGCACGATTCTATAAATACTACGAGCATTTGTTTGTATCCTGACCATAATGATATTATTCGTGGCGGATATAATTAGACATTCTACAAATCCATCAAGCATTCCGTTAATTTAGGTTAAACCCAATTAACTTATTTGTCGCAAAGAAGCATTATCGATTGAATTACAAAGTGTCCAACGAATGGTCTATAAATTATTCAAATTCCTCCAACTCCTGCATAAAAATTAGCTCCGTGTCGTTCAAACACACCGTAACCCAATATGAATTGCTCAGAGCAACGCGATATTCTCATAGGTTTACAGCTCTCGATTTTCACGCAACGTTCCTATCAGCAGCACTCCAAAAACACACCAAACTAACAAACAGTATACGTGCAAATTGCAAATTCTCCAGCGATCGCTCATAATGATATAACTCGATGATATTGATCAAGAAATTGAGATACACAGAGAGGGTTCCCGTCTAAAAAGGAGAAAAATAACGCTGACACAGCGAAGCGAAGGGAAGGAAGGAAAAGTTCAGAAGCTTGTCCTAATACCACGAACAGTCTCGGAAGGGACGGCCGCTTCATTTTTCAAGGAATCTGCGGGAAAATGCAAATGCGCGGGGCATCTGGCAACAATGGCCGTGGTCTGTGGCCCCTATTTTAAGGGTTGGTTTTTTGGTCGAGGCTCGAGAAGCTGGATACGGAATGGAGGAGGGTGAAAGGGAGTCGCGAAAGCGTACAGAAGGATCGAGAGAGTGAAAGAGACAGATAGAAAGAGATGGGGTTAGGGGGTGGTGGTGGTCGAGGCATCAGGGGAGGGTCGACCGGGGAGCTTTGCCGGCCATGCAAAGCAGAAGCACAGAGCAGCAGCAGTAGCAACCCCCGACGACCGACCTCGGCTATATACTGGCTCTCCCAACCCCCTGATAAGGGTGGACAGCCACGATCGATTAGAGGGCTACCCACCCACCTACCCATCTATCCCCTTTGCCCACCCCAAACCCCCTTGCATCCCATCCACAGCGCTCACTCTCCCTCACGGTATCCTCCACGAAGCTTTTGCCCATATTCTGATTCGCAACACGGCCGGCTAACGATCCCCCAGGTTTAAAAATACACGGCGATCCCCGCGTCAACCCTTAATCCTTCCAACTTACGCGATTATTCGTCCACTCTTACTTTTCCACGCTCTCCGTATGCGCACTTTCGCTTTTCCATGGCTAAAGACGAGGCTGCAACGACTCATGAAAATTTATGAGAGAAATTTAGCGAGCTGGAAATTTGTTTACTTAAGTCGATTCTGAGGAGCATTCGTAGGAAGAGGAACTTTGGGTTTGGAATTTTCTATTGAATTGCGCGAGGAAATTGAATGGTTTTCGTAGCATCGCGCTGTCTGTTATTTGGAGGATGTCTAGAGAAGCCTGTATGAGTCTAATGAACACTCATTTGTATTAGTTGTTTTGATAGCAGGACACATACGTAACAATTTTAGAACGTTGCGCGATAAAATTCAATTTTAGAGCTTGATTCCAGGGGAAGATGGAAGCCATTGCTTCTATGATCATCGGTTTACTGTTAATCCAAATATTTAACAACATTTATATATCGTCTGTTAAAATGTGCTTATATGGCATTCATGAGCGACACTGTGTGTGTTAAACTAATATAACTTTTGATCATTTTTTGCCACTAATTCACACATTTTAATAAAAATCCACATAAATGGACCAACGCATTCACATATTCAGAAACTATGGCGTATATACTGGATTCATCGACTGTTCGTATTCGCAGCTATAAAGTATAGAAGAATAGGAAGAATTTTAAGGGTTGGGTTTACCAGAACGCAAAATATCCGCGAGTTAACGGGTTTACTGTCGCAATAGTCGTTGTCCGACGAAAGGCTAACAATAAGGAACGATCTCCAACTACTTAGGTTAAGTTCCAGCGTCCTTGCTCGCTGAAACTTCGCTGAGATCGTCGTTGTACTTCCGCGGCCGAGTCACACTCGCGCGTATCGCGCCTGGCGAGTTCTAAAGTGTCATAACTGCTAACACCCTGTTTTCCGGCGCACAACACGCCCGGGCCACACCGTTTTTCATTCAATTTTCCCGCTCTACCGAAACTTCACGACAGATTTTTAATCATACGGTTCTCGCCTTCAACGCCATTGTTTGATATTATCCTACGACAATCGATATTCACGACAGTGGATACTGATTTACTATTATTGATATTTTCACTTGTTATTTTGATTTGTATACGTGTTAAAGTTTATTAAATTGAATCACACGGACAATATGCGAGAACGTGGCCTATTTCAATCAGATCGATTAATTATATCACGAGAATATGTAAGCACATTTTGAATTCAATGAATGAATATTATCATATGATATTATCCTTTATCAAACTATGTCTTGTCTATGTTTTACGATGAATTAAATTCCGCAATTATCGTAACTTGTACCACTATGGTGACTAAAACGAAACTTTAAAATAATTCAGAAACACGTGAAAAATTAAAATACGAATCTTCAACATCCACGAGGATAAGAAACGTAACTTCGTATTTTAATTGAAAAGAGAAGGCAAAATAATTACAGAGAAAGAAAGTCCCATTAACGATAGAAAATTGAATCGCGCTATCGCTTTAAAATGAAATTCGCGGTCGAAAATCGACGTCCATCGATTTTCAATTATAACCGCCTTAAAATACTACAAGGTCAATGGCGGCATAACTCATCTCCCTTATCGACCGTGCTCAACTTCCACGAAATTTTTGGAAAATCTTACGATGCTTTCCCATTCAATTATCCGGCATCAAGCGTGCTGGATTTTTACTGCCTACTTTCTTGCACATACAGACACAAACTAACAAAACAACTCCCTTCGAGGATAGACGCGCGACAAGCATAAATCCAAAGGCTTTTTAGAAAAATTGCCAATAAATCGTCGCGTTAACTCGGTCCAGTGGGCATTTCCCCTCTGTGGACTTTAAAATTCCTTAATTCGACAGAAAAAAAAGGGTGAGACCAGTCGCCCTTTCTCCGTGTGTCACAAGCTCGACCTCTTGCTCCGAAATCGATATCGCTGTGTCTCGTTTCGCGGTGGTCTAAAGAAAAACTCGCCTACTATAAGACCTGATGCGGATGAGTTTTATTGCGCGAGTATCTCATAGCGTGTTTTCGTAATCCATTACTCCATTTATATAGATACTTTGGTAGATTAACGACAATTCTACATGAATTTTATCAAATTATCAAACTAATGGCGAATTAACGACTGAAAGTAGCTGTACAAATATGTTTAGTTGATAAGTATCTCCAGATTCTTCAATTATAAGCATATAGTAGTATAGTAGTGCGGAAGATAACAAAATCTACTATTACTATGTCGTTCAGTAAAGTAATTTATACTTGTAACCTACCAATCCTAATAAAAACCTAACCAGTGGCGCATCTAATAATTATTAATTCGTCATTCGTTCGCGCACTTTCATGAAATTCAAATACTTTGTCGTAAATCGACCGAAGCTTCTAGATATTTGTGGCGTCTATTCGTGTATACCTACAAAATTATCATACATCGGCGATTAACGTTACTTTGTCGTCACATACAAATTTCCCCCTTTCTGGTTATTCAGCGCGTCCATTGTGGTAGTATCTGAAAAAAATCTATCGACTGCGTCTTCAGTCAACACAAAACACGAGCGCATCCCTCCACCCCTTCGCAACGAAGGGTTATTGAATTTCGCGCGCCACGAAACGTGGTAAGGAAATTCAGTTTCCTGCAAGTCGCGACTAAGTAACGACGGCCTCTCATCGATTAGTAGTAGTGGCTGATGGCTATGGTTACATCGTTCCACCACCAACCCCCATCGTGTACTTGGAAATTATAAATTCGCCGCTTGGCTCGCGGTAAATTCGCCTTGAAAACAACCTTGTTCCGTTGAAAGTTTCGTCACGTGAGCTCGGAACGCTTGCTAAACAATCGAGACACCCAATAGAGAAGATACACGTGGGTTGGTAAGGGGTGGCGCGATATAAGAAGCCGACGAACGAAGGGGTGAAGAGGGAAACAGACGTCGGAAAAAAGGTGATATCCGTGGAATTTTCATATCGACACAGAATGACAGTTTTTTAATATTAAATTCTTTCCGACCTTTTGACTTCTTTTTACTCCGACGTCGCCCTCAACGTCGAACGCCAGGGAGAACGCCTAGGATAGAGGCGGATGAAGACGGAAACACGGAGGGTGGGAACAGTGGAACGAACGTTAATTTTTATCTTGCGTTGAAAATCCGTTCGAATTCGTTTGGCGAATCGGTTGAAATTAATTCGATGTCTTTTTACATACATTTACCATTTACCTTTCGTTTTCGATTTTGTAAGAGTTGTGGAACGAGTTCTTTATGAATTCCATAATTTCGTAATTGGTTCATTGGGAAGGCATGAAAATAAACTCGTAAAACAAAATGCACGGTACGGATTAATATAAATTTATCGTAGTGAATTACGCAAGTCCTGAGATAAATAAGGAGCAAGAAATATTAGGTTAATTAGTCCCTAGTTTTTGTCGTATAACTGCATCAGGAACAAATAATTTTTAGAGAATCATATCTTGTTTGACCAAACATAAGGGTGCCCTGAAGTGTATCGTACAGGGTAGCCTCGTATAAAAACTGAAAGCGTTTCAGGTTTAGTCGAAGTTTGTTTGTACTTCAGCTTAAGCATTTCCTAACGTGAAAAATATCTACCTCTTCCTACATAACCGATTTATTTTTTCTATCCACTCGTAATCACCAGATTACTTCAACTTAATATAAACTCCGCTTAAAAAGCTGAAGAAATTTCAGATTCCCAAGGAAGCAATTTAAAGTAAGAAAGAAAGACGTAATTATTTAGCGAGAAGTATTACGACATATGGAAATTACGAGGTCTTGTTGTCAATTTTCAATGCTGATGCATCTTCGAGCGCATCTTCTTGGAATAATACCAATCAATATAATCCTATAGCAACCGAATAAGTATCGATAATATGGCCAGTAGAGAGTAAACGATCAAGCAATCGAGTACACTGAACTGGGATACGATCTTTCTATTTCGCTACAAAACCGATACGCAATAAATATCTAATAAATTTCTAACCGGTTGGTCGCGGGAACCACGTTTTCGCTAGGGAGCGGAAGGATGAGAAGCGACGACAATGACAAGAAAAAAAAGGATGCCAGGCTGGCTGCATAAAAGCACGGTCGCGCTACAAAACCCAAAACAGTTTCCAGAACGACTGTCATTTATTTCGTTATTTATTTTCGTTGCATTCGCGACAGCGGAAAGTTGTCTGGAAAAAGAAAGAACATTCGTACAAAAGAGACGGACGAGGATCGTGATGTTCCTGGGGATCATGACGTTACCCTTCCTCGTCGTTCTCTCTCGCTTTTATCCTCCCCCCCCCCACGTGCAACTTGCTCTCTCTCTTTTTTACTCTGTGTGTAACTCATTGTCGAGTCGAGAGCAAGTTTTTAACCCTTAAAATTTCGCGCAAGGGTACCACGAAGCTTTTGGAGACAGACGGGGGCACAGAAGTCGATCGTATAGAGGGTTCGATGACGCAGAGGATCGAGAAGATAGACAGAGAGAGAGAGAGAGAGAGGGGCGGAAAGGGGAGAGAGGTCGCAAAGTGCGGAGCGAACAAGAGAGAGGAGAAAAAAAATCGCAGGCTGAAAGGAAGGATTACATCGGGGATTTTGGTTTTCGCGTTTCATCTGGACCAAAGCCGATTTCCCGATTTTCCGTCTTTCCGCCGGCAAGAACCGCCACTCGAATTAGATGTCCATTGTACGAGCGATGAAACGAGACGAGACTCATCCTCCGCCCCGACTTCGTGACGTCGCATATTAAGTCGCGTTCGACCCTTTAATGGAGTCTCTTCTGTGACCAGGAGTATGAAAGATTCTCCTCCTAATATGCCCGATAATACCTGCGCCGCTGTCATTTTGGAATTCGATAAAACGACCGTGAAACCAGCGGGGAATATTCGTTCCTGATGCGCCAGAATACGATTTTTGCGCGTACACGAACCGCATAGGGTAGTTGGAAATTGTCATCTTGCGATGAAATTTCAAAATTAATTATCTCTGTGACAAACAAATTTGTCATGATCAAACGTAGATAAGAGGCTTGGTAAAAGAAAACTCGGTAAAAACCCAATAATCGTAAAAATATTTATACAAATAGAAAAGGATACCTAAATGTTATAGTCTTACAAATTAAAAGAAAGTTTCCGTCTGTTGCTTCTCTAAATATTAACGAGATTTGAAGACTTTCATCAATTGCAGTACGTTACAAGCGTTTCCATCAAGCTAAAATGTCAAAACGGAACGAAATATCGAAAACAGTCTGTACCGACGAGCAGCCACCTCGTCATTCCAGATACTCTTCGTTCTCTCCGAAAGCACAACCTATTCTCACCATGATTACGCAAAACTCGAAAACGATACGTAAGTCACGTATACCAGGTGTCTGGGTGTGTTTGTTTGGACAACGACTCTTTCTCTCCGGCTGGCGTTCATCTCGTGGGAAACGGGGCCTCGTGATTCCCGTATCGATCAAAAATATATTAGTCCCCGATATGACAGTGCGGAGTGTTTTCCTTTTCGGGGACGAAGCGGAGGGTCGAAATGGGCCTATACAGGGTGAAAAAAAAAGAAAGAGAGGGACGGTGATACTAGTCGTTATTTTTTTCCTTACTTCGTAAACTCGGTAGAAAGTTATACAAAAGGGTGCAAGTATACCTGCACGAACGAAAGGGGTGTTCGACTACCTGCAGAAAAAAAAGGTGACCGGCCAAATTAATGATTTAGCGTCAGTCGCGATATTTGGGGTGACGTTCCTCTTCTTCTATATTTTTTTCTTCGTTCACCGCGTGGCACCCTATCGTTTCGCTCGAACTCTTCTCGTTCGCGAAACCAAGGGGATCGTTACACTTTTTTTTTTGCAGAAGTAAAGGGAATTATTCTTGGGAAAGGCTTCTTTCGCTTGATCCTTTTGGAATTCCTGGCGCAAAAGTAGAAAAAGGATAGAAAGCAAGTGGCATAGCGGAAAAGTTACAGGCAGTCATCGAGATTTACGAGGTATCCACTCGAGGAGTTGGAGGAAATGAAGAGACGCGATCCACTCAGTTCCGCGAGGGGTTAGGCGCGTCCAACGACAACGAGGATCTGTTAAATGAGGAGAAAAACGATACGATCGACCCGCGGAGAGAACGTGAGAATTTTATCTTGTCCGTTCCTTGATTCTATACTGAACGGATGGATGGAAGGATTTCGATGGAGGCCAACGACGAGGAATTGGCATACCGTGGAATTGTTTTATTCTTTATGATCGTCAGCTAAAATAGAACCTTATGTAGCGATTAAATTGATTTTAAAAGATCAGTATGCAGCAACGAAACTGTCGTATGTAATCTTTAAACTTTATATTTTGATAAGTTTTTATCTCCTTTAATTTCTAAATTAAATTGAAATGGACCTCGCAAAGTAGTAGAAGTTCTGGCAGATATTGATGCGATATTGATTTTACATTGACAGATATACTAATTGTAAGTAATTAGAAAAAAGTAAAAATATAAATATAATTACCGTGTCTTGAAATGTATAGTCCGTTAATTATATCATAAAAGAATTGCCAACAATGCCACTAATTATTAATTACCGTTGCTACGAATGAACCAAACTGTCCGGATGCTTCTAAACGGACGGATAAGAAAATGTCGATGGACGAGAGCAACGAAAAGACCCTGGCAGTCAAGAGGCATGGAAAACATTCTATCCAGGCGAGACGCTTTTACGCTCTCTAATTCGAGCTGCATTTCACAGTTTACTTGATATCTTCACGGTTATTTCACGTCAATCGCCGTCGATACTCCGCCGGCGGAAGGAAAGTGGAGGGACACACGGTCTACTCGTAAATAACTCGAAAATGGCGACTACGCGAGGTATCTTTACAGGGTTATTTGGAATTTACAACGAGGGTGGAGCCACCGTTTCCCGGATACGTACACGCGTTGGGGAAAGGTCTCAGCGTGGTTGTCCCGCGGGACACCTTCGGCCGATCCTGTTCAAAAATTGAAGGACGTCGAGACCGAAAACTGCATCCGATGGCTGACCAGGGGACTCCGATGGTTGCGTCTCATGGGACCATATGCCAACGATAGAATTCGAAATTTAAATTCAGATATACGTTCTTCCATCTTTCTCTCTACTTTCTCGCGTGTGCTTCCCTTCTCCTCCCTCTCTCCCTTTCTTTTTTTTCCTTGCTGCAGCCTCTTCTCCTTTTTTCGTCCTCTTTTCCTCTTTTTTGATCTCGGCGTAACCGTATCGCGCGAAATTGGTACATCGTTTTGATCTACGACGAGGTCGGCGCGTGGGACAGACGTTCACACAAGCAGACACGCAGACACGAGTGGGCATACATATATGCACGTGTACATTGTATGTACGAAATACTCGTGTCGAGGGACGAGTTATGTATCCTACTCCGGTCCTCTCGCGGAACGACATGAAACCTCCGTAGCTCTCAGTTATCCAACCTCTCCTGTAAACGCGCCGCGGTGGCATACCTCGCGCTCTATCTAACCCTTTCTTCCGTTTCTGCTTTGTTTTTCTCTTCTCTTTTTCCTTCTTCCTCTTCTTCTTTCTTTCGTACTGCGCCGATATTTCGACGATGCCTTTTTGGACACGCCGTTACCGTGGAACGCTTTGATATCGCGCTGGTATACGCGGTTTGTCTTTATTTTCATGCCCTCGGCCGGGTCCTTTGCGTCAAGCGAAAAGTCACGTCGTTAGCGGCGAGGTTTGCTGTGATCAAAAGTCTGTCGGAGCCTTTGGTAGCAACCGTACAGATTTCTGATACGTTTCGGGGATTAATTCGTGGGTAATTTTGAGGAAGATCGGCTGGCAGGTCTGCGGATTGATCGTGACGTGGATTTGCGAACGAAGCGAGAGCAATTGTTTATTAAATCGACGATCTTTGATCGAGTTGTCTTTTGGGATATCGGATTTTAGCTTGAATCTTTGTGTAGTATAGTTAATCGCGCGATCGTTCAATCCACGGCTATTAATAATTTTGGAAATAATTATCGAAAGACTCGTATATTAAAAAATACACCGACCAAAAGTTATAAGATTACTCGAGCGAACCAACTAAATGATCTTCCTTCGGCAATCGACCACTATTCCCAGCAACTTTTTCTCCACACTAGAAATATTATTCTTCGTGGAAAACGAAGTGCCCCCGGCAGAAATGCGTCCCGTCAAAACATCACGGTCCAAGCATATATATTTTGAAAAGCGCTTTCCTCGTGGTTACCCGCGACGCGGAAGCAATCGCAGAAGGGGTGGCGTAGAAAGAAGACGGCGGTTCGTATCGATGTACCCGTGGCGCGTTAGGTGCGAAAAGAAGCTCGTCTATATGTATAGGCGCGATGGTGGAGGCGCTCCATTAGCGTGTTTGCGCTACGAGAGCCGGGGCTCTCTAAGTGATGTTTTGTGCCGGGCTATTTGAATCGTCCTTTATGCCAGGGACGTCCCTCCGTCGGGAGAAAAGCGAGCAGAAAATTTTTCAGGACCCCTGGTAGGATGTTTCAACATTGGAGGCTCGTCTGTCTACTCTTCGTTTCGCTTGTTACTCGTTCGAATCGCAACTTCTTATTGCTCGAAAATGTACGCTGTTCTGCAGCTACGACGGCAGTAATGAGAGTGAACGTTGTTACAGAGAAAGGAAAAGAAGGAGGTATGGGTACCTTTTGATACGGTGAAATATCTCGCGTGTTTGGTAAAATAATAAAATAAAAGTAACGTTTCGTGGATTTGTCATTTGATTTTATAAACGTAATTTTTATCTTTGATATTGAAGTATTTTCTTGGCCTCTGTCATCTGCGATAGAAGGTAAGAGATCTTGTTTCTTATACCACGCATTATTATACAAGGAAAGTGAAAGATGTTGAGACGATCGATTCAGTTCGAAGTTTGAACATTGATACTAGTTTTTCTACCTTCTAGTTTCCTTTAAAAATATTAGGTCATTTCAAGTAATACGATTTTCTGAGAACAGAATCGAGCACAGAATTCTAATAGTCGTGAGTTAGATATGGTACGTGTCATTCTATTCAAAATATATTCCATTATAGAATTACATTCAATATTTCTTCGCTACTATATTAGCTCGTTGAGAATTAACATCGCGTCAATGCAGAATTTGATTTGAAATTCTTCTTTATCGAGCAGAGAAGTAATTCTTTCTATCTCTCAATTACAGAGGTAAATCGGTTAGGCTACGTGTAAGAAGTTTCATTAAATTATTCGCATCTTGGTACAACGAGGAGAAACGATACTTTTATTCTATTTATGCTATAGATGTTTAACTCGCACGTTACTACGATGCATTACTATGACGTAAAGATCGATTCTTTTCAGGACACTGGGTGTAACTTCGACACGTTTCGAGCTGGGATAAGGCAACGTGTCGGAAGAAGGTGTTGGCACGTGGTCAAGAGATGTCAAAACTCGTTTCTTTGCCGCTTTCAAGGCACGTCTAAGGGGTTTTTAGGGGTCTGCGGAGGTCAGTGCAGTCTTCGTGGGCTGTTTCCGGGTCAAAAACCGGCTGGCACACGCCAACCCCTTCGAAGAAGTAGCCGTAACGAAATACGAGTTTCGAAACGAGAATTAATTACAAGAGAGTTAACTACATTTGTGAAAAATGTACAACATTTGTACAATATCTAATAATATCTGATACTTGGGAAAACCTCTTCGATATAGATCTTCGAACGAAAATGTTTGTTTCAGCTTTTGGTCTACTTTTTCAAATAACAATCGTAGATACATGGAACAGAAGGAATAATGTTTTCGTAGCGAAAGTATCGTAACAGGTAACAACCATGTAACATTTATACTCGTCTCGGAGAAAGGATTAAAATATTCCGGAGAGCCGACAAATGTCAGCTCGTTCATCTTAATTTTACACGGGGAACAAAGATCGATTCGTGGTGCGAGAGCCACGGAAACTCTGGGTGGAAACCGATAATCCGCGTTCAACGCCGCGGCTCTCGGGGGTTACTTTTGTTATAGGACTCTCATTTCGCGAGAAGGCCGGGGCGTGAATCGAACGGCCCGGCCGGAAATAACGATGCCAGATAATGTGGAACGCCTCGCTATCTGCGGAATCAAATCACCTTAAGGTTACTCCGACACCGGAACCTCTTAGCCTAACAATTTCTATCTTTTTCCATCCTGATTCGACACCCGAAGAAAGAAAAGCCTGGTTCGTCGTCCACGAAGACCGATCGCGAAGAGGTCAAACGACGTATCGAGCGGTTTCATCGAGAAAATAATTCTACCGCTTTTCCTACTCCTTTCGCGCGTTGCTTCTTCAATCCGCGATCATCCCTTAAAATATTCTTCGAATAAAACGAAAAGAATGATTAAAGCGCAATTTCGTTACGATACACGCGCGCTACCCTGTACTCCAATATAGGGGGTCTATAGCCTCCATTTTATTTCATCCCCCCCTGGTTCTACCTCCCCCAAGCACCAGATATTGATAAAAAAATGCGCTCGTCCCATTGGCCGGCTGGACCATAGGGTGACCTCACCCCTTGAATGCTGACCAAGCACGAGCACCCACTAGAATTCTCTCGTTCACACATACACCTATCGAAGCATCCGACTCTGCGCCTATCTCTGGACACGTACGCGCATAGACACGTATAACCGCCTGACGTGTGCACCCTCGCACCTACACACATCGAACTGTCGCACGACGGAACCGAAGAGTACACCCTCGACATTTTTTCCTCGTCTCCTCTGTCTCTCTTTTTCACGTCGATTTCTTTCCGTCCTTGTCCGACGGCTCTCTTACGCCACTCGCTGAATATTGATTAGTAAGGACGTCGCGCTGCAACGGAGACGAACGGTCAATTAGTCGAGGCAAGCCTGATGCCGGGAACACGGTTGTTAATTAGACACTCGTCATTGATCCGTCACTTGAATCCGTTCGGTTTTGAGCGCGTCACGCGGATTACACCGTGATACCGTTGATTTCGAGCTGTTAAAAAAAGAAAAAAAAACGAAGAAGAAGGGGGAAGAGACGGAGGAAAAGAAGGAACTCCTCTTTCTCTCTCTCTCTGTCTGTCTCTCTGTGGATGTCCAACATGGCTCGAAGGAACGTGGCGCGCTTAATTAGTCCGGGCAAATCGCGTCGCTAAATTGATTGTATTCAACCGAGACGCTATAGCCAGCCCACGAGCCAGCACAACCATAAATTATTGCGCCGTTTATCTCGGTGAGCGTCGCCGTCCTAGCGTGCCCCGTGTTTCTTCGCACCTCTCGTTATTCGACCAAATTGCGCGGGTATTAGTAGTTAGTTACGAAAGTGCGATCGCACTTACCCGTTGAATCGATGCTCAGGGATTTTTATGACGTCTAAGAGCCTCCCTTCCGGCCGATACTTTTCTTTTTCTCCCTCGAAGTTCGAAGTTTAAGCCAAGTATTTCAGAAGTTTGCAGCTTTTGATGAAAAGTTGACCTTGCGCCCTCGAAATAGAAATTATTTCCACGAAGCGCCGCGCTGGCGAAAGTTTCAACCTCCATCGAGCCAGCGTCGAACTTTTAGCAGATTTACTTTTTGTCGTCAAAGATTATCGAGGATCGTTTAATATAAATCGCGATTTGGAACGTCGAGGAAGATTTATGAGGTTAAAGAAAATTTGTATATAGGGTAGTAGTATGGTACAGTATAGAGAAAGCGTTACAGAGGAGATTTTCTGATTTTCGAAAGATCGAGTACTATTTTTCCGTATTAGCTTTTGCTTTCAACGAGGACTTTTCGATTACTCAACGTAAGGAACAGAATCGCGTACTTAACAGAAAATGAAATATTCTCAAAAATTTCGGAAACAACGAAACACACCGTAGACGTGTTTTCGTCGACTTAATCAAATTTTCACCCAGTTCTAATCATAACGTATCTTATTCTTATCTACAATTTACTAATTTTGTTTTCGATTTACGCAAATCTTATTGCAATTTATGCATTACCATTTCCAAAACCAACCCCATTCGCTGCTTATTCCGAACTCCGACCTCCCACAGTTCCCGTAACAGTTGCATGATTTTTATCGACAGAAATCGGAAGCTTCCGATCAAAACGTTTCTATTTCGAGGACCGAAATCAACCTGCTACCAAAATCACAAGCACGATCGTTTCTCGCGTGAGCTTGAAACGCGACTGAGCTCGGTCGAAAGATTTCTTCTCATAAGAGGTGTGATAGGGCCCCAAAAATCTTACCTGAGGCAACCTTTGCGACGTAGAGGGGGATCAGGTAGGAAAAAGGGTTTCGTGACAGGACCCCCTGTATTATGCAATACGATTTTTTTCTCATCTTTCTCTCTCCGTCTCTCTTGCAAACCTTTTCTTGATTCATTCACGAGAGTTAAACGCGTCTGCGAGGCCAGCTTACCTGCGATGCAAATGCCAGTTAACTGGGTACGTTGGTTAGGGTTACCTCACAATGTGCGTGTCGCTACCTGAGATGCAAATATGCGAGAGAGATCCGATATTTCTGGCCTTACGAAACTCGTAACTATGCTACATACATATATAAACGTGTGTGTACGTGTGAACTTTCGTGACTTAAGAAAGTGGAGAAGGGCGGAAAGGGAAGGCGTGCGTACATGTAAATTTTATTCCGGCGAAACTGTTTTCGCGTGCGTGCCGCGAAACCGCTGGAAAATACGTTCCTGAATAATGCCGGAAAAACAAAGAATACGGGTCCTTTACGGAAATCCGAACCGCAGACGATGGTGACGCGAACGCTGAATTTGAAGGAATTTAAATAGGGTAGATTTTGCCAAGTCGATCTTGCGAGAGATTTTGGAGTAGAGAGCAAGGTTTGAAGTTCGTAACGCGATAAAGAATCTAGAAAAGAATTTTATACTTCATATTTTAAATGTTGCTAAGCTCGGTAGGACGAAAGAAGTAGAAAGCGAATAATTACGCGAGAAATATTTCTATCGCGATTTTTAAAGAACCGAGGGAGAAGAATCTTTGCGACACCGAAAAGTCACCTTCTTTCCTACATTTGTCTGCTGTGTGTTTAAATTGTTAGAGTATCGACGTCTGTTTCAATTGTAATTGTTCATTATGTACGATATAGATGTATTTTTACTTGTTGATTTTGATCCAACTTTACGCTACTTATCTTCCGTAAAAGTTAAGTTATTCATAGTCGAAATAGCGGAATTTCATGATCTTCGATTAGAACGTTCTTAATAATTGAAGAAAATTATAATTGGCAATTTTTCTCCTCGGCTATCCCCTCCAGTAATTGTAAATTCTTTTAAACAACTTTATCATTAATTGATATTCGATCAATTGATGTTATACGCCCGCTAATATGATTATACACTTTTTAAGTCAAACCTTTATGCAAAGAATTTTCCTTAAAGTCCAATATTACGTATACATATATATAAAGGAAAAGAAGGGCCGCCATTAAAGTTTCTTGCATGAAGAAAATCAATTTAATTTATTTCTACCCTGCTGCGAGGGTATACAGCCACGATGGCTTAACACGGTAAAGGGTTGCTGGTCGTTCAGAAGGCACCAGATGACGTTTTCCAATTTCCTGAATGAAAAGCGAAACGATTCTCGTCTTCGTCACCTGGCGCGTCTTTTTTTGCGATCCACAGTCTTTGTTATAGACAAATTGACAAAAGATGTAACGCCTCGTGCACGCTCCCTTTTTAATTACCGATCCTTCATTAATTTCGATCCAACGGTTAATCAACCGCCTTTAAAAATAGTTGTTTCAAATTTCCAATTTCTACTTAACGACAATAAAAGCTAAAGGTCCACCTATGATTTACCATACAAGTGTATGAACACTTTTGGATATATAAAAATATAACTTCGAATACTTCGTACAAAAATAACGATATTAAACGTCACTGCGCGTTGAAAAAAATATCTCCAGAAACGGTATTAAATTTGGCTTGAAGTGGCATTAAATCAGGTTTGTTATTGAAGCGAGACGTGTACCTGCCAGTGGCCAACCTGCTTCACAACAACGATAAAAGTAGAAGTACTTGAATTCACCCCTCGTGCCGGATTACGCGCTTTTGAAAAAAAAGTTGTCGAGCGTACAATAGGCCAGGGGTGGTTTTGGGTGAAAAAACGTGAAAACCGACACCCAAAACAGGGCGGGGAGCGAGAAATTGACGACAAAGAAGGCAAATAATACCGCCAAAGCAGCGATATCCGTTTCGTGGCCGACCCTAAGCAGGCTACACATCTTTTTTCATTCTGCGTGATGTCAGGTTAAATCCGATTTTAATCGTACGATCACTCGTCTGCCATCGCAGGTTGTTTCTCGCCATAAAAATATAATTTTTCCGATTAATATTCTTTTCTCCGCGTTTCTTTCAGCTTAAGATATATCGAAAGGCTGTCGTTGAAATAATGAATACTAAAATGATAAAGATGCGAATTATTCGAGGATGATAATTATTCGTTGTTACTTTTTTTATACATTAGGAGAATTAAGGAGATTATAAAATATCTAAAAGGTAATACGACGAAACGTAATAAAACAACGCGTAACGAGATGGCCACCGAGGCAACGAGTGACCACAGAAATGGCCGACGCGACATCCACATAGCAACGCGCGCCATGTTTCGCACTCTCGAATCCGACAATCATATGGCAGAATATTTGCGTAGAGAAGGGGTAGAATAACACGCGAACTCACCCTTAAATACTCGAAACGCTTTGAATACCTTATCTCGGGCATCTCTAGAACCCTCGAGTTCGGTTGGACGCTTCTCAGAATTATCCGAAATCTCTGACGAGCTAGACGGTTTCGCTACCATCAGCCGGTGAAATCCTTGTAACCGATCGAGATCTTTATTGTGAAGAGAAAAAGGCAACGAACTATGTGTTCTCTCTATCCCTTTTTTCTCTCTCCTTTTTTTTTTTTTTTTTGGTTGACGCGTCCATGAAGAGGGACGGTTGGTTCCGAATTGCTTCGAGTGGATTCACTTTTGCTAATCTATATCAGGGACACTCACACCGCTCTTGACGAAGAGAGGTATACTTAACTTTGGCTGTCTGATTGCATCGAAAGCCAGGATTAAAAACTACACCTGTTACGTTCATCTGATTAGTTGTTTCATCGTGTTCGATGAAAAGATTTATTCGTCGTCGAAAACTCTTGAGTGACTTGTTGGTCGACGTAATTAACGATGTACGAAGAAACGCGATATAAACGAAGCGAATCACGCCACGGAGATCGATCGCGCCAAAAAGATACCATTGAAAAGATCGACAGACAACTGGATGCGGTGGAATTGCTCAAAGCACTTTGTCAATTTTTCAGAAATAAGTCCGCAATAAGCTACAAAACATTTCTCTGTATCTACAAATTCTTTTAAATACAATTTCGTCAATTTGTATCGTACTCAGAACTATTGTGAATTCCGACTCATCGGTCCTTTTTCCTGACAATGTGCATCGGGTATTGGACTTCCCGCGAAACCAACAGGGCTCCTGATACTCATGAACAAATCAAGGTGTATATCTTCTGTTTTTCTAGAATAACACCATTCTCACTCCGAGTATCATGTCAAAAGCGTGCACGTATGCCTGAAAATAACCGATCGGTAGGAGAATAATTTTCTATTCACCAAGAGTTATACGAGGAGAGGGAGGGATGGGGGGGGGCTAGGTCTGGCGATAAAATCGATCGATCCTCTATCAGAGACGAGAATAGAGGCGAACAGAGGCCCGGCCGTAAGGAGAAGTCTTTCATTTTCCGTGGTTGCGGTTTCCATCGTGGCGAAGTAACGGAGAGAGGCTAACGGGAAAAAAGAAAGAAGGGGTCCTCGGGATTAACTGAAATGAAAATGCAGAGAGAGAGACAGAGAGAGAGAGAGAGAGCCTAACGGCGCTCGCGCGTATTCGGGGCAAAATCGATAATGCAAGTTCGGCGCATCCCTAATCCTCTTCAGCGATTTTTTAACCCCATCTGTCGTTTCGGCAACGCGCGTCCCATGGGCGCGTTTCAACGCGCGCGTGCAACAGACACGGAACCAGCTATGCGATTCGACCTACTTCCGCGAGCGGAAGGATCGAATGGGTCGTGTGTGACAGAAAGGGAAACAGAAAAAAAAACGGAGAAGATAAATGAAGGAGATGGAAGAAGAATGAAAAAGGAAGAAAGGAAAGAAGGATTCGGGTAGGGGTGTCCTTCTATCTTCATGGCACAGCTACCTGGAAATCGCGGCAACTACCCCACAGGATAATCCATTAACATAATTTTACATGGATAGAGCGCAGCTTATACAGACGGCACGCTACAGGGGAAACGTTATATCGACGGATACGTGCCAGATGCAAAAGAGAAGGAGAGAATAAAATAATAGGAGGGCCAGGTATACGGGCTCGGTAGACACACCGCCACGTAGAAAGGGGTTAATTCAAATATTTAAAATTTCTCCTCTCTCTGATTTCTCGCGTAACGGCAACCCGACCTCGACATCCCCGACGAACCCCACCGAACCCAGCTTTCTTTCACCAACATCGTGCCACGCTTCTTTTTCGTCTGTGAAACTCCGCGTATACCTGGGACTAGTAACTCTAGCCTTCCGGATGAAATACTCGTATAACCCGACGACCCTACTACTCACGGAGGTGCGCCGCGGCCGTGTCGGCGTGTCCGCGTGCTGCACTCGACGATCCTCAAAGGGTTCCATTATCGTTACGGAACGAGCTCGAACCACTCGTTGGCTCGCAGCCTCGGCTAACGAGGGTGCTGACAGCGAGTTCTGCGCTCTCGCCCTGTGATTCCCGCAGTGTACATACCAGGTCTCTGGCTCTCGCGGCTCCCCAGCACATCGGTAAGTAAAAACGCGAAAGTCTCGCGCGCCGCGTGTTCAGTGCACCCGCTTTTGAGGCTATGGTAAACGCCGACGGTTACCGAAATATACGCGGAACCTGCTCGGACGCGTGACTCGATTTCTTCTATTCAGATTTTGCTTCGTCCAAAGTACAGAGACTTTGTTCTTGCGGAAGCGATCTTTTAGTATTGAATTTTTAGTATTGAAACGTTCGAACTACGTCTATTCGAATGCAAGTTTAGTCAGTGGTCGATTAACTGAATTTTGATCGGTTGAATTCGCTTATCCGAACGTGAGCTCCCGTTGTGCGAACGAAAAATGATAGATAGCAAAGAAAATTGGTTTATCCTTCGACAAGTTCAGATAAACGAAGTACCGCTATAGATCAGTCCTATAGGTTTGGTATCGGGAAGGGTACGATATTTTGTTTACTTTTGTGGAAAGCCAGAAATATCTTTCTTCGGCAGTAAAAAGATAAGCGCCAAAAAGTGCGCGATAATTAGCAGAATTACATCGAAGCCGGATAGTTAGGGATCAACGAAGAGCCTAGACGCGTTAATTTTACAAGGAAAGTTTCGTCCCCTGAAGGCGTTGCGTCCGTTAAGCGGATTATTCCTTCTACGAAGTGACAGCACCAAGAGAGACAGAGAGGACGAGCGAAAGCAGCGAAACAAGGACTTAGAATTGAAGTAGGAGAGGAGCTGGTCTCTCTGAGCCTTGATTTACGAGAATCGTGACGGGCCATTTGTCGAGGGAGCCCCTCGGACAGCGCGAGCAGCGTCCTCCTTATCAGTCCACGGCAGCGGCCATTTTCAAAACCGCGTCCTTTTCCCATCCCGTGCACATCATCCTTCGTAACAGCCGCGCAACCAGGCCTTGGGAAGCATCCACGAAGACCACGAGGGAAAAGTGAAACTCGTGGAAGGAGTTAAGAGGAATAGAAAGAAGAAGGAGAAAGAGGGAGAAGACTGGTCGTTTACTTGGCAGTTTAATTCTCGGCTGTCTCACGCGAGCTACCCAGCACGTTCCTGCTTTCCTCTTATTTTCCACCGTGTACATTCAATTTCTGAATTGCCATCGTCGTCGTCCGGAACGGTCTCCCTATCGAACCGCGTCCGCGAAATTACCCAAATCTCCGTGTCTCTCGGCGTATTCTAACGTTCGCGCGGCAATAAAATTTTGCTTCGACGAGCGTGCGCCTCCTCGTGAATCGCTGCGGCTTCGCGTAATTACCGCAACTTTTCCTCGCCACTCGACGGTGTTCCCAGGCGGACAAAAGTGACGCGAGCTCGCCGGTGTACACGCGCAGCACCGTGTCGACGGTAGAAAATCTTCGAAACAGCCCTTTGACGCGCCACTTGACGATTTTTCGTTAGAGCAGATAGCGCAGGGGTGAAGGGTAGGGCCGCGAAGGGACCGTTTGGCTAAAGATCCCGCAAACCTGAAACTCGTTCTCGTGGAACGACCAACGTATTCGACTACGCATCCAGAATTAAGCCAACTTCCTGTGTGTTGGTCCTTCGAATGGCTCCGACCGAAAACGAAACCAAGTACGGAGCAAAAAAAGAAAAAAAAAAAAGAGAGAGGATGGGAAGAAGAAGGAAATGAAAACGTGCAGCAAGGCTGGAAGACAGAGAGAGAGACACACACATAGAATATGATGCAGAGGGGGGTGGTAGGATCGATATCAGCACGGCAAGGCTACATTTTTCAGAACATTGGGTACCTCCGCGGTAAGCCGGTCGTATGTATTCTTATGGACCACCCTGTTTATGGCGCGCAATTTATTTCGAAATCGAAGGTAATGGCCGCCGGTTTACGCCCGGCATCCTGGCCAACCCTTCGCCCTATCGTCCCCCCAAACCAATCCTCCGCCCCCGACTACCGCGTTCTGACCGAACGCGGAAAGCACATTAAAATTTCAAACAAATACAAAAACGGCTGGAATCAACCGGAATATGTATTGCTCCATTTTCAGTGGCTACGGGTGACAAAAGCGACAGGATACGAGAAAACACGCGTACTCGGTTATTCGAGAGATTGTTACATTGTAGGCAAAAATTATTCGTCGCTATCGATGATGTTCTTTTGGCATTTTTATTACCAGCATAAATATAAGGAAATAAAAAATAAAAATTTTCCAGAGAGATAGGCGTGGAATAATAAAATTTGTTGATATTAGAGCTCTACAAAATCGAAATAAGAAACTTGGCAGAGAAGATAAAATTATAAAGAAAACAAGGGAATATCCATCGAGATGGCGGATATTTGTGTAAAGTTACATTTTCGTGAATATAATTAAGGAACTGTAAGTTGAATGCAGATTTTTATCGTCTATCAAAAAGAGAAACTAATAATAGTTTCAAATCAATCACCTAATATTTCTTATATATCCAAGAGGATGACAAATCTCGATATTTGTTCCCAAGATGAAATAAAGGGTTAGTTTTGGTGTGGAAAATTGTTTTAAATTGATCTTTTATAAAAAAAAAAGAAAAATAGAAAATGTGACTTATCGTACTTTCTCCTGTGGCCTTTGTTTGCAATGGGAAAAACTTTAAGATACTTGAGAACTCAATACGAAGATGGTAATGGAACATCGAAGAAATCGTCGATTTATACCGAAATACGCAGCCACTGTGTTCGGCTGTTTGATTTTAAGCGAAGATCTTCAATGAGATATGGCAAAGATAGACAGATCTTATGCCGCGTGGGCATAGTATAACGTGGAATGCGGATTTTCCGCGGCTTTGAGGGACTTTGAAAAATATTTTCCGTTGACCGCGCACAAAGAAAATTTCCGCGACCGACTAAGTTGTCGCGACGACGCGGCCTGGTAAAGAGGATGCCACGAATTTTTGTCTACGCCACCGCAGACTACTACCGACATATTCGTCCCGGATGAATCATAATACCTGAACACCGTTGAAAACGGATTCCGCCGATATTAAATTCCCTCGCCGCGGACGTTCGATCGATTATCTTGTATGGCTACTGCGTGGAATTACACGTTCGCGTTCGCCTACAATTTTCTGTTGTATTAAAGACTCGATTTAAGAGCAATTCATCTTTTATCTGAGATAGAAAATTGTAATTGATGTAGGAATATTTGCAAGAAGAAAATGTGTCTTATTTTAATGAAATTAAAATGTACTAAATCGTCATAGTATCTACGAAAGAACAAACGGAAGATCTCATAAAAATCATTAAAAAATTAGGTAATACGTCAACTTGTATATATGAAAGTTCTACTTTCTTAGTCTACAAAAATATAAGTTGCTATTCGACATGCTATATTTACCTTGCCACTGAAAAGCTTTCTAATAAAACCAGAAATTACATCATCGTCCTAAACGCGAATTCTAAACCAAGTTCAACCCTTACGACGAAATCGAAGAAAGAAGCAACGTTTATCCATCATCGTGACAAAAAAAGGCTTCTAATTTCCTGTTCCATTGAAAAACGAGTCTTTCACGTCAGATCCTGACGAGATATCACCCGAGACGAAACAACGGTCGGACCACGAGAAGATCGTCTGCGCCCACTCGCACGTTTTTTTTTTTCCAGACGGATCATTTTTTTATCGTACACCGATGACTCTGCACTCCCTTTCTTTGCGTTCTTCTCCTTCCAGAGGACTGTTCGCCGCGTTATCGTCAGCGACGGCGAGGGAAAATGGACGAGGGTCTTCCTTCGAACCGCGTTATCCGGGGGATTTAAGGGACGAACGAAAATTCGGCCTTTTCCAACAGCCGATCGAGCAAACGGAGGCGGGGATACCTCCAGTCAATCTTTATCATATATCTGAGAGTTTCGTCGGATTGGCTTCTGCCTGACCTATGCCCAATGGGCCGCGCGAATTCTCGCGCTATCGCGCATGGCTATCATCTGCAACCCCAAATCTGCCTCTGAAATCTCAGATTTTTCATCCACCAAAAAATCTGTTCCGTGTGGTACATCTTTCGAATGAGAAAAAATTCGCGACCTTCGGTGTGCGCGGAATATTCGAGTAAACGATAGCGTTTCGTACGTCGTAAAAGCAGCGATGCTTGACCCACTTGTGCTGCGATTGTGTAGTCGAGACGATTACGCTGTTAAAAAGCTACGCTGATCATCGTAAGGACGCTCGTACAAGCGGCTTTGAAACCTCTTGCCGCTTCCTTATTATAACGTTGTTCAGAGATTAGATTTTTTAACGAATTGGGATTATCAATTTTGAGAGTGGAACTATATATGTATTTAACGTATGTAAAAATTGGAATAATTGTTTGAAAGTGTACCGACCAAGGAACGACTTTATGTAGATATAGTTAGATGGCAAAAACTGTCTTCTTTCAAAATGAATGTACTTTGTTCCTCAAATTTTAGCGATTGAATCGAGCTAGGCGAGACATTGGTACACGCGTACGAAATAAAATGCTGCTAACCTATGTCTCGAACCAATGACTTTGATAAATAATATAGAATAGAATGACAATTACCGGTTAATTTAAAAATCGTATTCTTTCCGAATTTTTAGAAAATCGAACATCTTCTTCGTTATAACTTCGTTGCTATATCGTATCCAATAATTTAAAAAATCACCATTAATTAGTAAAGTTAATCAATAAAGACATTGCTACGATAAGAATATTTTTCAAACTTCGTATATCCTTTTCCTTTACATAAATCCATAATTTACTTCTCTTCGATTGCTACAACCACTCGTTAAAAAATCCCGAAATTTGTCCAATCCTGGATACGATTTTGACATAATTACAAATTCAGGACTGTCTGGTAACTCTAAGCGCAGTATCAAAGCGGAAGGAAGGTAGGGGATGAACCAGTTGCATGTATATACCTGGTGCTTCCGATGCACACGCACGAACACAAACGTGAGACAGCGGAAAAAGCTTACCCCTTTTCCACGTACGGAAAGGGGTGCCAGTTTTGGGCCAGACTTCGCACGCACCGCATCAGGTAAGAGCCCTTTGTGTAATCTGATTTTGTTGCCCTCCCGCCACTTCAACCGGGATCGATACAGATTCGCCGGCACTTTCGATCGTTAACCTATTTTCTGCATTTACAACACCGTAATTCGTCTCTTTTCAACGGTGAACGTGTAACGATGCTCCTCGGGATGTTCGCAGAGGGGACACGTTATTCCTGTCAACGTTGTGTGTGTTTGCTTTGCAGGCTTGCTTTCGTTACTTTCTCCCCTTTTCCTCCGACGTTGCTTTAAAAAATTGGTTCCTTCTTGTATTCTAATAAGCGTTTTGAATCAGACTGTTGCGGGAAAGTGTTTGACGATTTTGGTTGATTTTACGTGTTTTCGTGGAGAATTATTTTATATCGTAGACTGTATTTTATAGCGTTAATTTATGCTAAATCGTGTGACTACACATTCATAACGCGTCAGGTATAGGAAACGTGGAAATAACGTGCAAGTTGAACGTGGAAAATTTCGTGCGTTACGGAGCTTCACCGCTTGTCACAGAACCTAATAGTTCTACAAGATTCAAGAGTAATTCGATAAAGAAGAAACGTCAACAGTCGCCATTATCTAGCTTGTCGTGTAACACAAAGTTCAAGGAAAATCGAATAAAAATAGATCTACTCGATCGTCGAACGCTCAACGCCGTTACAACGTAACAGTCCTATAAATTATAAGAGCACGTAACAATCGTTTCATCTTTGGACGTAACAATCTTAACATTCAGGAACAGTTTAAAAAAGTAAAAGTCTGGAATAATCGTTACGTAATTTGCCACTGATAAGATTGTAAAAAGAACATGTGATGATATAACAACGTAATCGTTGAACAATTCTCAATACTCTAATTATATAGCAGTCACGTAGATTATCAATAGCTACCTTAGACAATCATATAACTGAAGAGCAATTCAAGAGAAGAAAGATATCCAAAATACGATGCAGAAGATGATCGAATAATAAGGGCAAAAGTCGTACCGAGGGACTGCTCGAATTTTCCCAGTTATATCTACGTGTGGCTTATCCTCGTCTTGCCAGTGCCTCGAAGTTCGAGATATTTGAGAGAGTGGTCGTCGTCGAGAACAGGAGGAAGGAGGTGGAAGGGCGCTTCGGATGGTTTCCGAACAACCGAAGTCTGCGGAATAGTATCGATCTGGCTTGATATATTAGAACCAAGGTCCACCCTGCCGCAGCCCTGGCAGGACCTCGAAATATGTTTTTTATGTGCGCCCTCCTGCGGTGGATGTAGCCACGCTTTCGACAAGAACACCACCCCCGAGTCACTGCTCTGAATTTCTTCGATTCAACATGACTATGGGCGACCATCGTTGAACATTTATCGCAAGAATATCCTTCTCTATACTTTATTCTTCGAACTGGAACGAATTGTAATTTCACGTTTTTATGCTGACGTAAAATCTCATTGGTAATTCATTAATATGTTATTCCATTAATAAAAAGGCTTAAATTCGGCGATTGGATAAATTTACAATAAATATCGTTCGGTTGTGCGAGTACAGGGACTCGAGGACGATTTTTGTAGAAATTTGCCCTTCTCGAGGAAAATATCTGTAATTTCTGGTTAATTCGACAAGTATTCGTTTTATAGGCATTTTAAATCTCTCGCTCGATATATTTGAAACATTTTAAACGAAAGATTGGATCGTATTATATAGTTTTTATATAGTTTCAATCGTATCGTAGGAAAACTATGTCTAATTAAATCATGAAGTTCTGGATCTCGTGACAAAAGTTTACGTAGTAGGTACTTTTTTATAATATAGGTTCTAGCATCTTGTCAGTGTAGTTTCTGGCTGGTGTAATTATCTAAAAGGTTGAAGAATTCGACGAGAGATGTTTTCGTATGAACAACTCAATTTTTATACCGGCTTTGGAAAAGGAGGAAGCTATCTCGATTCGATGAATATATTTTCTTTAGTAGAATTCTTCTAGAATGGAAATGTTTCACGAAAATAAATAACTTGCTATGTCAACGACATAAAATGCAACAAAGTAATAAAATCTCGTGTTTCCTTCAGGATTACGCGTATAAAACAGCAAACTTCCATTCTTTAGAAGTAATGCTACGTTTGAACCTAATTTAAAGTCTAAAGACCAAGAAATTTCCGTTCGTGATTTTTTTTTTAGAAAGCATCGTACATGAAAAACTCATACACCGCCATGTCTCGATAACTGCATAACTCGTTTCACAAAGGCTATAGCTCGACGTCTGAAGGAGCTCGAGAGATTCCGATTGCTGTATAACGTCCTAATTTTCCAAGCGGATGAAAACATATGAAAATCTGCGAGGCAAACGAGTAGACGTTAGGGGCGCCAAGTCAGAGCCAATAAAATTCTCTTCCTCCCCTTTGGCTCGATCGCTCTCCCTTCGCTTTCTCATCTCCCTTTTGCCTTTTCGAGCTTTCGCTTCTTTGTCCGCCCGTTGGTGCGAACTCGCTGGATACGCGCTTCCACTTTGTATCCATATCTCCAAAAATAATCAAAAAGTAGAATAAGAGAACGGAGAATGTTGGAAATTTTTCTTAATTATCATTTACGGGTTAAACGTTAACCGCTAGAAGCACGTTAGCTTCTTTTTTTATTTAGCAGCAGTAATATGTAGTTTCGCTTTAAAAAAATGACAACTAACCAGCTCTTTAAAAAAATCTCTACTTTTAATGACACTCTTAACTTTCCGTGTGATTCCTATTGGTCGCGCCAAAATGAAAATACCGTGCTTGCGCTTAATGGATCGCACTCTGTCGATATACTAGCGTATTTCAACGGGAAAATAGAAAAAGGGAAGCAACGATGGCTAACTCGAGCAAGTTGTTCGAGATCTTGAACGATCTTCGAAACGAAGTCGAATTGGCTGAGCGAAAGAAACGAGATAACGGTGAGGATCGTTTACATTTCAATTGGCGGACAGCTGCCCGGAAGAGACGTTAATCGGTTACAAGAACCGGCGGGAAAATAATGAAATTATCGTAAATCAATATGCGCCACCCGAGGATCCACTTTGCTCGGTCCGTGGCACGGGTTAGATGCGCGCGGTACAGTTACCCGCAAGACTTCCGGGCTTCGATAATTCCTTGTGAAAATTCTTCTCGGGCTAATTGTTGCGGTAAATCTTCGGACATCCTACCGACGCGACGTCCATTCGATTCGCGAGAACGAAGTTTACGGACGGAAAAAAAAGAAACGACCGACGAGATCAACGAAACGTGATGGAAAGATGAAGCTACCGTAGCTGGCTAATTCTTTGTCCATTTAAAGGATAATTTTTTTTAATAGAAATATTGTTTGTTACTTTAAAATCAGTAAACAAGGTAATACAAATTTCTAACTACAACATATGTTTTTTGCCTGTGGTCTTCATATAGCTATTACGTTATATGTTACATTACAGGATGTTAGTTATACATACATGCGTTGTAGCTTACATATTAACGCAGTCAGATACACGTTATGACCCACTAAATCTATTGTCAATAAGTAACAACAATATCTAGTCATAGTAACCTACTGATAATAAATACGATGCCAACAAATATCAATTAGCAAAAGCTATGGCAAAGCAACGTAATCGCTTGTATCTCGCGGTTCACGAAAACACAGTCCATCACGAAACTATCGATATCACCGCGCAGGGACAACCCTACGCAGCCTGTAAGGAAACACGTAAAATGACCCCATATTGTTGGGAGGTTGTTGCTGGCCCCTTGAACAAACAGGAATATATGTCGAGAAAAGATGTCTTTCCACCCCAGGACTCGAGGCGTTCCTTTTTTAAACGACGAAACAGTTGCGGCCACGAATCGATGGTAACTACGCCGACCGGACCCCGGTACAGTCCGGTGAAAATTTAACGACGACCTCGACCTTCCACCACCACGTCACGACCACCAATTTCTTTCCTTATTCCTTCCACCACCGTTCTTTTTTCCACGAATCTCAATTACTTCGATTACTCGCCATCGTTTCACATTCACGCGAATATCAAGAACACGACGCGAACTAAAGGAGAAAGGATAACAGGTGGAGAAGACGCGAGGGTGTGAGACGACTTTCTCCGGCGTGTGTACCATGTTAGGATGCGCGGGATGCTCCGGTCTTTTGCATACATTTTGAAACGTAGAGCCGCCACCGCACCGAATATGCTGGCCGAACAAGAAAAAAGAGGAGCGCACAGGGGAAACAAAAATGCCCGTCTCTCTTTTACGCGAGCGAGAAACGTGAGCGGAGAGGGTGAAGAGAGGCTAGGTTGAGGGAATAAAAACGGACGGGTAAACGAGAAACGTGAAAAATCAAGGGCTGCCGCGCCGCGCCGTCGCGTTTCCAAACGCACTGCTACGGTCCATTAAAATTCTGGATATTTCTTTTTCTCGTTCTTTCTTTTTTTTTTCTTTCTTTGTTAGTTTGCTGTTGTTTCCCATTGTTTCTGATTATAACGATACGCGAATGGGAATTATCCTCGTTTAACTATGTGCGTTATTTTTCGCTGCTTTTTTTAGTTGAGTCGTAAACGGGGATGGAAACGGGGATAGATTGTTGGGAAGTAATTTACGTAATGAATATTGCGGTGAATTGTAGAATTTTTTTTTATCTGTTTGTTACGTGAAGCACATTATTCTTATTGTGTTATGGGAATGATTTAAGCCTTTGCGGAATATATAAAAATTGTTTATACAATGCTCATAATAATTAGAGGACCGTTGCTATGACTCTTTTCACTGCGTCGATCAAGTATATAGAAGATTTATAAATTTACACGTTATTCATACGACATTTTAATAAAAATTGACAACTATTAGAAATATTGTAATAACAGAAGTAACGAATAAAAAGCCAGAATGATCCTCCAATTGTTTCAAGGAGTATACGTCAGTTAGTTAGCTTTATAACGATAATATAAAAAGATAATATAGCGATGTTATTTTCAAAATCAGTAGCATACATACAATTTAACAAAATCGGATAGAAATAAGGGATAAAAATTCTATTCATACATTTACAAACCTTCAGAGAAGTTAATGTTATCACTGTAGCAGAACTCATTATTTCAAACAAATTTCTGAAATATAAGATTTGTAACATAATTGGTAAGAAATTGTCTAATCGTTTACCTAAGCTGAAACGCTTGGAATCAATACTTCGCAAACGTCACAATGCCGCTTTCAACCCTTTGTAAACCACATGTTGGACAAAAAAAATGAGAGAAAAAAGACGAACAATTTCGACTGTTTCTATTTATCAGTGTGTACCACTGGAAGTCCAATATTTAAGGAAAAAGGGTGAAAAACAAGCGTCGTTGAATGGCCTTTATCTCCGTGCTCTGTCTCCCCAGCAAAGTACCACGACAAAGGCCTCTATCTTTAGCTTGCGAACAGACATAATACCAAGTCATCAACCGCAAAAATATTAATACCCTGAAAGATGGTGTAATCTACGGATAGATAATAATCTCGCGACGAAAAAATAGGCAACGATAAATCATTATGCCTAAATAAGCAATCAAAGTATCCTTCGATATCGATCTATGGTGGTGTATTACGAAACAATGCTCCGTTTGACTTTTCCTTGAAGTCCATACAAGGGACAATCGCTTAAATAATTCCTTGTAGTTCGTCAATTTCGTTTCTAAATAATTTTTAACTGATCTACGTTTGAAAACAGATATAACTTGAAAATCACCGTTTTCTACGAGGATATAACTTTTACTCATCAACAAAACAAAGAAGTTTGTTAAATGTTACTACTCTCAGTTGTAATTATCATAATTCAATATTTTCTTACGTGCAGTACTTTGTTCCTGTAAGTAATTTTGTTGCTTATTTTATTGCTTCTCCACCTCCTTGCTAACTTAAACAACACTACCAGATAATTATTCGAATAAAATGTTCTCGTTATCGAAAACTTTCCTAATTGAATTTAATAAGAACACGATATTTTCTCGTTCTTCCGTTATTACATCGAAGATTAATGATTCCTCGCAATATGCAACAAGTTCGACTGTTCTAAAATTCGTTGAAAATGTCGAAGCTCAAATGACTCGAATAACCTGCCTCGGAAAAACGACGAAAGATCAGTAGAATACGCGGCTAGGAGGTTTCCAGCGAACTCTGACGCGAAGGGTTATTCCGACGCTATCGGAAAAATGTTATTTACGCAGAGCAGAAGCGAGCTACAGAAGCTCTGTCCTTATTTACATGTGGTAAGTCTCCTACGGGACCAAATCCCGGACCACGCTAGGAACCCTGATAATTCTTCCTTTGATCCCAGTCCCGTGGGCTCGAGCCCCGTCCCAGCTGGTCCTGTCTGCGCCAGGGAACCAGTAAAGACCGACGAAAGGAGGAACGAGAAGAAAAGAATCTAACCAAAGAAATACCTGTCGCGCGGCGCCTAGATTGCGACTATGTTTCGCTACTATGAATTTCACGACGATCGATTTTTGAAAAATCTTCAATCGTCTTCTAAGCTTCTTTTTGTAATAGCACAAATTTCGAGTTTAGCTTCGGAGCAAAGATACATCATTTAAGTTGTTTCCAACGAATGAAACGAAATTAACGAAAGAAACGCGTTTACGTGAAAGAAATGTACACTGATTTTACCAATTTTGTACACTCTACGCTTCCACGAATAAAATACTGGAAAATTTGAGAAGAAGATATCTGGAAATGTATAAACATAAAGAAGAACTGAGGACAACAGCAGAAAATTGCGAAAATTATGTAAATCTATAATCTCTGTCATTCCTAGATAGAGAGTTGATGTTTTTGGTTATCACGCTTCTCTGTACCATGTCGTTGATTTTATTTAAAAAATTTAGAGAATCAAACAACATCTGCGCATCTATGTGCATAACTATATGCGCGTTACTTTCTCAAGTAAATCTAGATGAAAGTAATACGAATTGTAAAATCAAATGCTACCTTTCCTAATTCATTCCACGATTTAATTTTCAATTTACAATTGATAATTCACAATTGATATATAACCTAACATTATCTGTCGCTTGACTATCCCAAATTATTTGCCTGTCGTTGATCCGTACAAAGTCTTACAATTCATTTAGGACTCGTTTGGACTCTACAAAAAACGGGAACGTGAACACGAACGAGTGGTTGATATCGAGCCAGACGTATCTTCGCGAGGAATTTCCAATACGCCGATAAACAGTCGTTCGACCGGAAGTTCAAAGAGGAAGACGCGGGCCAGCGCGGTAACCGCGCGGTCGGAAATCGATCCAAATTAACTCGCGACGTCATTTCCAGCGTGAACCGGCGACCGGCTTGAAATTTCCGCGCGGCTGTCCCACCTTTCCCTTCCGCCACCATCCCTCTCTCGCTCACTATCTCTCTTTCTCCCTCTGTTTTTCTCTCGCTGTTTCCCTCTCTCTAACACCACTGTTCACTCGCCAGCTTTAAGGTGTCTTTAAGTCAGCGAGCTTGATCTGAATTTTGGCAGAGTTTCAAGTCCCATCTGCTTTAGTAGCGCGGCAGAATCTAACGAAAAGGAGAGACGCGCCGATATCATCTCGAGCAAACTAGCGGGACGACCGGTGCCACTGGACGGATATAGGGTGTCCCACTATTATGCTGATAACATTCGTAAACACTCCGACATGCAAGACAGCCGCATCGATGCAACACCGTTTCCATCTCGTCGCGTCTAGCGGGTGACGCGACAGGAAATGCTCTACCTTCTCTGCAGAGGAAAACCGTGTCATCTGGGTATTCGCCTTTTTGCTAGACATCTTTTCCCTTGGAGTTTGGAAACCCTCTGAACTTTGTAATAATTGTATTTTCAATGGCCAGCGCGTGTCTTATTTGTCTTAATGGTTCAGGAAAGTTGGACTTCTGAGTATAGCTTCTTTGTTACAATTGAAGCGAATAAGTAAATAAGTTTTCCGTTAAGATGAGAAAAATCTATGTTTATAAATGCGTAACGATAATAGAACATTAGTATATGTAGTAACATTAGTGAATGTACAGATTCAAGCATACAACGAAGCGTCCAGCCATAGATTATTGGACTCGTTCAAAGATTTCTATTTGTATTCTAGTGAGTTAGGTTAAAATGTATTAATATTGAACTAAACTATACGTCACGAAACACCGTATACATCCAGACGTGAATTCTTCCTCCTATCCAACATCCTAATCAACTCTGTTGCCAAATATTCAAAACTTTTAACCTCTCGGAATTTTTGCTTAAAATCAATTACAACACAGGACGATTGCTCAGTTATTTCAGGTACGATGCTTACAAGATCGGCCAAATAATCAGGATAGAATTCAACGCTGTAAATTCGTTGCAATCCCTCATCAGAGATTCCTCCGCCAGATGAGGCCACCCATTGAATTTTACAGCTACGAAATACTATCTGGCTGGTGGTGCCAGTGTCAATATGCTCGATATCGAACGCGCCACCCGGTACATAATCTCTCCTCTTCGGTTAGTTAGCGGGTCTCGAGGATTCGGGCCGTGAGTATCCTTGCTGGATAGAGTATCCCTCGGGAAGTTTTCGTCCAATCGGCTGGCTGGTCAGCTAGTTCAAATGGTGGGGGTAGAAGGACGACCATTGGTCAGTCGAGGGGCGGCTTGGTATTGAGCGACTCGCTCCGGGGGTTGAAAAAACCGCCCCGAACTGACCTCAAACGTCTACCCTCGTCTCGTCTGGAAAGCCTGCCTAATGTTGTCCCCCCGCTCTAGCTTCTCCCCACGGGGTTTTACAGCCGCCCCGTTCTCCCCTTTCGCACCCCTTTTCGCTTCATCGGTTACGTTCGTTCCTCTCGTGGCATGGTGGACGCCGTTATGCTATTTCAGACCGCTCGCGAACGAAACATTCTTTCATGTAGTTTGATACAACTGCAGGTAAATTACGTATGATTTTTTCGATTTCTTCGAGCATAATAAACGTAATTGGTAAGAAAATGGTGGTCATTTTGTCACATGGATGATTTGTCACACATTGTGACGCAAACAATGTTAACAAATTTGCAGAGAATTAAAGAAATGAAAAGAGGTGGTATTGTGCGTCGTACCTCTTACATTGTGTAAAGGTAAGTTAGGCGTACGTACCTGCACCACGTACTTACGCGCGTAATATCTTGCGATGAATATTTCCCAAGTTACTCACAACAAAAGACGAAATTGCCGAGTCTTACGAGTCAATTAAAATGTGAAATATTTTGTCATTTTTTCGTAACACGCGTTGAAACAGTTTAAAACTTTCTGGGACAGAATGACTACAGGAATTTTCCATAATTAATAAACTAAAAAGAAGACGGAAAGAACAGTATTTCATAACGAGGGCGCAAAGTAACTGTTCTCGCGTCGAACTTTGACAAACTTTCGCTTAAAACGGCCCGGCTAGGCTCCAACAGTCCACTCTAGAGTTTGTCGAAGGAGGGTAGTAACGAGGTACGTTTCAATGATGGTATTTTTTAAGCATATCTACACCTAGAACACCTCTATCTTGCACGGAAAATACAACGCGGTCTAACTCGAGCTGCCAGCGCTAAAGTATATTCAGCCGGTCTAAGTCCAAAGGCTATTTGCATAGGCGATATTATATCTTCGCCTGAAACTCCTTGCCCACCCACCGATCTCCCTTCCCCCCCTATCTCTCTCTCTTTCCCTCTCTCTTCCTTACTTGCTTTTCTCTCACTCGTTTCATCCTCTGTCTATACGTCGCGTACATCCCGACGTCTCTTTCTCTTTCGTCCCCCGACCAACCCCTTTGCCAACCTCCCACCCCAGGCGTAGCAGAACGTCTTGAGATCCCCGGAATTGGATTAGTAGTGGTTCACCCAAGTAAGACTTGGACTATACTCAATTTGAACTAAGATCGCGCCGCTGCGGAATGGGCAAATTGCTAAATCAGTTTTACGTGATCACCTATTCAGAAAGTTATTCGCGATCGAACGCAGATATTCCGCAGAAAGGCGGGCCGGCCACCGGGCGAAGGATTTAACGAGAAAGGATACGGAGCTAGGTAAGGGAAGCAAGGACCAAGGACCGATTGCCGTCGATTGATAGGGATTTTCGGCCACTTAGGATTACGAGACCCGTAGGATCGGAAGGATCCTTCAGCCGCTCGTGCAACCATCAAGCTATTCCATTCGTCTTTCGGGAACGAAGTCTTAACGGCGTTATGTAATTGATCGTGACCGGGGGACGAAGAAAGTGGAAACGTTTTTGGGAATGTGGACTGGTTTTGTTCTCGATCAAGATTCGATCGATGCAAGAGTGAACGTGTGTATCAGAAGCTAAAGCGATCGACGCCCCTTTTTACATTTATATCTGCTGTTTACATTCCTTACGTCTTTTTGACGTCGTTGAAATCGTAATAATTTCGCGATAAGCGATAGATATTAAAATTATCGATGAAAATTAAGGAAGAAGAAAAAACGTTACAGCCCTTCTTTGTGTTGTACGGAAACCACATTGATATAGTTGCAATGTTACATAATTAAAGTACTTCCTCAACAAAATTATAACAAATGAGGAGGAACTAAACGTGGTCGCGCTTTTTATGCGGTTCTCGGTTCTTTAGATCGGATGAAAGGATCCCTTGTTTGTGGAGCTCGAATCGAACGGTCCGCTTCGTCTCCTTCTCTTTAAGACGTTTCGAACAAAGATTTTGCAAACATTAGCGATTCGATTAAGCCGCCGTCTTGGGCGCTCGCCTTTAAAGTCGCGTGGAAGTTTCCTAGTGAAATCGTTACTTAAGTTTCTCGCATTATATACTTTCACCACCTTCGAAAAAGTTCATAGCAAAGTTCATAACGTAGCCTCTCGCGGCTGAAAACACGAAACCGCGGTGTAATGTAACGGAAGAATTAAAGTTAAACGACTCGAACTTAACGCAAACATTTTTTGCAATGTTGTCGAAGATTTTATTCTTCGTAAATCGCATGTTTGGATGGTATTTTTATTTGATTGTTAACTATTGCTCCTTTTCAACTATGTCGTGTTAAAGTACTCCCTTTTACCTACAAAATTACACAAAAATCGTCAAATCAAGAAAGGTAGATCTATGGAGCTTTTCCCATTTTCAAATGGTCTTCAAATGGAATTAAATTGATGGAACGTTTATAGAGTGTCTTCAAAAATGAGGAGCCCTTAAGAGCTTATTGCAGGTAAGTAAGTACATTCTCCCTAAGAGGAGTAAAAAGCATTTGATCGATATAGAACTTACATAAAATCATTTTTCTTCTTTTTTTTCGAATTAGAACGTACTAATACATCATAGATTTTATAAACACCAATCCCAGGTACCTCATAACGCAATAATTATCCAACATAAACGGTAGTCTATCGGGCTAAACAAAACTTTCGAGCTGAAAATTCAATAAAATTTGCCATATTAAATTGCAGCCACGGTAAACCACGACGCTTAAAAATTAATCTTCAGAATTCAATAAAGGACAACATTTTTCACCATACCATGCATCGTATTATTTAGGAGAAAGGTCCAGAAATATCAAACAAGTAGGCGCGTGATGTAAAAACGCGCGACAAATTCCAAATTAAATTCGCAAAGGGTTAATCAAACGGGAGAGACAAAAAGCGAAAGGGGGTGAGATCGTTCAGCGGGGGTGGAGAGGGAAGGCGAAGGGCGAGCAGTATCCGTTGAAAAATCCAGCGTAAAATGGCCGGTCGTAGGTCGAGGAAAGCATAAAGAATTCCAGGGTCCCGATCTAACGCAGTTAATTTGGCGAATGGGGCTGTCCCTCCACCTTGAACATGGCCACTGCCGTCGCATATACGGGACTCCTCTACATACATATAACGCGTGTCTCTGCCTATACACACGAACACAGAAAAAGACGCGTGCACACGAGTATACCGGGTGATCCTGGTGGAGTCTAATAAAAAGCATCCCCGTGAGCCGTGGGATGGTTGGGTCAGAAGTCCATTCGGAAAATGGAGGGACTCGGTCGTCCAACTAAATCTACCCGATAACGTGCACGTATTGTCCAAGTAGGACTACTTTCAAAAATCACTCACATTCTTATGGACGCGAATTAAGAAACGAAACGAGGCGTAACGAATTCATCGAAACGTGGTTGATTCAGGGACTTTGAGAAAAATTCGATAGGTTCGTTGAGCAATTTTAAACAATTTTTTCTTGAAAGGTGGAACGAGACGAAACCTATCCGGTCTGTTAGCAAGACGTATGGGATACGGCTAGTCCTGGCCAGGGTTCGACTCGACTTCCGACTTTCCCTGCAGAAAACATTGAGTCTGAGGGGTGGCCGCCTCATCCCTAGCCGCCGGGATCGCAAAAGACGCTATAAATTCTGGCCATCCTATCCCCCCTCCGACAAACCCCCCTTGTAGACTTCCGAGGATAGTGGCCAAAAGTAAGAAGAGTAGCTATATCGATGCTCTCTCCCTTGGAAGTCGCAGTCCTTCGGTACACAAAGTGCTGCTGCGATGCTTTCATCCTTGTCGAGACGATGGCTCCAACGCAAGCTGGACTGATTCATCGTGCACGGATGATCGACAGAACGAAGGAATCGACGTTTTGTTCTTTGAAATACTTTTAAGAGAATCGTAGGATTCGAATGTAGCGTTCTACGCGGCTTGAACTCTTATGAAATCGTTTAAGTGTAAGGAATCGAATATTCGAAGGCTTAAATGGAATTTTTTTAGTAGAAAATTGTCTAGTTTCAAAGTAATTTGACAGTGTTTGGAAATAAAACTAAAAGATTTAAATCCAAGTTCCCTGACTTAGATTTTTTTTAATAATTAATATTGTTAGGAAATAATTCGATAGGACAACAAAAGGTAGTTGAGAATATTTGATAATACGGTACAAAAAAGCAGTGTTTCAAATATTTGATGTGGATGCACCACAGCTATTCCAATTAAAGCGTATTATATGCACCAATCTAATATTAATTGAGTCGAATATTACGACGATTTATCATAAACTAGTGATTCACAAAACGAATTCGAAGGAAAGTTAGGAATAACGGGCGCAATGAAAAACCATGAACAAACCCATCTTACTAGCGCTTCCGGACAGGAAATCTGCTCCGGCCACGGACCGTCGACCAATCGAATCTCACAGGGAATTTAACACCCTTCTGAATGGACGGAAAAAAGCCGAAATTTCCAATTTTATCGAATCACCGGTCGTCTGTCCCTTAAACAAATATTACCGCGGCTGCTGACTGATCGATAGGAAATTGGAATGAAATTTATTATGGTCTCGATTCTATTATGCGGTGGCCGCGTTCGCTACGGCTTCGCTTTTAGAAGAGGAGCAATCGATTTTATCGATAGACGCAACACATCACGTAATTACATAATCCACCTTTATCGCTCGATTGATTTCCATATGAAAACATTTATTATGTAACGTCGATGGTTTTTAAACGATTGTGCAACCCCTTTGCTTTCGATTTGAGGGGAAATTACGTTGGTATTTCGTAATGCACACGGTCAAAGTTGTATTCGATTGACCCCTGGAAACTTTGACCCGACTGTGTTTACGTAATGGAAAAACAGTCGAAAGGCTAGTTAATTTTTCAATATCCTCTGGACCGGGCGATACTCGCTATTATTTTACAAAAGGATTATTTTACAATTCCTCTATATATATCGCACATAAAAAGTTACAAGTTTCTGCAGATAATGTATCACACATATTTTAATAAATATAAAAACGGTACAAATTTATTTAACAGTTCGATAAAGTCGTATACTAATAATAAACAAGTAGTTTAACGACTATCCGATGGTTGAAAGTAATCGTTAAACCGTTCGTTAAAAAGAAAAGAATAACATCATGTAGAGATCGATCAAGTATCCATACTTATAATCAATACTGCAGCTCGAAATGTATCGAGGTATACTCATCGAATGCTTCCAGAATTTAAGTTTCGTTTTATGCTTCGAGAAGAACCAGCCTCGAACCACGGGGTTCGTTATAGTCAGCCATCAGCCGCGGCGAATCGAAGGAAAAGAACATCTCGGGCTACAGAAAGCACGAAGAAGAGAATGCATCGAACGAAGAAGAATATCCATCGGTGCAGGTACAGCATCTGCGTGAACGACCTTATCGGAAAGACATAAACGCCTGAAATCCAGGCCGTAAATTAGGATCGATAGAATGCCGGACTCATCTTTCGTGTCCTTCTTTTCGTTCTCTCTTTCTTGCAATCCTCGTTCTAATATTTCTACCGTGTGCCCAGATTCAGGATTCTTAATGGTGATAAACTTAGTCCACTATCCTGTGATGACTTACTTCCTGCCACCCTCTGTTTCGTCGCTGCCCGGCAGCAAATTAGATACAAGTATTGTTTCAAGGGGAACACCACGGCTGTCACGGAAGATAAGAACTTTACGATTGCCCACGAGAAAAATGAACTCCGTTAAACGATTAACTCGGGAAATTTATTCAGATTTTTTGGTGGACTTGGCTTCATGTGGAATGTAATAGATTTCGGCTCGAAGATAGAATATTTTAAGTGCTAAGTTGTATATTACGACGAAAGGAAAGTAATTGATTTACATATTGTAATTAACGATTGTCTATAATTGAGCAAAAACGTAAGGACGGTATGTATTTTATATATCTTAAGAATTTTTAAAAAATCTGGTTAGAGTTCTTCGGGTTAGAGTCTCTTTGCGATCAAGGATCATTATCGAGAGACGATTCTCTCAAATAATCGCGAAAAAATACATCGGAAATATAGAGTAAGGATTTTATCCACATATGAGATTTCGTTTCCGATACAACGCCTAACCTTATCAACAGACTGCGGGTGTTTATGGAATTTTTAATTTTTATGCTCGTAATTAAAAAGATAGAATTCAACTATCGTAATATTATTGAATATCGTAATACTCCCTCTACTTTACGTATTTTACATATTTTTGCGCGTTATATGCGTTCTGTAAATTTGTACATCCTTAAATCTCTCAAAAGTACACGAACATCAGAATCATCTACTTGTCGCGCAATTTGCCAAAAGAAGAATCCTGGCGATTCTCCGCGACGCAGTTCATATCGCAAGATCTGAGATTCTTCTAAGTTTCCTCAAACTTCTCCAGCTGTTTAGAAACTGGCGAACGGTCGCATAATACTCTCGTAGCCTCGTCACGTGACCATTACAGGAGTCAAGAATTTTTACGAGAGCCTACGATAAGGGGAGAAGGATGACGATCCTTCTGTCGATCCTGGTGCTAGTGCCAGCAAAGAAGAGAGCCAGCTTGATGGCGAGATGTTCGACGGCTCGGAGGGGAAGGAGGTGATGGCGGTGGAGAGTCTATGCCGTAACAAGGGTGGCACGATTTCAAGAATGCGGAGCACGTTCTCAACCAATGCCGGCAGCCAGGCAGTAAAACAAATACGCCCTCGCTATATACGGGGTGTCCCGACAATACCGCGTACGTCTGCACGACGTACACGTTGCGTCGACGAAAATCCCATGTCGTAGGAGGAGGTCCTCGTTACCGATACGAATAGAGGTAATGCAGCGTGTACGCAGTGAAACCTTTTCATGGCCTCCTCCGGGACACGCGTCTTCGCAGACGAAAAACAAATTAACTCGAGAGAGGAAGACGATGCAGGAACGAAAGGGTATTCCTACGAACTCTTGCGAACTTCTCTTTCTCTTTGACCGTATCTTTTCTGGAATAGTATTCGTATTCGTTTTAACTTTGTTTTATCTACCGGATCACTAACGTTTTCCTTTATTGATAGATAAATTAAACCATTCACTGCCAGGCAAATTTTATTAGTCGCATATATATATATATATATATATATATATATATATATATATATATATATAGTATTAAAATGGCATTTACAGTAATTTGAAAATGAAAAAAGCACTACGAGATAACTCGTAGCTGGCGTGGCTGAATAAAATTCCTGTCCCGACTCCGCAAACTACGAGATATCTCGTAGTCGGCAGTCTTGGTACATACGCTTGCTACGAGATATCTCGTAGTTGGCAGTGAATGGGTTAAAGCATTCTAAATGTGTTGTGATTTGATATACGTAGATATTAAGTTGCGTGGATACTGTCTTCCTGTTCAGGGTAGTGAATTTCAAATTTGGGACACTAGTGATTCTTTCGTTGATTGGTTGCTTAATAAATTAATATCGAAGATCTGATTAATATTATAATTAAGCGATTTAAGCGGATTAGCTTAAAGACGAATTGTACGGTATATAACTTGGATTAATTAAATTGCAGAAATATAAATTTGCTTTGCTTCAAGAAATTTCTTGTTTGGATAAATAAAGTGGTTTCTGGCCTCGTTGTCAAGTTACTTTGAATTGGTTCTATAAAGAATCTGTGAGGACATAGATCATATTATTCATCGACGATGAGCGGACTTGTCTTCTGAAGCAGGAATAAAAATTCCTACAACATAAATGAACAAACTTTTTAAGTTTTCAATTTGTTCCATAACATGCGTATATCTGTTCGTTTAGAAAAACCAGAAGAATCATAATCAGTATCAGGTCGCGTATCGACGTTACAGGCGCGATTACGTATCGATGTGAGTACCTCTGGCTTGGAATCCGGAATAAAGCAGTCAATTACGAGTGTAGGCTCCCTTTTCAAGTATTCACCACGAGGAGCACACGAAATCCCCGGTAGAAACTGAACGCGAAACGGCCGATAAAAGCGCACAATGACTGGTACGAGCACAGAAACGCAAATGTCCTCTTTCAGCGACGGAGACGTCCTCTTTGGAGGGCAACGAATGATGGACAGGTGAAAGAAGTGGCCAATGTGGGTTGGTTTCGGCGTCTCATGTGACACACACGTCACTGGCCTTTGTTTTTTTTTCACTTTTGATCGAGTGCTCCGGCTCTTTTGTCCGCTCGCTTCTCGAACCCTCGTTTCTTCTATTTTTTCTTTCCAGCCAGTTCGTTTAATACCAGCGAGAATTTTCTTTGGGACAACCCGAGGAAATTGAGCCAGACAACCTAGAGAATCCAAGAAAACGAGTTCTACGACGATAATAGGAAGTACGTGTTAAAGGGTGGCCAATATAGAAGCTCTGTACGTTAAATCGTTACTCGCTGCTGATCAAAATCAATTATTGCCTCGATTCGCCAATTAACCAAACGATTTTCCTATTGTGTCTATCTTCTGATTAAATTATTAATCGGATTGTTACTCAAAACAGTAATATATATTAATTCACGTGTATCAATAGGTTTGATTAGGTTCAGATTCTTTGGATCTCTGAAATACTGACTTTCCATTAAACCGAAGGATATTTTCGCATGTTCACCATGTTTTTGAAACATGGGGCTACCGTGTAAAGACTCTTAATCCTTGTTAACGTAGATAAAGTGTTCTGGATACTCAACGAGTGTTATACGTGTAAATAAGTTTATACTTTTAATACTTAAAACTGTTTGTATAAATTTTAGCATAAAAATTTCCAAAGATTTCGTAATAAATGTTTTCAAAAAAAAAAAAAGAAAAAATAACAAATTGTTAAATGAAACACAGGAATAAATATAGAAACTGTAAGGATAAAAATCAGAAAAAATTGATTAAAGAAACATCGTCGCGTCTTCGTCAATTCGTCTGTGCTAATTACATAATGAAGCTTCTGATACAATTCAACTAAAAATCAAAGCAACCTGTATCTACTCGCGAATCATGAACCTGCAGTCCATTCTTCTATATCTCTTCTGATCTCTGATCTTTGTTCGCGGTCAAATAACACGTAAACGACTTGCTCCCGTTTTTTCAAAGGGTCTTCAAAGGGACGATGGACCAGTTTTCCACCTGATCTGGATCACGATCCATTTTTGTTCGTCAATAGCGTCTCATCCCTCCCAACGGAACCTGTTTGCTCGCGTGGCAAGAGGTCCTGTCCTCTCCAACAATCTCGCGGATCCTGTTGGGAAACTGGTACATCAGGAAGGGGATGCTGTCGCCTCCCCGTAACAATGCCCACTGTCCACTGTCTATTGTTGACGAAGGCAAACCGCAAAATGAAGCCAGTTAGCCTTTGACTCTTATTCTGGAATCGTTTCGGTCAATTTCCGCTGACAGAAAACTGGTCCACTAGAAAGGGGATGCTGTCGCATCCCTTTGTATTTAGTGGTCAGTATCTAGTTAAGAGCAATAAACTCGAAATATAAAAAGTGGAGCCGGTTAGCCTTTGCCTCTCTTGTTGGGATAGGATCATTGAAAGCACTCACCCTTTTTTCAGGGTTAAGAATAGTGTCCCGTTTGTGGATATATAATTGAGGAGATATGTGGAAAAGGGGTCCGTAAGGGAAGATGATAAATCGAGTAAATTAATTAGCTACGTTTGAATCATTAATTATAATTGCTCTTAGAGAACTTTACTATCTATCTACACGTATGTTTACCTATGCGCCATTCTTCAAAAAGTTTCTAATCTATCGAGGGAAATGGTTAATATGTATAAACGCAAGTATTGTACAATGATGTGTAAAATGAATCGTTTCTCATCAGAAACTGGATATTGGAATTCAAGTATCCTTGCAATATAGTATTGGTTCGAATTTTGGTTTGTGTTTAGGGAATATTTCTTTATACGAATATAGAAAATTATAGCACGTTAAAAATTCCTGAAATGACATATACATAGCGTTGCGTCGTGTAACATAACCGAAGGCCAACCCGCGGTCGAGATGATCACTGCGGTCAGATGTGCATGAACCATTTTTGGGACGCTCAATAAACCTAAGGACCTATCATAAATAATTGCAATATAACACTCAGGACTGTCAAGTCTTCCGAATATCTCTTCTAACAGTTATGCTTTAAGACAGTCCCTAGATTTATTGTTCGTTTCAAAGGAAAATTGAAATAACGGGTTTTTCTAGAAGAAAGTCTCCCCATAACCATCGTCAGGTCATTGCCTATCCTCACTCCAGAACCTTTTCGGTCTATCCAATTAGCATCAGTTCACTTACTTAGAGAAAGTGTCATCAACGAATCCGTTTTCTTCGTGTCGTAGACACGCCCAATACGAATTTTCCTCCGCAACAACGCCGCAGCCGAAAATCACTTTCGAGTCGGACGTCGCGCAAGTAACTTATTACAAGTTTCTCTTCACACGAATCACATTTACTTAGTTCGTACAAGTCACGCTAACGTCGCACTCAAGTCAACCGTCTTACGAGTTACTACGTACGAGTGATATTCAGTTCGAATAATATGTCTTACGAGTCATACTTACGAACTTCGTCCGAGTAACGTCTTACTTATACTCATTCGAATGGAACTTATCGTTAGTTCATCAAATATTACGCTATTCGATATCGTACCTTGTAACGCTAAATCTCTGTATGTTTGTATTTTACGCGTGAAAAAGTTGTGGGAAATATAGTGTATATCTATTAAATCAGTGTTATAATTAATTAACCAGCCCTATTGAACTAACCAAAATAGGGGATCGACTGTTTCGTGGCGTCGATTATCGAAATCGTAGCGAGAATTTACGACTCTCGCTGACGCGCTTCTTCGCGATCGCGTCTCTCCGCGAACGCTTGAATACATAGATCGTAGATATAAAAATATTTCGTTGCTGTTTTTTTGAAAATTTTCCCGCCAAAGAAATTTTACCTTCTGACTCTTCAATCGTTTAACCTGCCCCCTAATGGATTTCATACTAAACTGTGTGAAAGAGGTTCGAAAGTGCAGGACTCTACCCTGACAACATGAGATAAATGGTTCAAATTGCTCAAATCACGCTTGATTAAAGTCAGAATAACCTTGAGACTTTAAATGGGACCACCAACGAGGTTTTTACTTTATATGTATACTTGATCTGTGATACAGACGTTTCAGAATATCATCTGTTGTAGATAATACAGATTCCTTCCATGGGATATATACGATAAAAGATAAAAGACACGAAATTTAACAAAAATTCGAGAATATATTTAAGGATAAGGATAATTATTAATTGCTGAAAAAAAGAAGTTTATTTACATAAAGCAATATTATGTTAAGGTTGTGTGAAAGAATCCAATAAAACGTTTGTTGTTTCGCTTGTCTCCAAGCAACACTAGGCCGCATATCAGGTGTATAGTGCATACGAAGTATCGCGACGTTCCAAGTGTTATGGAGTACTAATGCGGAAGTGAAAAAAGTAACACGTTTCCTGTTTCGTTTTGAGATGTACGCAACCAATCCACGACGAGTGTGCAATAATAATTTATCCGAACAACAACAAGTTAAACTACAGAAGATCAAAGAGCTGACGAGCATTCTAAAGGTTGACTGACGCAAATATTTGTAGATTATTTTACAATTGTATAACACGTACTTCTTGTTCGGCAGGATACAGATAAAAACCTGACTGTTTGCGAAGAAATATTGGCAACTTATATAAGGAAACGGCTAAGGGTATGTATAAAATCATTTCACCCTTCCTTTAATATGAATCATTTATTTTTTTCCACTGATGAATATCTTGGTATTTGTACAGATATATACGATACATAACTTTGAGAATAAAATTGGATAACTTTGATTACAAAATTGAATAAATGTTGAATGAACATATGTTTTACATATTTGATGAATATCGAAGGTAATAGGTATTTTATCTCAGTCTTAGATTCGCAGTACTTGATATAGATATAATTAAAATTCAAGTGTAGCCTGTTGTTTATTCAGTGCAAAAAGTTAGATGTGAGATAATAAAAAAGTCTGTGAATAATATTTATAAAATTATAGAAATCTCCCGGACGATTTGTTATTCTTTCTATTTTTTTTTAATTTACCATCCCTTGTACCAGCCACCGTGACTACGATATCCATAACCGTAACCACTATATCCTCCATATCCATGTCCACCGTATCCACCGTATCCACTATATCCACCATATCCGTGACTATAATATAGAGGCAAACTTGGATACCATCCAAAACCATACCTAAAATTGTATTTTGTGAACATATGCGAATACGAATGCCTTACTACTCTCAGAATCAAACTGTTTCAGATATCCTTGTGCAACAATCTAATGAGAAGTTCTCATACACTCTAGATTGTACATTAGATCAATTCAGTAAATAATTGTGCAACTCTTTTCTCAAAATCAGTCTGTATCACTCATCGACGTTTCCTTGTATTTCTTTGCATTCTATTCATACACTAGAATCTGTACAATTTTCTGGAAATGAAATAGGAGGAAGCAATTAAATAGCTTCGTAGCCTATGACTAAAAACCGAATTAAAACATAAACTCCATAATAGCACAGGAAATTTGTTAACACAACGCAAAATATTCGACTTCCTCTTGCAAAATCCGCAAGAATATCTGAAACAAGCGGTTATTTTTTCCGCAAAACCTTCCGAGATTCGTAAATTTCTTACGACAATCTACCTACCAGGGCCAGTAACTATATCCTATGTAACTCCACGGATTCCAACCGTAACTTCTTTTTGCCACTTTTTTATCGTCAGCCGCATGCTGAGAATTCGGTTCGGCCTGATTGTCAGCGATTATTTTTTCTGACACGTCGCTATCGCTCTTTACCTTTTCAAGTTTGTTGATCGGGGGCACAGTGGCTATTCCCAAGGCGAAAATGGTCAAGAATACGAATAACTAAAACGATGATCAGGATTCGTTTGTACAAATCAACTAATATCATTAGTCGAATAATTTTACAAGTGACAAATCACAAGTTTTTAATAGACTATGAATTTGTTGTATTTGCGAGAAATTTAAAAAGACGCGGGTACTCGTTGTAATAATTGATAAATGAAACAAATATCCGCTAAAGTTCCATTTTTTTAGTTATATTAACTTACGAACTTGCACAAATTAACGTAACACGAACTTGCGTGAATCTCTAGTAGTATTATTGATTTCTTGTGCATAACAGTAACAAGTTTGATGATAAACTAAATGAAATTTTACGAGCGAGCTCTATTCATTTTAAGTCGTCTGATTATTTTGTTGAACTTAAAATTGTAAAATTGTACGAGAGAAAATGAATAACTTGTAATTCGTAACTTGCACCAATTCGCTGATATCGTTAGTTGGTAAATTATTGTGCGAAAGAGTTCTGTTATCACTAAAACACTAATCTCTTACTGGAGTTAATCAAGAAACATTGTTCGCTAATTCGATAGACTAAATTCACGAATATTGGAAACTTTGTCGATTATTCTTACCAGAGGATTCATGTTAAACTTGATTCACAATACGACTGTGTGATCCAAAGAGTGGGCAGTTCTTTTATACCTGATACAGTTCAGAAATTATTTGTCCTGTTATATATACCTACTGAATTCTGGATCCACAACTATTTTCTAATGCCTAAATCAGTCTCTGATACACTTTCCATCTATGGATAATCGCATCTCATAACTAGTTACATACATTGATCATGAATTCATCTGGATCGGACGAAAGCACAAACTCTTTAATGGAAAAGCGAACATGTAATCAAAATCTGGTTTTATCTTTTTGGTCATTGATTAACTGAATTTGATCTAGTATTTTATGGGAAGTATGGATTTCCTTGAAGCAAGTTTTTATATACAGGGTGTGTGATTTTTATCCATTATTGGAAATATCCAGAAAGAACGGTGGTCAACTGCGATGAAATCGGCTTATCAACGTCTATTTTATTTATTTATATTCATTCATAGCTTATGAAATTAGACGTCTGTCGTTGAACGTTTCTCTGACTAATTTTGAAAGTTCTCCAAACTTGTTGGAATAATTTCGATTACCATATGATAATTCGAAAGCTGATCGTAGAGCAGAAAATACTTCGAGTGTCAGCAAGAATATTCTCGATTTCTCACAGAATATATCTTCAAATATAATTCGTTCTAATCGCCAATTAACTAATTTCATTAATCCATTCGATGAACTCCAGTTTTAACAATCAATGTCTTCCCATCGTGGACATTATCAATGAATCAAATAAAAAATTATAATCAATTAGTACCCAACATTACTCTCCTATTCCATAGCAAAGCCTACTTCCGCCGTCTGTATTCAACTACCATAATCGCGATCTCTGTTCCCTAAAGCAGCGCGTATCTCTCTTTCGAAGTTAAAAACAGCAGCTCGATCTAACATATAATAATCAAGCGCAACCGCATCTAAACAATCACCGCATGAATATCGCGTGTGTGCTGACAATTTCACGGCAATTTCGCCGATTGTAAAACACCATCCGCAACGCGTCCGAGTAATCCGACCACTCATAATGTTTGCAATCCGGCATTGTTGGTGAAAAAAAAAAAAAAAAAATCGAGTTAATGAGGTGAACGAAGCTGGGAACGTTCTCAAAAGATGCGTGTAATTTCGCGAAGTTTCGCGTGTCGTGCAATTAGCCAGACCAGGTAATTAAGTAATTAGCTAGACACAGCGGCCGATCGAAGCGTACTCGAAGCGAGTCGACTACCATTCGAGGAGTCGACCAACAGGAACTCGCGTTTATTATATAAAAACCTGAACCTTCTCCCTATTCCTTGTCGCGTTGAAAACTTGTGTCGTTAATTTTTTTCTCCTCTTGTCGTAATTGTCCCCTTAAGGAGGTTTTGTCACACCAGTCCAGGAAATCGAACCGGCGACACCGTTTGCCGCTGGACTTTCTCTGGGTGGAGAACAGGTGACATAATCGACATACTTATGAAAGTACACCTGGTAAATATCTAAACTCGGCTCATTGTCCGGTGACATAATCGGTATCGTTGGTAATATCAACATTGTCCTAACTGATCGTGCGTAATGTATAAAGGTTCGTTTACTGCTTACGTATTCAAATAAAATAGTAACGCGATTACTCTGGGACGGACGTTATCGCGTGCAGGTAAATACGATTGTTTCAATGAAAATTCAATATTTCAATTGCGAAAATATATCAAAATGCAAGTAAAAATGTTGAAAATATCAAAAAGAAGTGAAATAAATTTCCATCTATCTATTTTATTTGTCTAGTCATATAATACGACGTAAAAGTAATACGCTATATCATTTTAAGAAAACGATGGTAAGAGAATTTATCGCTCGGGAATGCCTTTAAGATCGATTGCACTCGAACTAACTAGCCTTCGTTAAATTTACTTTGATCTATTTAAGTTCTTGTAACCTGTACTTGTATGTGTCATAGAATTGTGCGTTAAATGATTATACTCGTTACACGCATGTACTAACTGTAAGATTCGATTTGTCAGACTTCTATTTCTGTTAGTGTTAGTAATTACATGTATAATTATCGTAGATGAGACCAGCATAATTTCCCGATAGTAACCGTAAATTATCACGATCAGAAACGGCATAGTAATCTATTTCATCATTCAATTTCTCAACCATCAATTAATTTAACCGACTGTTTTTTTGAAAAAGATCAGTCTCGTACGTAGACGCAGTTTTATTTTCACTCGTTCTGCAGTATCGCTCGATTAACTTGATCTGTACCGATATCTTTAATGAATTGACTTCCTACGTTGTGCAACAATAGCACGATTTTGTGGTAGTATAATCGTCAGGGCAGAAAGTCTCAAAAGGAATCCACTTTTATCGTTTTAATCGTTCAACCAAAATATTTAGGTAATTGTTCAACGGTTTTGTACAACTAGGAAAATTCTTTAAAAAATGCTTCGTATAGAGCCGCACTGAAATTAGTTACGGTAGATGTTCTTCCAGAAATATTTCAATAATAACGTATATTCGTTTCGTTCGAAAATACGAGGCGCAATATACTGAATGCGTTTATACGATGTAATGAGTTCTAGCTCCTTGAATAATTTAGCAAAATTGTAGCAAAGTTGTAACATTAATAGATATCGATATAGATATGATAGATATATTTCAAATTTCGTATCTCTTCCTTCGATATTTTTCAAAAATTTCTATTAGCAACAGAAATATTCGAAATTTTTTAATAACTATGCAACATAATTTTCCGAAAAATTCAAAACATCATACGATTAAGTTTGATTAAAATAACGACGAAACACATGTATTGCGTATATTCTTTCTTAATAAAAGGATTAAACTAAAAAGCAATCTATTATCTATGTCCTATTATTAACATATACAGATTCTTCGACACAATCCATTGATAAATTTCCAAGTCCCTTCTTCTAATAACTAAATACGAGTAGAACAAATCTTTTTCAAACTGAATTCGATTACGTTTAAAAGTCGTGTTTCTCTTTATTAAAAAACATCTACTCTGAATCGTTGGCTCGTGCAATTAGGCTCCATGGCTACACGTGCAATTAAAAGCAGCGCGTGACCACGTCGAATGTATCGTACGCGTCTTAACGAACTGTTGTCGTTCGATTCTTTGCAGTATCGCGACGTTCTTTTCCCGCGTTATAACGTGCCGCTTCAGTTGTCGCAAATCAACGAGCGGCTCTGTGCAATTGAGGTGAAACTCGGCATTTCTTTCCGATGTTATGCAAAAATCCATCCCCGCCAGCTAAAGTTTCGTTTAACGACGCTCGAGCGCGACACTGATCGCACAGTCCTCGTGGAATCTCGAGGCACAAAAGTACTCTTCGTGCCACTTTGTGAAACTTTCTCACACGATGAAACGTATCTCTCTATTCTTTACATTTTTCGTCAAAATTTGCCCGTGAATTGTTTCGATATTTAATTGTGGATCGCTTCAACATTCAATCAAAAATAAATTTAATCGAAAGAAATTGATACCTGCTGGCAAATTAATCTGATATTTAACAAAAAATTGTGCCGATAGTTAAACAAAGATTGAAAGAACAGTTTCTTATCATGTGGCAATCAACGAAATTAGTAACGATACAAGGAAGTCTCGATTGAAGATAACACGATGCTCGCTACCTCGTCATAAGCGTACCTCGGTGCATAAAGTGTAACTTCCGAGCAGAAAGTGTTCAAGCCTACTATAATGAAGCTTAGGAAATTCCACCTCCTATGCTACGTGTGCGTACTGTGCACTTTCGTTCAGTCGAAGAAAACCAATTGGGAAAACCAGTCCACTCCAAACCGCTCCTTAAGCTCGCAAGAATCAACGGAACTTTTAAACGCAACCAATCCGAGAGACAAACGGGCATTAGGTCTGATTCTCTCGGGCTTGGCGCAGGTTTTTGGTTACACGGTAAGCCCTGTGCAAATAGCCTCGTTGCCCAATCCTAATTCCGAGTCAGACGAGGCAAGAGCTACTAACAACACTCAAACAAATCCTACTCGATCGACTACATTAGCTCCAAGACAGCGAGAAACGATCAAATTTACGGGTGTGGTGAATTTTAGCAATGGAACGGGTGTATTAACTCAATTGCAACAATATGAGAATATTTTCCATGGTAATTCATCTTCTACAACCTCCAAACCGCCTTCGACATCATCGACCATGCCACCACAGATTGATCCAAGAAAACAGACTCCTAATCAATCGCTACCACCTTCTCTCTTGGTAAAGATACCCCTGCCAGTCATTTCGGAGCCTTCCTTACCGACCATACCTCAGCCACCTCTTCCTGAGATTCCTTCTCAATTTATCAATCTATCCTATCCTGATCCGTACATTGGTTCAATTCGCAATGAACAAGGAATAACGTACAGAAAGAACGTGAGCACTGAAAAAGTGACGATAGAAAATCAGCCAATTTATAACGCAAAGGATATTCAATCGCCGCCTCCTCCAATGTTGGTTCAACCGCCAATGATATACGATCCTTCAACTACGTCTCCCTCTTATAACGAAGATCCAAGATGGAAACAAGAGTATGAAGAAAGACTTGCAGAATTGGAGCGTAAGCAGGAAGAGCATGCGAAGAGATTGAGGGAACAAGAATGGTACAGAAATCGTCAGAAGGATGATAATTACAGTGGCGAGGAAGATGGTGGTGATTCGAGGAAGCAAATAGTTCACGGTGGTCAAGATTCTGGATGTAGAGATCAAGAGGAAAGCGATAAAAAGAAACCGTTGAGAGGAGAGGATCAGTCGAGAGAGAGATATGAGAGTGAAGAAAGGATTCATGAATATTCCACGAAACAAAAGCAACCTGCAGAAAGTGAAGAAGAAGAGTATTATAGGAACGATGATATTTATAAGGAAGACACGCCTCAAACTAGTGAAAATTATACTAGTATACAGTACAGTGAACCACTACCTCTGAGTGAAGATGATGAGGAACGACGACCCGAAGATCTTCGCAACAGTTACGGGGAACCTCTGTACAATCGTGAACTGATCGATAATGGATTTGTGAATTTTTTTGGTAGACTCAAACAGCCATTGAGCGATATTTACAGTTCGTCTGTGCCTGTTGAATCGAAGGAAGAGGTTTCGAAAGAAGAGGAAGATTCGCGTGGTAATCAGAAAGATGAAAATGAAAGTGACGAAAGGAGTAGAGAAGAAGATGTTCCAGCAAGAAACAAGTACGAAGAATATAATCTGGAGGAAGATACAGATAACAGGAAGAAAGATGGAAAAGGATCTGACGAAGATAATTCTGAATTACCAATGAAAATTTCCAATAATCAATCGACTGGCGAAAATCGATCTTTTGCCCCCGAAGAACGGGATGTGGCAGACGAATTGGATTTTAGTAAATTTATGCCATTAATCGTTCCTGTTCGGTACCTGAATGCCCCTGAAGAATTAAGAAAGACGAAATCCAAGTCATCGACAAATGAAAACTCAGAGAAAGATAATACGCCAAGAGCAGAAGCTTCAAAGAAAGTCTCGTTTAAAGAACCAAAGCGTTCAAAGAAGGAAAATTTGAAACCGGTAGTAGGTGTTCCGGAAAGAAAAACATCGAAGAATCTGCACGAGGGTGAACAAAAGGAAGTGCAAATGTGGCCACCGCCATTCGACTTTATTTTCGATAGTACAATACATACCAACATTGTTCCAAAAAATTCGAACGATAATGATAATATTAAGGTATCTAATAGCCAAGAAAATCGTAGAAAATCTGAATCTTCCAATAAAATGAGGGAAGAAAGACATCGGGAAGAGAAAAGTCAAGTAATACTTGATAATTCAAATCAAAGACCGTATGACTATTCTGAAAATATTTATGACCAAGGTTTCAAAAAGGGACTCGAATTTAGAACAGTTCCTGGGAAACGACTGATGATGAATAGACCCATAAATACTGACAGATCAAATAGAACACGTTTTGATACGAAAACCATGAAATCTAATCAAAATGATAACGATAGAAAAGAAATACCAGATTCTTTAAAGCGTTATGAGTATATTTCAAATAACAATTATAGATTCACAGAAGGACCAGATATCGAAATAAAACATTTTCCAGAGCTGCAGGACTCGAGTTCGTTGAATTCTAAGAAATTTGAATCCTCGAAACGCAGTATTGAGAGAAATCAACCATCTTCGAAAAATAAAAAGCAGATAAATGTCGAAAATCGTATAATGCAAGATACTCCAGTTTCTCGACAGAAGTTTGAATCAACGATGTTTCTCGAACCTAGAGAAAACTATAATTTGTTCAATTTTGGTGAACGTGTTTATGATTTCAATTATGGCAGGGGAAACGAGAGATTGTCCGAAGTTTTTGAAGGAAATAAAAAGATTGGAAACGTAGAAATAATTGGCTTGACCACGCCGCAACAGGACGTGTATCGCTATGACGAAAGCTTAACGAAATTCGCCAGTGAACCGGAAAGCAGAAGCGAGAAAGTCGAAGATTACGGGAATAGTGCTACCACTATGAGAATGGTAGAACAAGAACGCATTAATCCGAATGAACCGATTAGTTATGTCGATTATTCTCGTATTTTATAGTTTTTTATTATTTTCAAGCTAATTGTGCAATATGGTCCATTTTCGATACTTCGTCTTTTAGTAATTTAACATGTAGTATTTAAAAATATTTTAAATACAGCAATTAAAGAAATTTAAAAAAATTTTTTAAATAGTTATCACTGTTTTGTTATATGATTCATTTGAAATACTTTTTCACTAATTTCAACATTTGTTACATTATACTATAATGAGATCAATCATATTTCATGCTTTGTGATTTTTTGTTAAACAATTGGAAAATGTAATAGGGAAATTGTAAAATGATCTCTTTATCACACACGCGCGCGCACACACACACACGCGCGCGCACACACACACACACACACACACACACACACACATATATATATATATATATATATATATATATATAATAATTATAATTTAGTATATTTACTAAAAATTAACCTACAAATACACATATGTATTTTGTGTATTATACATAATATATAATATTCAAAATAATTTGTCTAACTGAAAATCTCAAGTGTATATTTAAAATTATTTAAAACCTGAAAAAAACATTTATTTTTTACGTTACTCATATATATATATATATATATATATATATATATATATATATATATATATATATATAATTAATACATCAAAAGATATTGTATGATTTGTTATAGAAATTGCTATAGAAAATGTTAAATACTCAGTTTCGAAATAAAGTGTCGCAAGATGAAGAGAAATATTAATTTTTTGGTAATTTAAAAACAATGTTATTTCCTTAATCTCTTTTCTACCGTATTTGTATAACATAATAATTGACATGAACGTATGGTAATTACAAAATTATTCTATAATGTCGCATGTATGTTACAGGACAAGCGACAAGAAATGCAAAGACGCAGTGAATTGGAACAAAAAATGACGGAAATTCTCGAAAATTTGAAAACCCGGCTGCTAGTCGAGTAATTCTTGTCAAGATGTATACTTATACGTTTTCTGATTTATTTTTGTAATAACTAATGAATATATTATTAAAATCAAATACCTAAATTATTAATACTGAATTACCGAGCAAACAACGTGCTATAAGAAATACATAATATGTACAAAGATAAATCACTCACCAACTTTTTCTTTCTTAAATCTGTGTCTTGTTGTCATCCTGTGTTGTAGTTCATATCTAGAATGACTAGAACTTATACACTTAGTTCACTTATCACGTAATCAAAACTATACCACTAATTTATTCCATTTTATTTAAGGAAATTGTAATTTTAATTTACGACGTGTACGGACCAACATTTGATACAACGAAACTGGAATTTTCTCTTCGATAATCGAAATATGTAGAATTATCGAACTTAATTATCGAACTGAATTATCGAGGTGATTCATCAAGTTCCATTCAAATATTGCGCCACTAGAGTACAGTACTGTTGTTGTGTCGTTACTGTGTTTAAACTGATTGGTGTTTTAAAGAATAAATTATTAAATAAAAGTATAATGTATAATATTAAATAATTGAATATTATAGATTGTAGTATTTTTTGTAAAGTTTGACAATTAGAATATTACAAGGATGGAGAAATTTTTACAAAACATAGGTGTAGGGTTAAGATCTATTGATGATCCATTTTTTGAAGATTCATACAGAATTTGCAAAATTTTTCAACGAAAAGGCGTTACTATTGAAGATGATGAAGAACTATGTCATGACGTGTAAATAAAGATTTCTTTTATGTAAACATTTATCTTTGTCCATAACCTAAAAATAGCTGATTTTAATATAATAATTTATCAATTTCAGTATAAAGGAATTCTCTTGTTACATTACTGGTTGTAAAGCAACATTCAATAAATTAATTGATTTTGAGATGCACTACAATAGCAATCATCGGTATGTTTGTGCAGAATGTAACAAATCTCTACCAAATCCTAGATTTTTAGATATTCATATTCAAGAAATCCATGACAGCTTTTTCCAAGTTTTATCAATGAAACAGCCAATGGTATTTATAATTATTTTATTTGAATATAATAGACATTATACTGTTTTGTTAACATTAACAATATCTTTTAGTATCAATGTTATGTTTCTGAGTGTGATTTGAAATTTAATACTTCAATTGAAAGGAGAGATCATTGTGTCAGCGTACATAAATATCCAAAGAATTTTAGATTTGATAATACCCCGTATTGTGTAAGAGATAAATCGAAAGATAAAATGGATATTGATGAACCAGAGTCCAAGAGGGAGGAATCCAAACCAAGAAAAATACAATTAAATAAAAATCAAAAAACTAGAATGTTTACTTCTGCAGCAAAAACCGCAACAAACGTTATTATTCGTGAAAGTCAGTTAAATCCCACAAATAATAATACAGGAGCTACTTCGTTACTTTTTATCCCCAGGCAAGTACAAAAATCATATACAAAAGTACTTACTAAAAATCAATCAAATGAAAAAGACGTGCTTGAAACAGGATGTATGATAGACTTGGCTAATACATTGCCAGATTTATAATATGTAGCTGAAAATAACGTATAACTTTGGTTTAATGTTTTTTTATCATAAATATAATTTAAATATCACAACAATTTTTGTATGTACAATGAAACTTATAAAATTCATTATTTCACGTATCTCCTATCTTATCCTCCCTTTTATTTACATACATGCGCTCATGATTTTGTTGCTCAATGTACAAATAAATTTTTAAACTTGTCTATTCCGAGTTGCTTACAATGTATAGAATATCCTTCATGAGAAACTGTATACAATAAAATTTGGAACAAAGCTATCGATCAACATCCTACTTAGCACAATTGTCATCTTGGAAGAAGCATTATAACAGTAAGAATATTTATATAATTGCAATATGTTAAATACCATAAAAAGCTTCTAAATTCTTACACCATATTTGATATAACTATATATGTTGTCAAAATAACACTTCTATTGCTATGTATCGGATATTAAAAGCAAAAGCACAAAGTATTAAAATACACCAATGATTACAGGAAACATGATACTTACAGAATACTAGAACGACTTTTCCGCAGATATTACATATTTTTTACTTCATTACCAACTACTAATATAAAAGTGTCCTAAGTCGAATAAGCCATACACCTTAACTTGGCTGTTTCGTTTCTAAGTACTGAAAGTTCATATTTAAGTTTCATATTTTCCTGTTCTAAGAAAGCTGCCCTGATAGCAATCTCATCTTCCTTGGCTCTTCTTGCGTCCCTAGAACGTTTTGCGGCTTCGTTATTCCTTCTTCTTCTTTCTCGATAAGCTGCATCTTTCTCATCAGCAGTGCTCGTTGGCACAGGACTTTTCGTGGCTCTTCGCATCTTTGCAATCGCCCCTTCGTTCGAGCTTTTCACCGATTCTAGCATTCGCTTTCGAAACTCCGAATAAGCTTCGCTGGAATCTTGATCGTACACCAATTCGGTTCCTCCTATAGTGAGCGATAATGGATCTTTAGGATAAGCTTTAAAAGGCCTTGTTTTTTTATTAATATCAGTAGACAAGTTGTACAACGTAGTTTTGTTACAATCTGTCGTCAACGTAGTGGAGGTGCTAAAAAATTGTGTTGAATTAATAATTTCATTATTTTTATTCAATATTGTTGACAATACGGTAGGAATTACTGGAATCGAAATGTTCACTGGCGAAGTGGAAAAACCGTCGTTTTGCAATGGCTTGTCTGTAAGATTGTGAACCGACGCGTATTTGATTTTTTTCGGTGAATCACATTCGGAGGGTGGCGTTATCATAAATTTTCGAACCTCCAAAGGACTCTTCCTTCCAGTTTCTGAGATATCCTTAACTTGATCTTGTTTCATTATGTTTGTTACGAGTGAGTTTGAATGTAAACTGAAATTTGGTAACTCCTTCGAGGTTGTTGTTTTCTTAAAAGACAAGTCTAATATCGAATCAGACAATTGCATGCTAGTATCTTCGTTAGAGGCGCACTCGTTTTCTTGTATATTATCCATCAACGTTTGGAAAAAAGGATCCATTTTGCAGTTTATCATCATCTAAAATGAAAAGTTTGAATGAAAAGAAGAAAAAAAGAACATTTCTTTGAACGTTTTTCTTGCAAATGCAAATGTTTCAAATGAAAAATCTTTCAAATTTACTGGTTATCTTCTAAGCGTTTTAAAAATGGAAATAATAATAAATAGATAATGATATAAATGTATGCCTTATAACTTTCGATTCATTCAGTTTTCCAAGTATGTATTAATCACACATTACTACACGTGGTAGTTACAAAAATGAAATATGTAGCGGTTAAATACAGATCCACGTATTCAAATCAGTAATAACAACCGTTTGGAATCGTAACAAATTATATTTCGATATTTTGAGAAATAAAGATATATGTTAATGAAGTCGAAATACTAATTTATTGTTAAACAATATTTGTTATTTCGACGTGTTCTAGATAAACCAGTCAATATTTACTTTTTAAAAAGTCGAAATATAATTCGTTTAACGAGGAATACAGTTAATTTGAAGAGAAATCGAAACACAGATAACGTATCATCGAATAGACATTAGTGTATCCATTAATTACGAAATTTTTGAATTCTTTTATATTTATCAATTAACATATAATATGTGTTTTACCTAATGGTTAATCCAAGGTTACGCACTGATTACTGATTTATCACAACAATATCACTCTACCGTAGTTACAAATCGTGCACGTTTCCTTGAAGATCTTCATGCAGTAATTATACGAAATGAAAATCGTTTTTTAACAAAGTGGTAGAATCCGGTTTTTAGGTAAAATGTGCTCACACAACGGTTCTTCGAAATTGCTTAGAACTGGGGTGTAGTTTCGCTTATATACTGCCCAACCCTTGTAAGAACCCTGGGTAGGAGAGAATCCCTTAGAAAATGGTAGGGGACAACAATCCTGATGACCACAATGCTGGGCTCTGACTGGCACGCGTTCACCGCTATACGTACGTATTCCCGAAATGTTTATAGGACGACACGTTGACATTATTACGACTACGTAATCGCGTACGTAAGAAAATGAGTTGGATTATTTACGATTGAGTAATTCGTTGTATATGTATTTTGTTGGGCTCCATTACTTGTATATATAGTATACTTGTATATATACAATATATATTACATTATAATAATTGTATAATATATCTTCTAATGAAAGAATCGTACAAGGGAATTTACATTTTAGCTTAATAGTTCGGAAATGCAAAAATTGTATTACTCAAAATGTTTTATTTACGAGGTAGTTTATTGAATACGAGTTAGAAAGGAATTAATGATAGTATCAGAGTTGAAAACATTTCATTTTTATAGTAACTGTATTTATTAATTATTTATTCGTTTCTTCTTTTAAGCTTGTTAGTTATTTCTTCATTTTGTTGTTCATGTATTAACCTATTTCCTGATTATTTCTTAGTACTTCTATTACTTCTATTATTCCATGTTATATTTCTATTTCTTTCTATTACGTATCTTCTATCGTTCAAAATCAATTTATGCAATGAAAATCAGGCATTAAATATACTTAAAAACGAAAAACACTTCTTCGTTAAAACAAAGAAATTAGGCCAAGATTAGTCGAACTGTAAATATAAAAGTTAAAGAGGATGAATCTTCCTTCAGACAAGTAGATCTTTCCGTACCGAAAGGTACCTGATGTCTCATGAAATTAAAAGTTACGTCGATATTTATGCTTCCAAATTTAGTGATTAGTTTGCCATCGTACCTGTGGTGTTGGCATAGAAGACAAAATAGCAATTTCATGACCTCGGTGACAATGGAATTCCACTAAATTAATCCAGGTACTCAATTACCTCATCAGAATTTCGCAAAATTTATTTACCGATTGGCTCACTGTAATCTTTAGTCTTAAATCCTGTGTGAGGACAGGACGTTCTGTTTCTAACAACTCGTTCGTCAAAGGGTTGAACGTTTCTACGTTTGGTAGCTGGTAACTGGGCGACCCTTAAATGACAGACCTGAGGCGTCTCTTCGTGTAACACTTCCCTATATAAATGACAAGTATAGAATCACTGTGCATAACCCTTTCGTGAGCCTTTCCTTGACTATTTTCCGTAGTATTTCGAAGCTATCCTTGTTTCTGCTTTGTATTGCATGATTTACAATGGATTTACTGAAAGAAAATTACGAAATTTGCGTAAAGTACTCATAAATTAACTGGCGAAAGTGTTGCCCCCAAGTGAAATTTGCTCGAAGTTTTTAGATCAAAAGAAAATGGGGAAGAAATCTATTTGTACTTGACTTGATGATTGTTTCATGTGTGTGATGGATTTCTTTGGCCCTGTTAGCTCGTTAGGATTGGACAACATATGGCGATCTTCAGAGCATGTCACCGGAAGATGAACTTACTCTTTTCTTCGACACATGCTGATTAATGGTTCAGTTTCATGGTTGACTATGTAAGTTCTTTAGTTAATCGTTACTCAGACTTTCATCCTAGACACCCATGGCGTTTCTTTGTTTGATGGATTTCTCTGTCTCTTTGGTAGAATGGCATTCTTTGAAAATAGCATCGAGATGTTGAGGAAATCTGTTGGAAATTCAATGCTTTTAATATCTTTAATTTACATATATTGCCATAAGACTAACTGAACTTTACTTATGACGATTAACATACACGTTTACGGTATGTTATTGAAAATTACGTAACATTAAAAATTACTTAACTTTGTATCATACTAAAAAATGATCGGATTGCACAAATTATATTTCTGGCAAGAATTTATCAGAAAATAAGGCCTCAAAAATTGATTGAACCTCTTACGGACTATAATGATTAATTTCACTTTTCGTAAATTCATATTTAAAGCTCTACAATGCCATACGACTTAAAAGTTATATATTTTTTATTCATATTTCATACTTAATAAATCTTCATTCCTTCGATTGCCACTGTATCATTTTACTGCTTCATTGCACTATTGTATTGCTTATTGTTATACTACATTATCTATTGATAATAATTATTACTTTCTATCTCTATCATTGGAATAAGAAACTTCTCAAAAAACAAATAACGTACCTCCTTTGTAAGAAAATGGCATAAATAATTGTAAGTTCCAAAGTAAGTTGTAGCATAATCATTACTTTTTTTTTCGTTTTCCAATATGTAGAATAGATCAGTGTGCATTGTAAGCTTGTCAATTGTTTTTGAAAGATTTTTCTGCTCCTTTTGTTCCGAATTCTCAAGAAAATTCATAGAAATTCGAGTGTGAGAAAAATAAGGAAAAGATGATGGACAACGAAGGTGTCCAGTTATGCTCGGTAGCATAGGCGTCTCATTATGTCTTGATCCCAAGATCACGCCAAATTTAGTCCTCCATTTCATATCCCCGTTAAAATGGCATGCCGTCCATAGAAAAGTATCCTAGCGATCAATTCACTGCACCACCTTCTTTCTCGTATACAAATTTTTGCTCTTTTGACCACATAACCCACATTTCTGTGGTGCAGGAGCAACCGCAACCCGTTATTTGCGATTTTTTCTGTAGCCATCATCCGACGACAGATGAATGGATCCTCGTATTTGCATCTGCTCCTGCCGCACCGGAATATATATAAACCGTATAACGGTACGTCGATGCAAAATTTTCGCCATGATTCGATGTGGAAAATGTCTCAATTCACCGGCATCGTTGACGTTTTTTAAATTGTCCCGCTGTGAGTAATCAGTTTTCGTGTAAGGAGAATCGAACGAACAAGGAATGAAATAGAAATTTTTCAATGCATATAGTAGATGTATCGATCATCGGATAAGAACGGGGATAGTCAATGTGATTTCATTATAAAAGTAATATAAAAGAAGATGATGATGTTCCAAAGATTTCTTTCTAATAGATTTACGTTTATTGTTTTTGTTAGATTCGGATGTAATTGTATTTATTACGGATAATAATTTATTTCGATGTTTTTATTTTTTTCTGATTCTGTTCCTCTATGATGTTTCCTTTCAACGCTTTGTAAACGAACGTAGTGGTAAAAAAAGTAATATTTAAATACGAGTGACTCAATTTTCCTATGATTCTTTTTAGTTTTATAACTTTTCACTTCAAATTCGCCCGTTTAAAGCAATTACTTTAATAAATTTGTTCTGACGTCTAGAATCAGTAAATTCACGGTCTACGTGAGTTTCCATGGTTAAACGTTCTAAATCGCTCGTGGGCACATCAATTACACAATCATTATATAAACAATAGCTAGTAGAAAGCTTCTGATAAACCAAACAATTATAATCTTCGAACACAAATTGCCGTGGCTGTAACTTCCATACAGATTTTTCAGATTTCAGACAGACGGAACCATTATATTTCGCAACGATAACAGTTCTTAAAATCGGATATACGTGATGTTGAAGAAATAATACCGGCAGGTAAGAAATGTAACTATTCAATAAAATCCATCATATATCATCTACGTCCCGCTCGTTAACGGTATGAAGGCTGCTAATTCTTGAGAATACAATATCGATGGACGTTGAAGATTATGATCAATTCTATATACCTCATTTCGACTCTGTAAAATCATACTATTTTGACAAAGTTGATACAATAGTCGAAAATTGTCTGATATATTAATGTACTTTCGTATCTTCTTCGAAGGATTGCATATGAAATAAGTTCAGAATTAGACATTAAGAATCTTATCCACCGAATACAATTGTTTCGAAAGAAGCTTCTATCATAAACGTCTATGTTACATATGTCTTCACCTATTTATGTTACATATAATATAAATTTTATTCGTATTTAATTTTTATTTATTTATATATTTGATATATTGCTTTAAAAATTATAGAAAATTTATCGATCGAAGATCATTATTAATTTTTTATATAAATATAAAATGAGAATATGGTGAAAATTGACTGTTATCAAAATGTTATCATATTTATAACGATTTGTTTTTCGATTTTTCTCCTTTTTGTATGGAAAATATCTCAACTTATTAACAATCTTGAAAAAATGTACAATCCTCTCGATAGGAAGTCTCGGGGTGTGACTTCGTTCTGCCTAAAGCATTTTGAAAAGAGCGAGATGCATTAAAATGTTTGCGGTGAATGTCGTTCGCAGTAATTACTTCTCAATATATCTTGCGGTCGGACCACCGACCAAGGTTTGCCAATAGACTTTCAAGATTTGCTTGCTTCCGGTCCTCGGCACGCCTCCTACTCTCGCGAGAACTTTTTTCTTTTCACGAAAGCTTTCGCATTTCGTTCTCACAGTATCACAAGACACGCCCTTGGGCAGATTCTTCCACAAGAAATTTTATTCCTCGACCAAGTAGTAGTCTTTCAGAGATGGTTTCAGATGAATAGCCTTAGCCATAAACATATTACCAATACGTCTTATTTACGACAAGGATCGCCCGAGTTTGAGGAAATGTCTGAAAAACTAACTCCCCTAGGTGGAGTAAAGCTTTTGTCATAGGAGGACTAAAAACCTTGTATATCGTGACAGAATATATGAAGAATAAATACATAGTTTATAACATAAATAAGATTACCTGGGATTAACTTAAATATTATAACAAGTATTATACTTTGAATATTTTATATTTTTGTGCTTATTGCATGAATTTTGTATGTTGCTCTTTTTAATTTTCTATAAGTGCTACATGCTGAAACAGCTTTTCTTCCTCTAATAAACTTTATCAGTCCCCTGATCTTATATTTCATTATAATATATATATATATATATATATATAATGAAAATTATAAATATGTATATATATATATATATATACATATATATATATGTATATATATATATATATATATATATATATATATATATATATATATATATATATATATATATATATATATATATATATATATATATATATATACATATGCAACGAAATATTATATTGTCCCGAAAGTTTCTTTCCTTTTGTAAGGAAATGATAGACGCACAACCTTTTTTCGTTTTATATTATTTTATTGAATCTTGTACTATCCATTTTGTTCTATTTCTATTATTATGCTCATACATGGTTCGACAAAAATAATATAAAACAGAGAATATGGGGCATCCATTATTTCCTTACAAAACAAAAGAAACTTTTGGGACAACCTAATATAAGTTTGAGGGACTGATAAAGTTTATTATATATATATACATATACCATGTATACGATAATAATCTTTATAAAAAATGAGTATGTAAATATCCATCGATTGCAAAATAAATTTAGTTATAGTAAATATAGTAATAGTAGCAAACATTTGAGGAAAAAAACGTTTACGAACAGATCGCTCGATATCTGATTAGTAAACTGTACAATTACAAACAAAAAATAGTTGAATATCTTTCTAGAAAGAGAAAAGGTCAAAAACGTTTACATGCTATTTATTTGAAAAGCCTTCTAAAAAAAAAAGATAAAATAAGATTCGTGTATTGTTCACACTCTTAAAAAAAGCATCATCTGCCACATCCCCCATAAATTTTTATGAACTAGTAACATTCTCTTCGTACTTCCTCTGTCTATGACCTGGGATCCCTCAACCTGGCGAATACTTATAGGTTTCCCAGTTTTTAAACGGATGAGAGAGTAATTTAAAGAAGCAATTTATCAGGACAAATCGTGAGTTACAAAGAATCCGTGATTATCGTAAAAAACTGTAAAACAATCGGTATGGTCACAAAAATGGCAAAACGGGTTTCACAACATGAAACAACGGGCTAAGCATTACCAAACTGTAATAAGGAATTTTTTCCCGTATTAGAGCCAGGTAAATACAAATTACACAATAAAACTTCGGACTATTTGCATTAACCCTCACGACGACTTCGTCAAAAATAGAATGATATTTCTCAGAATTACTTCGTAACGAAGCGAAGCGAAAAATTCTGTCAGAATTTGAAAACTCGGTTACGCCTCAATGAATTAACTTCGAATAACTTCGAAAACGGTTTAAATTACCTAATAATTATCTTTACGCAGCAAAAAATACCATTCTTATCGCTTTCAGACTTTTTATTGTACGGATTAAGGTAATAATTCGCCATTTTTCATCTTCTACGATAGCTTCGAATGCTACTTTCGAATACTCGCAGAGTAAGTTTTATTACCTTTATATAATATAAATTTATCTGTTAAGTAAGAACTGCATTTTTATGAAGTCCTTCGATTATATTCAGGATATTTGTTTAGGTCTTAGTTAGCTTTCCAGACATCTCTTTTAAGCCTGTCCTTTCCTCTCCTTTTTCTTTTCCTCTTTTTGGGATATGCTACTCATAAAAAGCTTGAAATTTACAAAAGATTGTAAAATTATATAGAACATTAAAACTAAATCTTTACTAATTATACATGTTTCAAGTTATGTAGATCCAGAAACAACAGTAATGTTAACATGATAGAAAATAGTCGACTAAGTCTTCGTGTTCTTCCACATTACCGAAGAACGAATCATACATGGGAACTTAATGAAACTAGGATCCATGCTGCATCATCGTCAACCCCTTCATGCGTTGACCATTGTTCAAGTTCTCATTTCATTTACTCTTCCATTCTTTTAGTATATTTCTTTCTCAGTATAATCCTATTTTATAAAAAAAGTCTCACATTTATATCCAATAATACTATCACAAATACACATTCGTAATTGTGTAACGCCTACCGCTTGCATTTATCGACAAGATGAGAAAGAGTATATTTTCTTGGAGATTCTTTGAGGCGACGCGAAGTTGAGAACCATTCTTTTGAAAATACCGGGATGTTGGTCAGCATGTCATGTGGCCAATAGCCAGTGGCTGCGTGGGTGGATGCAGGGTGCAGATGCAAGAGTAGACCAACCCTTCCGTAATAACGTGGAAAGAAGGGAGCTGCGCTACGACCCTTCTCTTTACATTGTGACATCTCGGTATAGAATATACATTGTGTTGGCGTTCGCCCATCTCTTAGGACGACGCATGGTTTAGCTAACGGTAAATTTACAGTAGGGAAGGACGCTTGAAATGTGTGTCAAAGACCATAATTTGTGGACCGCTAGATTCCGAACCCGTGATCTCGACGAACCCTTTCTGTCTTTGTTCGATTAAATTCGTGACAGTATCAGGAACATTTTTTGCATGATAACTATCTGCGATTGAAATTAGAATTGAGACCACAGCAAAAAAACGTATTTTTTATTTTTTATGGGGGAAATATTTTAAAGATCAAAACGCTTCCATAAAACTCTGTATGTATAGGATCATGTACTTCGATAATAAAGTTACATTTCTATCTCTTTTTTCATTTTCAAGTATGTGTTTCATAGGTTTTCTAGGTTTTCTTCTCTTCTCCCTTTCTTTCCAACTATGTTTTATTAAACTACTCTTTTTTGCTAAACAAATTGCATAGAAGTCAGAAAATCAATAAAAATGGATTTGGCATGGTTCTCGTCTGTGATCTTTAATTATAAATCAAATTAAATTGTTTTTTAAAATTAATTGCAGAAGCTTATTTTAATAATTATTCATTGTACACAATCGCATATACATCAGCACATCATACATTATATAGTATAACATTTGAAGAAGGAAGATTTTTTACAAAAGTTAAGATAAATTGTGTAACTAAGTAGTTTTCTTTATTACATGAGGTAAATCATACTTCCCGCGAACACACCTGATTTTAACACCTGGAGTATCCTTTAGTTTTCCTGGCTGGCACAGAACGATGTTATGCTCTTGAAGATTGTGGCCCTCGCCTCAAATAATAAGAAAGATAGTTATTATAATATCGATATATAACATGATTAGGATGTATTATATTAAATATTTTCCTTTCTCGTGCTTAGCATATTTCTATAGTAGTTTCTATGATATGGAATGTAAAATGTGCTCACCTGGTATAAAAGCGACCATTTCCTTGCCGGTTGATAAGCGGACGAGGACGCATTTTCGATTCGCAGAATTAGGTTTTTTTGGCTTTCGGAGTAAAGTTTGTATGACTACGCCTTTTGCGTATGGTTTCCCATCTAAAGGATTTTTCTTTTTCTTATATTTTTTATACGGCCCAAATCGATGCAACCTTCTTAATGATGATCCGAGTCTCACCTGTAAGCCTAATTTAATTAAATACATACTTATAATATGAGTTCGACAAAACAATGATAAAGTAAAAATAACAAACTAGGAGAACAATTTAGAATTTTTTTTCTTCAAATAGAAACTGCTAATATGAAACAAATTTCTCTTTCTTCCAATATATTCGAATAATTGATATACTCCTACTGTTTACTACATCAAGGTATGTTTTTCCTTTTCCCTTCCAATAAATATTCTGATCGAATAAGAATTAAGTATCTGCGAATGGTTATGGCTGCGAACAACTTTGTAGAGCGTAACACGTAACTTTTATTTTCCCCCCATTTCTTGAACAGTTTTGCCTTTCTCTCGTTCGCGTTCCTTTGTCAAAGTTTCAAAGACAAAAACATGTATTTACCAAACGAAGAGGACGTATTAGGCTTCGTGTGGTCGTCCGAGAAAACACCTTTGGTCCCCAAAAGCGTCCGAAGGAAATAAAAGTAGTTGCGATGCAATTACAGGCGTGATACTCTTATCTTCAAGACATGTATAGCCGTAAAGGGAAAGTAACCGCCCGGTGAATGGGTACAATTGGGTTTTCACTGGAAATTCTTCGATTACGCAGCGACAAACCGGGCCTAATTAGCGTCCAACATACTTTTCGGTGACGAAATCACGCCCAGGGACACGACTTCTTAACTAATTGTCGATCTCGATAAATTAGGAAACGTTGAGCAATGATTGCCTCGCGAGAAACTATTTACATGTGAAAGAAATAGGGAACAGTATGCCAATGATCTGGACAAAATTTCTTCGAAGATAATTTTTCAAAATACTCGATGAAAATTGTTTTTAAGACGGTTCTACAAAGATATCGATACCGTTTCATTGAGAATAATTGTTTGAAGATCTGCACGTAATAATTCCTTATTCCTCTGGGAATAACTCTTCAAAAAATTTCGGTACAATCTTCACGAAAATTGCGTGAATCGTATGAAAAGAAAGAAAAAGAAAGAACATGACTGACAAGGAGATAGTCGCCAAAAGATGACCATATCCTAGTCAAGGCTATTGTCAACGAAGTCTGTAAAAATAGGAGACCCACTGCGTGGTAACGGCACGGAAAGACTGTAAACTCTTTCGTAAATAATAATCTTACGAACCGAGGGAAAAGAAGGTTGCTGGACCTGATGGAATATCAAATATGACGAGCGTTTGACATCTGCAAGCCGCTCGTCTAAGTCTGGACCTTTTTCGCCCAAGCGTGTATAAGCTTATTAAGAAACATTGTTACGAAGTAAGATCCATCCATCCTTGTAGAAAACGCCACGATCCATGAGATCGCGTAACCTGAAAGTGAACAACAATTTACTGTTTGCAAAATTAGAAAAATGAGCAGAACGTAGTGATGAAATTCTTCGATTGTCTTTCTCTGTCTAATTCTTTAAGTGGGACCAGTCATGATATTATGTATATATGCAAATGAAAGTAGAAATTAGAGTTACAAAATTAACGATTATAGGCTAGCACGAAATTAATGTTGCCTGAAGATAATAGGCAATTTGTTGGAAAAAATTCATATCGTGAGGTGAAAATATTTTAAGATAGGAGAGTATTATGAATAATAAGTTATCGCCTGCGTGCCAGTCTTCAAAATCATTTACGTAATACAATATTCTATGAAATTACACAGAGGAGCGAAAGATACTTTGGAAACAGAAAAGACACGTTAAAGCGTCTTCTATAATTTTTCAAAGGAGGTGGTAATAATAAAATATGAATAAAAAGTTCACTATAATTACATTGAACATTTCAATTTTCCACGAAAGATTCTAAATATTTGAAACACTCTCAGATCATCGTGTAGAATCGGTTGTTCACAGTCGTATGAAAGAAATTCGTCTGAAACGATCGTAAACCTGACGAGATTCGTAGTCGAAGTGAATTGTCAAAGATGACATGACAATTTCGTGATATTCCCTTGGTCGTTCATAGAAGTCTACGATTTAGCAGGGTCTGTTAGTCTAGACTGTGCCATTGTTGTTCATTTCGAGATCTGACTGACCACCGTTCGCCAATGCGACAGATGTCCAAGCCTGTTGCTGCTAATCCGACCTAACTCGGACTTAACTAATGCAAGAGACCAGCAGAACCTATTATGCAGGAAGGCAACCCTTTCTCTCGAAAATCAATACGTAAGATTACATTGCGAAAATTCACGACATCGTAGTTACGCCTTTGTCGCCTACACGATGCCAAGGATCTACCACTCGCTAAATCCGAGGCTTATCTTTCCTGTTGCGATTCTTTAGTGAATGAAATAAACTGGTGTAATTAGAAGCTGACTAAAAGGTCTTGCTCGGAAAACAAACATTGTCCGTAATATTGTCCGAAATATTGAGATTAGTCGCGTTTCAAGTTTAGTGTGAATCAAGGACCTCGTTCGTTTATGGAAGAAAGTGAAACAACGAAAAGTGAAAAAGTGAAAAGTGAATAAAAATAGTGTTTTCTGTATTAGAAAAGGAAGAAAGATAGTGAAACGTGAGAATGTTTAATAATATTAATGAAGAAAGTTGTAGAAATTGTTATAGTCTGTTCATGATGTTTGTATCGAGTAAAGTGAAATATGCAAAAAAAGAAAATATTTAGCAAAAATTAATCCTTTCGGTATTTAATTAATATTTATTATAACTATAATTGTATGAGTAATTTTTTACCACGGTTTACAAATTTTATAGTTATAGCTTTGCATTTCTCGTAGAAATACAAATTTAGCAAGAAAATTGAAAAATGAAAAATTGCACCCAATATGGGAGAAGATGAATACGACGATAATAATCTATACAATATCTGCAACGATATTTACAAAGATAATATTGCACGCGATGATTTAAAAAAATAAAAATGTGTCCAATGATAACGTTCGTTCCTAATTGTCGCGAACGAAACTATCCCACGAATGGTCCATTGTATCGTCACGAAAACTGGGAAAATACGGATAACAGTCTTACTGCAGACTGTATCCTTCACAGAATCACATCTGACAACTGGTCAACCACAAATGGACACGTCACCCCTCCGATTCCCAGCGATTTTCGCTGTTGGCCGAGGAAAAGCTTGCTTTCTCTCATTCGTGTCCTTTCTTGTGTAGTAGCCGGATCCCTTTTTGCATTTCGAGATGTCTCTTCTTTCTATTCCTGGGCATCAAAGAGGTAAAGCGCTGCGTGCGCCTTTGCAAGCCACGCGCATTTTCGCGGGCAAAGAATACGGGAAGAAAATCGTGGTCCCTTTTTAGGTCGACCACCCCTTTTGCTGCATTTACTCCGTTGAGAAAACGGAGATACCGATCTTTCGGAAAGGCTTACGGAAATTCGAGATGTCACTCGAATTCCTATGGAGTTGTCTGGCCTGGTTACACTTATGGAAAGTGCAAATAATACTGATGGAGCTTCACACGATTTCACGTAAATGGGTCAATGCTGGTTTTGGTTTGCTTCAAGCAAAGCCCTTTTCATCGATATTTTGAAAAACTTCTGTATTTTTCCGAGTGTTCCAATTATTTTTAGGTACTAAAGCGACTACTTTTACGAATTTTGGAGAGTATTTTTATAATATTTTTGTTGAATATTTAGGATTTTGATATTTGCTTATAGTACGAGTATGATTTCTTTTACTAACACTTGTTAATAGCAATTTTTTATTTAATAGGACATTGAAATTGGGAAATTACTAATTTCTTATTAATTGATAGATATCTTATTCTGCAATATAATATATATTTAATATTGTCTTGACTATAAATAACGAATATATTCTAGTACCTTTGTACATTAATAATAAAATAAAAGCTAAATAAAATTTTTGAAATGTTAATATGAAATATAGCTTACCTTGTATCATGCTTCCGATATACGAGTTAGTAGTCAGTACATTTCCTGTTTAGAAACAAGAATATTATTTTTTCGTTATTACAATAAATCATGTTTTAAATTAACTTTTTTCAATCATAGCTTTAGAACTTTGTTAATTAGGAAATACCTTGAATTCCAGGATTTGCACATAATCTAGTTAACTGTAGTTTGCTAGCTGTGAAACAAATACGTTTTCTATTAAAATTATGTGTAAATTTAACGACGATTGTTTATTAAAAAATACTCTAAAATAGCAAGCAAAAATTGATATTTTGGAAGGATACAAGGATTTATTTCTGACAACAGAAACTAATTACTTTTAGATGATATTTATGGTACGTATATAAAATTAGGTGCATAAAACAACGTGAATTATTGTTTGTAAACAAAAATTGTGATACTTTTTATTTGGATAGTTTAGGTTAGAGGTTAGGTTACGGTTAGGATATAGTTCTCTTGTAATGATATAGTAACCGTACCTGCGATGGAACTTGTAAGGCAAGATCTAGCTACGTTCACCATACTTCTTGCTAAGAAATTCATGATTATTTTAACTTTTAGTTGATAACCAAACAAATTTAGAAAATGCAATTTTCACCTGCATTCTTACGATTCTGTCTAGCGGAAAAACATCGAACCTCGTTACATCACCAAAATGGAGATAGATAAAATCCATTTCTACATTATCTTTATCCGAGACACGAACCTTATGACTGTTTATTGAAAATATTAATAAAACTAATCAACTCTTTCGTTAAAGCTTCAGGAACATTAAAATTAATTTCATTAGAGTAGGTTATGATATATATTTAAAATTTTACTTAACGATTAATTACATATAGCGTATGGGGTATAACAGGGAAACAATAATAACACCGATTAAAAAGTTATTAAAAATTTATTTTACGGTTTGCAGTACAGAAATTCCTTTCGCCAACAAATATGTGAAAAGATGCAATACCATAAGATCACTGGCTTTTTCACCATCCACCACCGTGTCCTCTGGACAGTCCTCCAAGACCATGTCCTCCAAGACTATATCCTCCAAGACCATGTCCTCCAAGACCATGTCCTCCAAGTCCACCGCTAGAGATACGAATGCTTTTGGTGACTACCGGAACGCTGTATGATACACTACTAAGTCCTGTAAGTAAAAAAGTAAAAAGAATTTTTGATCATATTAGTAAATAGTACAAGTTACAAGTTGTAGATCATCTTTATAGCATAAATATAGGAATTATCAAACATATCCTATTGTTTAGAGAATAGGAGTAGCCTTTGCTAAAATTAAAATACGTAAGATTAGAATACAATTTTCTGAATAGTCACCTCCTCCATGACCTAAACCACCTCCCAAACCATAGCTGATGCCTCTCTTCTCGACTACCTTTTCCTCAGATTGGGCATACAAGGGAGATGCCAAAGCGAAGATAGCAAGAACAATCTGAAAATAAAAAGTTAACTTGTACGTGATAATCTTGCTAGTATACTTCGTAATACTAGTTCAGCCTATATTTTTAGACGTAAACGCTCAAGTTCCTGGTAAAATATAAAATTACACTTTCCTTCGAAAATGTAATTTTCTTAGTTAATAGCTTTGTTTAATCGTCTTTAATATCAATCAAATATCTCTTGCTACTTTCAATAAGTAATTCAAGGTATTAGAGTAAATCCAAAGTATTAGACCCTTATTTGTTAACACCATGTAAGTACCAATTAAAGCGAAACAATAATTCGACATTACTATAAATAGGTAGCATAACAAAATCAATAGTATAACATCAAAGGAATTACTCACGAGAAATTTCATGTTGCTAGTGCAATGTAATGTGTAGCGTCGGTCGGTTTGCGATTGAAACTGATGCAGGTCGGACAGAATACACCCCTTTTATACTATTCGAGCCTTTTTCTTGCGGTATCGCATCCCGGCGAAGTTAGATTACGCGTGTGTGTGCACTTGTCTACACGCCTTTCTAATACGTTGTTTCGCCGTCGCTGTCTTGTCACGAAAATTTTTCAACGCGAGGCTACCAGCCACCGCGATGATATTAGCCGCACAGTGCCGTCAATTCGGTTGCAATAAAATAGGTCAATCGTGAAGATTAGTAACAGATATCATAATGAAATCGCCATTCATACGCGAAAGGAATAGATTTGTTACTCTTCCTGGTTTTGAAATCGGTTTGGCCGCTCGAAATTCAAGCAATCGTATCCACAAAATTTAGAGAGTAACATATACAGGTTCTCCTGCGCACACGAATTTTTAATTAAAGAAATCGGCAAGCGTTGCGTTGATTATTTTCCTTTCTCGAGTAAACTTCTCGTGTGCTTCATACCACGTGCTATTATTATTATTATTATTATTATTATTATTATTATTACTATTATTCTAAGATATTACAACAAGTAATATTTTTTAAATTACCAGGACAGTGGAATAAATGTATTCAGACAATATACCAAATAACGTGTACGACAAAGTATCCAACTGTAAAATACTCTCGTAGAAAATAAAGTGGTGGTGACTTATCATATTCTTCTCCTGTTATATAGTGTTATATTTACGGTTAGCTTAAGGATGACATCGGATCCTCCAAAAGTGGATGAGCTTCTTTGACGCGTCGTGGCACGTCGTGCTTTATATTTTCTTTTTTCTTTTTTTATTATTTTATTCTTGCATTTTACAATTTGTCCAACGGGACATTTGGTAAATTCTTATATCATTGTTGAAAAATATGTGGACGGGTTACCCTCAGCGGGATACCGTCTTCCAGATTGTCTATTTTGTTTCTTTAGCGAGGTCAGTGGGATGCGTTTTCCTTAGCCTTCTGAGTTTTGCTTCTTTCAGCAGCCAGCTGAGAATTTCAACGCGAGACGTTAGCTCGTATTTTCCGCGCATCTCGAATTTCATCTATACTGTGTAACTTTCACTGTTACAACGTGTTAAGAGGACGGTTTTCGGTTGCATCGTTACGTAAAATTATCAATGTAAATTTTTACGTTGCATCTTACGCTTATACTTCCTCCCTCGAATGTTGCATAGGGACATCAGGTAACAGCGAATTGTACTAAATATTCTGCGTATGAAAAATAGGGATACTGAAGTGACACATCGTTATTTATACGTTGAATTTATTATGGAAGAATTGCTCTCTCTATGAAAACGTAAATGTACAAAATTATTCTAAATATTTTCTACGTGAAATGAGAAATCTTTGTTACGATTATCTTTCCTCTGACTCCCGACTTTTTAAATGAACTGTTGCCACGTTTTATTACAATTTGTAATATCTAATATAAAATGAATTCTTATATCCTTTACTGTAATGATTATGGTAAGAACAAGTTTTTACAAGCCCGTATATCACCATGCAGAAGCCCTAGCGATTTAATATGTAGGATGTCATCTGAAAGCACTATTAGGATCTCAGACATGATCCATTCCAATATCACGAAAGGACATTGATGAATGAATTCGTGATTTTCAGTGGCAGCTATATCATATCGTAATCTCGTAAAATAATGATCAAAATGATCTCCTAAACTCGTTTAAGTGTATATTTCAATTTCAATATGAGGGAAAACGATTTTTAAAATAGAGAATAGAATATCCAATGGAAAGGAAAAGTTCCATTATTCAAAGTTTTGTAAACAACTTTCAAAATGCAATAAATATTTCCTGTCGGAACGACTTCACGCAATATTTCCTGATTGATTAATGGCTCGCCCAATATGTATCGCCGGTTTTAATATCACGTGACTCAGCTCTAGAGCTCGATAGGAATCTGACAAGTAAAAGATATAAAGGTAGGTTGATTTAATTTTTTAAGGCATTTTTTCCCATTTGTTTCGTTGTAAAAGTAATTACACCATTACGATTACGTAAACGAAACGCAATCGGGAGAAGTTGAATAAATTTCTTATAAGTTTACACACGCGGATATTACTAAGTGGTTAGTTTCGAAAGGTATCAGAGATCGCGAATAGGGTTATTGTGCAAGATCGATGAAGAGGGTCGCACTCCGTATCATTAGATTGATAGTCGGTAATTTGATAAGCGGCTAACTCCGAAATTGCAATCGTGAGCTAAAACGAACCGAACCGTGTAAAGCCTGATAAATTACGGCCACGTTTTACGTTCATTGGCCGCGGTGATGTGTAGCCACTGGGGTTCTGGGACCGTTCTTCTTCTTAAAGTACACCGGTCGACTATCCGAAGATAATTTAAACTTATGGTACGCAGATTCTAATAAATTTACGAGTACATACACTTTCAAAAATTTTTAGTACATTTCATTTGACGTGACTTGACTACAAATTTAAATGATATATTTTATATGCTAATCGTATGAAATGTTCCCACAATTAATTTATTTTATAGCATATGTACGTATATATACATGTGGGCATGATTAATATGAGTTAATGAGAGATGAATACCTTCGTTTTTAATATCATGAAAATAATTTTTGTTTTCTAAAGAAAGTAAGGAAATATAAAAGATAACAGGGCATGTAATACGTATAATAAAACAGTAACAAAGGAGGATAATAATAATTTTTAGTGGAAATTTTGTTATCGACAGAGAAGAATACTCGTTAGGTAGACAAATCAATGACCGATAGATGGCATGACAGGGTATTGAAAATGGTGCTAGTCTTCGTGCTAACCTTCCTGAAATTACTTAATAAGTGTTAGAAAGAAAGGATATTCATAGTTATAGCATATAAAGTGTTGCCAAATTGATTTATAAGATTATATATATGTTTCTTATTATTAATAAAGCTATATTTGATTTGATTATTACTTTATTATAAATATGTTACGATTATGTGTTATACAAAGTGTAAATAGAGCAGTTTCAAAATTAAATATCAGTGAAAACAGATTTTCAACTAAATGTGTGAATAATTTAATGACAAGCAATGAAACAGTAGGAACAAAAGATACATCTACATTGCAGGATACTCCAGACTCTAATATCGATGGTAATGTGTATAAAGAAATAAAAAATAAGAATGCTGCGTTAAAAGAGCAACAAGATTCCAAGTTATCAGAAATAAACGAATTAGAATTTGTAAATAAGTTAATGGTAAATATAAAATCATCATCTATTTTTGGTTCTAAGACAGTTGATAATTGTGGAATACATTACGTTGAAAATAATAAAGATTTAGAAATTCCAAGTGTAACATGTATTCTTAGCGAAACCATGTCTTCCAAAGTAAAAATTGCTTTAGAGAAGTGGAAGAAAAATATAATTGATATGTATGGAGAAGAGTATTTTAAGAAATACTGTAAAGGTATAACATTTGTACGATAAAAATGAGAAGTTTAGATATTAGCAACTGTTATATATTTTTAGGTCTATTGGACAGTGGTAAATTATTTCATTTTTGTGTACAAAAGGTATTGTCGAACAAAGGAACTGAAATTCCATGTTCTATCAAATTGGTATATGATAGCATAGAACCGTTATTAAACGATATACAAACTGTTCATGGATTTGACATAAATGTGATACATCCAACATTGAGATACAAAGGCATCATAGACTGTATTGCTACCTATAGGTATAACAGAGATTGGCTTTATCGTTACAAGGAAACATAACTTACTGCGTAGTGATCGATATAGTACATTAGTCTTTAATTTGAAAATTATATTTTTATAATTTAAAATAATATTTGTTTAGGGGTCACACATATCTAATTGATTGGAAAAAGTCAGAGAGACAGGAAACATCACTTGCAACAACTTATGACGCACCAATACAAGTTGCTGCTTATATTGGAGCTTTTAATGCTTTTAATAAATACCCATTTAAGGTAACCGCACTTTAGAAGCAATATATAAAGACATTCGAATAGTTTTGTACAAATTATGTAATTGCACTAATAGATAGATAGAGGTTTGATTGTTGTTGCTTATACAAATGGTGAACCCGCAAGCATTTATGAATTGAAGGATGATGTTTTGCAAACAACATGGGGAGGATGGTTGAATAGATTGGAACAGTTTTATGTAAACTACAAGAAAGATAGTTTAAATACTTAATTTATATCTGTAAATTAAAATAAGTTACTTATATACTATTTATGTATTTCACTGAACACGATTTTCTATAAATAAAATCATATCTCTTACGACAACAAATATTCTTTTATGTGGAAAATTATAAAAGACGAGAATCTTTCTTTTGTGTCGAAAAACAGAAAGGTGTTCCTGATTATCTACTGTATATTTTATTCAAAAATAAAAAATCCAGTAATTTATATCAATTTCATTTAACATTAAAACTCCTCTAATTTTTTATCAACATTATTTAAAAAAATAATCCTTTCTCATATCGAAATAGAACAGTCACTCAAACAAATTGCATGAAAATTAGTGCGAATCAATTTCTCTTTATTTAGAAAAATTACATAAAAGAATGTCCAGGCAAATCAACCCACAATATTTAATTCTAAAAATATAATTAAATTACGATTTGCACAACAAAATTTCATTCTTACGAATTTTATCCGAAATATCTATATAAAAAGCGCTATCGTTCCAAATAAAATTCCTCGTCCCTTTTAAACATTGTTAAATACCTCTTAATATCCCAGTCACTTACAAAACTTACTACATAATATTTTCTTCTCGAACATCATCGTCTAAATATAAATAGCTATAAATTGTCGTGCTAATAATCGTAACAGAGCCTACCTATGAAAGGTATCAAGAACGTCTCATACATACGGGGTCGCTTCCCCACCTGTCTACGTTGGTTAACATATAGCAATTATAACTTGGAGCTAACCACCCTCCGTAGGGCGCGACATTGCCCAACTCCCCGTTACAGGCTCTTATAAGCACGATGCGCAACCCTTTGCATGCCCCTGGGAACCGTAAACTAATGGTGAAGCTATGTAGCGGAAACGTATCTTTCCTTGTATTTCGCCGTATTTGAATTTCCGAGTAATTCTTGGCTATCCAGATTAGCACGGCATATGGCGAAAGTTAGCTAGAGCAGCAGACGTCGAAAAGCTTGTTTACGAATAAGCTGATAACAAAATGACGCGATTCTGTTGTGTTGTTTGCAGTTTAATTGGCGTTTAATCTGTTCGTACTCGTGCATATAAACTCACGCGTACTCTTACGATATTTATATGGAATTTCGGGATAATAATGCCGTGCGTTTATTCGTTTTACATTAAAATTAATTATTAGAACGGTAATTATTGAAATTTATAATTAGCAACTAGAATTACAAATAGCATTAATACAGAAACGACTGGAAGTAATGAATCGGAAAGGAATTCTCTTTCATATATTAACATATAATTCTCGGTTACAAATATTGAATAAAATATTTAAAAGAGCGTAATCGAAGATCGTTACGTTATATTTACTCTGTTCTCCAGGCTCAGCATCGATCAATTTTCGCTCATTTTGGTCATTACGAAAATATTCAATAGATTAACAAAGGGTGAAAGGTTCAATATAATGGCAGTAACTTTAAATATTTTACGCCGGAAGATCAAACATTTTTCAAGGGAGTGATTAAAATAGCAGATAAAGTGAAACACCGAGATAACGATGATTATTCGCTAAAAAATACGATAAACCTTTCGCATTAGAATATTTATTAACATTTTATGTTGCGGAATAATGTAATACATTCTAAAGTTCTTTGCGCCCGTTTCAAAGATAAAAAGGAAACAAATACAAGAAATTGTTATTTCTTTTGATTAAAGCAGACGCGTAATTCTTGATTGTCCTTTGAATTAATTAAACGATCAGTCGTTTTCAAAATCACGGAGGGTACTTTGTAGTTGAGAATCTTTTTCTTCGCAAAAAAACTGGAACTCCTTCGACTGAAATTATGAAAAGCGTTCTTAGGAGATTTACGTAGTTGTCCCGAGATAAGAAGGTTGTTTCCATTTCTTTGCGTGGATGGCAACTCGGCCAACTTGTAATCTCAGCACGCGATGAGCCGGAACACAAGTTCCTTCTTGTTCATCGTCGTCTACATTGCCAAGGGTGTACCACGAATTCGCTGAATTCAGCATATCCGTACTATCTTGCATTCTTATGTTTCTTTCAGATGGGATGAGACACTGGTTTGCCCCGTATGCTATCCTTTTCTTTCTTCAATGATATGGAGAAAAGTGAATCACCCGAAAGCTTTTTACCGTAAAGAGTGGCGACGCGGGGTGAAATTGAATTTTCTCATGAATGAAAGCAGCATGGCTAAAGTTCACATGCTACTACTGTTTTCCTTATTCGTTGTGGCAACAACTTTTAACCCTGACGCGATCCTCCACTTTTTACGTGTCGATCTTTCAAACGTTTGCAATATTTTAAGAAGACGTTTAACATGAAATTGAAACGAAAAATTATGCGTACTAACGAACGGACCGCGGATGTTTATGCATTCATGATAAATTTAGATATGCAAGAACGTGTATATATATATATATATATATATATATATATTTATATATATATATATATAAAGTAAGAAGAGAAAAATACATTTTACGACAGTAAAGAAGATACGACGTACTTTTATTCAAGTTTCGCTTAGATAGCATAATACGTATGTACGATATATTCAATTTCTGTTGCCAAAGTATAGAATCATAATTTACAAGTAAAATCAAGAAAGAGATATAGTAGAATTATGGTGAATATTAATAGCTGAATTTTTAATCTGTTGCAGTCTGTATTTTATACGTGATAGTATTATGTAAATGCAGATACATTACACACGGTCGATTTTTCATATCCTACGGTACAGAATCCGCTGCTACACAGTATTTCAGGCTGCGTTCGATATTCGTTTATAACTCTACGACCAAGCAGAACTTCATATAATATCGTTTTTTCTTATTTTCGTTTACACGTAATTGTTCTCTTACAGGTTGACAGACGAATCGAAAACATTCCGCGGGATACTACTTTAAATATAGCTTTAGAAACGAATAAATACAGCTTCAAGGTATTCAGTATAGAAAATATAGTTTAAGCGATTATTCAACGTATTTGATGTCTAGCGATTCTCACTTACTATTGCGTTATAAGGTAGATTCTAGAAATATTATGCCACAGAGTACTAACGTGCTTAAGGCGCGTTCGGTAGAAAGATAATCATATTTTCGGATTAGACGTTTAGCGAACAGTGGCCACGAGACTGTCCTAAATCTCGTAACTAATCCTTGCTGATCCTCTCGTAACAGGGACATATTTTCATTGGTCGGTCAACCCCTGGTGTGAACCACCCTCCTTGAACTAGATGAGTTATGAAAACGATAACTTTTACAGAGGGAACCTCCCGCGGTTATATCTGTCGAGACAGCAACGAGCCGTAGTTCTGCACGTTAACGAATTTATATAAAATCTTTCGGAAGCAATCCTTCTATGTAGAAGAAGCCCGAAGATAATATGTAATATTTGAAGCATTTTTGTTTTTTTTTATATAGATTGTACATGGCACAATTAAAACGATTATATATAGTGGAAGCAGAATGAAAGTACAGCAAAGTATTTTCGAAAATATATCATCCTTGTATAAGAGTTGTTAAAAGATTAAACGTTAATATCGTGAAGTACGCTTGTACTTGGAATTAATAAGGAATAATCAGGATGTGACAAGCTGAGATATTACGAGCGATTAACTTAAAGCGCTGACGTTATTCTAGACTTTGCAGAAAAATGCTTTACAGGGGACGCTGGTGATACTTTTGAGGGATATACGGGACGGTTAGAATTAATTTCCTGTTCATTTTGAAAGATTAAAAAATTAAAAAGTCCGAAGGTAGAGCACTTAAGAACCCGAGAATTCGGAAATTTGACGATTTAACGATCTAAAGAACGATCTAAAGATTCGAGAACTTGAGAATTTAGACGATATTCGTACGAAGAAGAAGACACGTAGTCGGCTTCTGATTGGTTTAATTTACGTTCGCGCAATGTACACGTTGATACATTGTCTCGTATTTTCCTCAAGTTTCTTTCCATAACCTTCTTGAATCAGTGGATCTGAACTATAAAATCGACATCGCGTTAGCTAAGAACGCACGACCTCGGTGCTGCAGTATCGTAGACAATTTACTTCCTTACTTCTTACCTCTCGTGCACACTCGACTGTTTTAAATCGTCGAACATACACAAAACTAAAATAGCGCTTTGTTAACGCAAATTTAGTATTTCATTCTGAACAGAAGCGATACGCAGTAACGAGCGACGATAACACGACGTGGTATGAATACGAATAATAATAAAAATAAAGAAGACGAGCAATCGATTCGTTTCCTGTCTCGTCTATAACCTTATCGCAAAAATGATTTCGATCTCTTGATCCAAACCGCGTACAAAACAAATCCATCGAACCACTCTCGAACTTAATTGCCATTCAAATTGCCGTCCAAATTAATTGCCATTCACGGTAGATCGAAACCTACCAATGATCGATATCGTGCAGCTGCAGTCTAATCTAAACCCACCCTAAAATCGAAACTTAATTACAACGTCACTTATCCTCCGACAAGCACGGCGCATTCACCGGCCAAAACGAGCCGATAGGATTTCTCAGTTCCCGAGGCGATTTCTCGGTTCACGGTAAATTAGCCGGAAGCCGGCGACGTCGTGGCGGTAGGTAATAAAATCATAGTCACGCGATACATTCTGCCGCGGTCGGTTGTTTTCCGTCCTGGCGGCGATCGAAATAAATCAGCTCGCGACCGTTTCCCCGGCTGAACTTATTTCCCGATTACGACGGGGAACTGTGCATTTATCGTGGCGCGGCACGACTTAACGTTCTCGTGTCGCGAACTAACGACAGCGGGGGTTGGCCACCGTTAATAGCCAGTCGAGTGTGAAGCGGAACTTTTCTCCTTGCCTCGTAATAACGCTGTGCACGTATAAGAGGTGGACGGTAGAAAGAAGCAGTCTGGACCAATCACGAAGCCTCTCTACCCGGAAACTGGAGCAGGCCTGGAATTAAGAAGTTTTCATCGCGCCGCTTTTCACGGCACTGCTCTTCTTCCGCGAATCTTCCGTTAGAACGAAGAGACCTATCTACTGGCCACTCAACCGGTCGAGAAAGGCTTTCGCGTTGAAAACTTTATAAATACGTCGAAGTTGGACGGATGAATAGCGCAAGAGGATGCAAAGGGGTAGTTGGAAGACGACAATGGACGTGGAAGTCTATCGATGGCCGGTTACTGGCGGGCTCGTATGCCCGAATTAATCCTTTTCGAGCGCGAGACACTTAGTCGCGCATGAATTATCGATCGTCCGCACCACGCTACATTTACCTTCCGATGATAGTTAATAATCTGATGGCCAGCCTACAAAGGACCGAATTACTGGCCGGATGGAAAACGGCCGTTCGCGCGGCACCCGTCAGCCGCTCTAACGCGACGTTTGCATACAGGGTGTTAATGAATTACGCGGTGTCTGGACCACCTGGACGGGAGAACTCGCGCGATTTGATGGGAAAATGGCTGTGTGCGGGGCTACTCGTTTGCGTGAAAGAACCGAGTATGGTGATTAGGAGTGATTGAAACGGCTAATTTTGCACGAGGCTGGCTTAAATTCTTTCGAGAATTTTGTCGAATTAATTAAAGAGAGTTGGTCAGAAAAAAGCTTGTTGGTGTTTTTAGATATTTTGCTTTCGCGCGATAGCGATAAAAGTATGATAATACCGAGTATAAAAGCAATCGCTGCGAGAAAGGATTTTATACAGGTTTTTCAAATATTTTATGTTTTGCAGGATTAACGTACAGGATACGTAAATTTCTTACCGTTGGATTCTTTTTATCAGAACTTGGCACGTATTATCGCACGTTACAATCTACACTGTAAAATATTCCACGATATATACCGAATATCGGGAATAAGAAAAGATTCATTCACATTCGATGCTCTTAGGTGCGATTCGTACAAATACGTTCTCCAACTGGATTTTCTCCTGAAATTATTCTTCTCGTCTCTCGGCGTCTAATTTGTCGCTCGAAACAAGTGCTTTAAATACGACAAAAGTACGTCTCTTTCGGGGAATGATTTCTCGCTCATTTATTTTGAGAAAAAATCTGAATCTAAATTTAATCCGACAATCAAAGATAGTTTTCATTGGTGAAATTCATTTCAAATATCCATCACGTATCTCACCTTTGGCCCTCGGTTGATTTTTATACAAAGTTTAAGCGTGATTCGCGACTCGAAACAACCATGGAAACCCCTGTGTCTGATGTATTTTGTCAGTTTGTAAAATATCTGGTCATAACTTATTCACACTTCATGCATTATCGACTTCGTCGGTTTTCTGCACGAGCGCGAGTATCGAAAATTATCGGACGTCTTTCTCGCGTGTTTCGACCGAACACATCGCTGCTCTTCCAGCACGGTGCATAATTTAGAGGAAGTATCGGTTTATTAGAGAGTGCATCTGTCGTTCAAATTTATTATTAGTCGAGTATCGATCGATTGGTTAATTTAACCGGGGTAGTTGTTTCGGTGCACGTCATTACCGCTATGGTGAAAATTAGCGCGTTAGGCGAACGTGACGATAATGAGAATATTCCTCTTTTGTGGGCGAACGTCGACGTCTTTCGTAACTTGATAAAGCTGTCCGCGTTACTTTCGCATTGAAAGACGCGAAACTGAACGATGTCGAGCTTGCATTATAGAAACTGTTTCCAACAAAGTACGAACAAGGTTTCATTAAGAAGTCGAAGGAAATTGTTTAGAATTTAATTGTAACGATAATTATATACGATCGACCTCGCGCAATGCTCCTTCTGTTCTTCCATATTACGTTTGCCTTTACAAATATTACACGTACATACGTGTTGATCGGTTTTTATCGTTAATCGTAACCATAATTACAATCATTTTTAAAATGTTTGTTCCTCGTTGTCTAATACCATACTTGTTTTAAATCTCCGATCCGTATGTTATTGCATCTCGTTTTAGAAAACAACGTTTCCGTGCTTTTAATTTCTGTTACGTGGCTAATAAAATAATCTTTTCGAGAAACAAGGGATCAAACTTTTAGCTATGTAATTTTTAACAGCAATGATTTTAACGGTAAATTTATCTATGTAGATCAGGCAGAAATATTATACGATAATTTTCGCCCGTGACAACAAGTACAGATATTGTTAGGAATTCATAGAGGTTCGATCTTGGGGCGGATATTGCTCTTCCTCGCGTTTCAAAGCGAATTGTTCGCAATGACTTCCTTCCGCCATGATGTACGTTTCACGTCGACGTAGAACGATCATTTTCTGTATTTGTTTCGTCGTGTCATCACGTACGTACCAGAGTACAGTTCGGTCTATTTACCGGAACGCAATAAGTCATTCGAAATAAATTACCTTTCTGTTTTTCGTCGTAAGATAGGGAGAAATGTTGAAAGAAAAAAGTTAAGTAGTTTCGGGAAGTCTGACTCCTCCATAGGAGTTGAGACCTTTTCTACCTCTTCTACTAGTCCAATAATTCATCCGTCGTTCTCTTCAAACAAAACTGTGTATTCTTTCTGTTACGTAAATCGAGTCTTCTCGTCGTTTCGCGTTCGAAATTATTAGAGCACGTTGGAATGGGAATACTTGGCGAAGTATTTCAGCCACGAGGGGAATGAAGAAACGACGCGTAGAATGTCTTACGCAGTTACGAAACATTCGAGAACTTAATAAATTTATATTAAGGCATTATTAACGAAGAAATTCGTAATCAGCGAGAGTTTGCTCGCGAAAATGACCCAGCATAATAATTTGCATAGATGGGCCGTACACTTATACACGATATATCTATATGCGCGTATGTTATACCGACATACGGTACGATAATTTTTTCAAATTCGTGTATCGAATGTTCAAATATTCGACACGCTAGATATAAAAATGTTTACACGTATGGAATATCTGAAACCTCGTTCAAATGTTCGAAACTTCGAATCTGGGATTATTTCGCGATCTTAAATCCGTGACTTTTAGTCTTCGAATCGGAGATTTTAAATCCAACAGCTTTTAATTGACAGAATTTTAACTTTCGCCTTTCAATGTCTTTAAACACCGTAAATACCGATAATTACCATTCTTTATTTTCCTCGCAATAAAAGATGAATTTATCCAATATTCGTTGATCTTGTTGTAAATTAATCGCTACGTTAATAGACCTCAAATGCCAAGAATTAATCGACCCGGTACCTTGTATACGACTTAATAGCGAGCCGGAGGGTTTGAAAGCAAATGATGCAGGCTCTGTAAAATATTTTCTTGCGTTCTTTTGATGACGCTCTATATCTGGAAGTACCGAGCGAAAAAGATTTAACTTCACGCGTCGTTTGCCAGAGCAATTAAACCGTGAACAATAAACTCCTTCGGAGATTACACGATAATTATTCTTTGCGCAGAGTAACGAACGGCGGGAAATTTATGTGGATTATTACTGCGTAGACAATGGCAAGAAAATTATCGGACGGCCAATTCGTGTCTCTAAATGCGAAGTTGAAATATTACTGTCTACGTTATCTTTCTTTTCTGCTGTTCCTTCTCTACTATGGAACGACTGTCGTAAAGAAGGTGACTCGATTATCTCAGCATTCGAATCCATCCAATATCCATTTAAAAATATTTCATTTGGAAATTGTAAATATTAATAATTACTTATTAACAAATTTTGATAATTATAAATTACTAATAATAGATATGGATAGGATATTGGAAATACTTGCTCAGTTTCCTGTTATTATATTGGTAAAAGATGTACGTTTGTTAGAACGTAGAGTTATCAAGGTTCAAGCTTTTCGGTATTTTCCATAGTAAGGAGATTAGGAGAAATGAATTTAGAATTATTTTTTACGTAATAAGGAGATCAAGAGAAACGAATTTTAAGATTATTTCACTTTTTCGTACACGTAAGTTCTCTATTCGATTAAACGATTACTACTGATCGTAGATTTGTGCTTTGACGTTAACAACGATAATGTCAGTCTCGTTTCACGTGTAATCGCTTTTTGCAGTTAATGTCTTCGGTCGAACACAAACTGATTGTTGGGTATTTAATTTAATCCTTTAAGTTGTGAATTACGTTCTTACGCCATTCATTTATTTGAAATTCTAATTGAACATTCAAATTGAAATAATTCGCGTCATTCTTGTTTTTATCGTCTTGTCCCATTTATGTGGAACGACGCGTCTGAAGAACATCCTGCAAAAATTAATTACGTCAGTAGACATTAAAAAAAAACAATACAATTTTTAACATTCTTAAACGCAACTGGAGTTTCAATACGTCGTTTTAATCGAAAATTATACCCGTCGAGATATTCTGTCAGACGCGCGTTCCAACGTTGCCTCCCCATTTCCACCCCTGAGAGTCAGCAAAAAAAAATCGACCCGATGACACGCTCATATTTCTATTTATTTCCTCTTCGTTCGTCGCAATTTACTCGAATAAATATTTCAATTTTCTTAAACCTGCAACTACGGTCATCGACCTCGCGCGATGCTACAAAAATAATAAGTACAAGGAACTTGAAATCATATTGCAAAGTCAAATCGTTACTTTCGACCCCGGTTTAATAAATCAGGAAAGAAAGGAAAGGGAACCCCTCACCCACTAGCCCCCCGTACAAAGTATAAGCATCGCAAGACGCATCCCTTCGAAGTTTTCCATGGCGGGCAATTTTTCCATACATCCCTGCACGCAGACAATCCTATCAGTCGCTTTATAAGAATCAGCCCGCGATACGAGCTGCAATACGGGCTCAGGCCAGCTACGAGCAATTTGATGGCGTGCTATATTTTACAAAGAAAACTCCCGTGGCGTGTATATCGCGAAATCGGCGAGATCCGCGCGGGGCTTGAAAATATAACCCCCGAACACGGGCCAGCGTATTTTAAATTCCCCGATGCTCTCGTACGCCTTCGAGGTTCGTGTACGGGATTCCAATGGCTGTTGGAACGTCCACGGCCTCTGTCTGAGAAATCGCATTTCCTTTCTTTCCAACGTTTCGCGTTTCGCATCCATCGCTTTTATATTTCACAAACGTCCACCCAGCCCATTCTCCTTCTACACTCTTCCTCCCTTCGTTTCTTCCTGCCTTTTCTTCCCAACTTCGCTCCTGCGACTCTGCTCGTCTCTATTAATAAACGGCCGGCGACGTTCGCGTAAATATTTGCGCCGGCACGAAACCGAAGCGAAAAACGCCACCTCAAAGGGGATGGACTTACATTTCAGTGTTTCGTTATTTATCGACAGGGGTGGGGGGGGGCGGGGTTGTGTGGCTCGATCTCCAGCATGCTGAATTATTAACGGGATCTCTGCTTCGATCTCCAGCGATCTGCTCGTCGCAGTGAATTTTGTTATTGAGCCGCAGCAAGGAAAAATAGAATCGCGACTCGTTAATCGGCCGTGATTCATTCGGGAGTAACGAATCTCGTTTATTGAAGTCTGCCAGATCTGACATTGACTGAGCGAGTGGAATGAGTCGTCAATCGGACAGTCTATGTGTGGAGTATCGAGCATCGAAGAGCGATATTGAAGCGATCTTAGAAAGTCTAGCGTAATTTTAACGATGTACGAGAGAATTTTGGAGGTTTCTGGAGTTTCGTAGAAGCTTATTGATAAATCAATTGGTTTCGACTTTGCTATTATATGCATAATTGAATCTCTTACCTTGTAATATCGAGTCGCATTTATGGTACAGATTCCAGTTATACCATAAAGTCGTACCATATTCCAACAAAGATAAGTTATACCGACTTGCAGCGAGGATTATCAACAAATATTATTAACAAACACGACGAATTATATATCACGTTCTAATATCTTGTTATAGCAGCGTGTTGCAGCAGTGAACGATCAAGTCCGTACTATTACGTTATTATACGAGACGAATTTTTTTTTAATAATTATAACGAATCTCGTAATACGTATCATTGTACTTGTTATTAAAGGAGAAGAATCTAGCCTTTCTTTCAAATTATAGCTAATCGATTTTCTTTCAAATCTAGATAGGTATATTATATGGTTCGTACTACGGTATTACGTCATATGTATTGTATGAAATAAAAGTCCACCCTTCCAACGAACTTATCTCTTTCAGAATCCATTCTCACCTCCTATAACGTAAAAAACCTCTTACGCCACCGCTCAAGCAAACACCATCTCTTAACTCCATGTCATATAATACCACCCTTATACGCGTTCCAACAAACGAACAAGTTTAACGAAAATTTATCTCTGGTCTACAGAGGAGGTTTCAAAAATCGATTTAAGCGTTCGATGGTTCCGCCGGAAGCTTATCATCGATCAGCCACGGTTTCACGAAGAAATCTAACCAGGCAGACTGCGAGGATTTCGCGGGTATAGGGGGTGAGGCTAGCGACGAAACGGAGAAAGAACCGGGAAAAACGCTCGATTTCACAGCCATTGGCTCGCGAAAATGCGAACACGAGGCAGTCGTGTGCGTTGGAACGTATAAGTTACAGGGCGAGATGCGCAAGTGGCCGGTTTACGTGTGCATTGCCGCCGAATGCGGATGCACTTGCGACTTGCGTGGTTTTCTTTCTGCAGACACGCGCACCGTGTTTACAGGATGTTTCAAAAAGTTGGTCAAACTTCGAGAGCACGCAGTACTCATCGAAAGAAGCAAAAGTGCCTGAATAAACATAGGATCAGATATCGTGAGTTTTGGAATTAAAAGACGTTACCATCGGTCGAGTAGATGCTATCCTTGTCTACGCAGAGATATGTTTGTACAATATAGATATATCTCTGTTTATACTGTTTAGTATAGATATCTCTAATTAAATCGAAGAACTACGTGAAATTGTGGATGCCACGAAAGTTCTTTTTGAAATAGTTCCGTTTTTGTTCGACAACAAATCACGATGTACAGTTGTTCGTGACAATACGAACACGCGTAGAAACTGTTTCGAACATGGGTATTGCGTATTTTACACGATGCCTTCAACACTTATGGTCGGGGGTGTACATTTTTAGTTTGGAAATGTTTTGTATGTACAACATACGAGACGCGAGTTTTTCAGAAGTCACGTTAGTCAAGTCTGCAAATAAGAGATCGAACAAAAAATGACGTTACAAACACTGTCTCTCAAATTTATCTTAGAGTTATCAATATCATCTGGCAATTAACGAAGTATAGAGGTAAATCATTTGTTTCTTAAGGACTGAATATTAATCGTGTATTGCGATTGTGGAAATCACGCAAAGAAATTAAAAAGCCAGTAAGAAGTAGGGTTAATCATTGGTTTCTGAAAGGTTCATATACAAAAGACGTTTACGGTAACTGTCCGCGCACTTTCTAAGCTAGTGACATTTTTATCTACTTCTACCAAGACTTTTTATTTATTTTAATTTGTACTACGTGCTACTGAGAGTTGCCCCCAATTCTGTGAAACAGCCTGTACGGAAATGTATACAGATGCAGATGGGATACGTTTAGCACGAGCATGGGCGGTGTGTTTCTTTTCAACTTCGCTACTTAGCGGAAGCCCCTCGAGCGCGATTCTTAAAGGGACACTCTGGAGCGAGACATTTGTTCTGAATTCGATGCCTTCCTCCCACAACTTTCTTACAATGAAACGCTTCGCTATGACACCTGTTCGGGATAAGTAGGTCTCTTATCTTGAGAATTTTTTACGTCAACGTAAATGGTTCGTGTTTGGAGGATGGTAAACTCGAATGGTTAACCATTACGTTGCGAGGATAGAGTCACGCGACGATGAAGATACACCAGGATTTATACCTATCTTTTGATTTTGTTCGGTGTAAGGATTCTTAACTTGAGAATTTGTTACTTCTGTGCGATTGATTCGTTGAAATCGTATTTTTTAATTCTTTTGCATTTGTATGAGATATATTCGTACGTATATTTATATTGAAAACTTGATGGTGACCTGCTGAATTAAAATTTAAATGTTAATGTCTATTTTTGTATTCGCTATGTTTCTCGAGGTTCTGACTAAGACCTGAAACTATTTCGTGAGATCATTTGTATCATCAGTAGCGTGCATGAAATGGAAAAATGCGTTGGAAGAGCTAATAGTAAAAATAGGCTTTTACTGTAACATGAATAAACGAGTACTTTATATTCTACTACGAATATTTAATATTTCAACAACATTGAAAAGTATAAAATGACGATCGAATATAAATTTATACAATATAAATTTCGTTCGCGGATATGAAAGGGAGGATAAAGTTGTTCAATTTTCGTTATATTCATCGTAATGTCGATAAAAGGTGAAGGTAAAAATACAAAGGACTTTTTACAAATTGCTGATTCATTTCAAGTTTGACGACTAAATCTGATATTCACTGAATATCTGGGATATATTTAACAGAAAACACGCATTTCATGCATTTTATTAATTTTGTTCGTTTATGAGAGAAAAAAAATTATTCCGTCAGCGAGTGTCCACAGAAAATATAAAATATTACTCTCTGGCAATGCTTTCATCTTTTTTCTATAGCACGGAATTATTCAGGAACAAAGTTAGCATAGTCCTAACTCAAAGACTAGTACAGCAGAAGTGTAAACTTATTTTTATCTTGTAAAAACTATAAAAATCATAAAAATTGTTGTTGTATTAAATTGTTGAGGGCGTCAATATACGATAAAAATTAAAAAAAATATTAAATTTCACCTTTTACGATATTATCAAACCGTTAAATATTCGACTGACCTCCGACACTTTGTCAAGTGCGTACCATCAGGTATTTAAATTATCAATTCCAAACATTTAAATTATTACTTTATAACATTTAAACTATTAATTAATAATATTTACATTATTTATTTATAGGATTTAAGCTATTTATTTATAATATTTATACCATTAATTTATAACATTTAAACCATTCATTTATTTAATTTAAACTATTAATTTATAACATCGCAGTCATTAATTTGTAACATTTAAGGTATTTATTTATAACATTTATACCATTAATTTATAACAAATAAGCTTATAATTTATAATAGTTACCTTATTCATTTATAACAATTTATTATTGATCCAAAACAATTACTGCATTAATTTTGGACAATTGTACCAGTAATATATGAAAATATGCTCCTATTAATTTAAAATAATTATGCTCTTAATTTATAACAGTTATATCCTTTGATTATAATAGTATCGTCACAATCTGGCACCCAATATAAATTATCACAATTTTAAATCAAACACTAGTATCACAGAAGTGTGAGTTTGGTTTCAGCTTGTAAAAGCTATTATAATAATTAAAATGGTTATTGCAATAAATTGTTGAAAGCGCCAATTTACAATAAAAATAAAAAAATTATTAAATTTGATTGCGTTATAATGGAAAAACCTAATATAACATTAGCAAACTATTACCGTTCGGTTCACCTTTCGGGACCTTGTCAATTTTATATAAGTAACTCGAGGCTCGCGCGCGAGCTCATTTGTGTTTTGACTTTCGTTTCGTACAGTGAAGATCGAACAAGAATTTGTGTGAATTAAATAATCAATCTATAATATTTAAACCATTAATTTATAACAATTAAACTATTAATTTATAACATTTAAACTATTAATTTATAACAATTAAACTATTAATTTATAACATTTAAACCATTAATTTATAACAATTAAACCATTAATTTATAACAATTAAACTATTAATTTATAACATTTAAACCATTAATTTATAACATTTAAACCATTAATTTATAACATTTAAACCATTAATTTATAACAATTAACTATTAACTTATAACATTTAAACTATTTATTTATAACAATTAAACCATTAATTTATAACAATTAAACCATTAATTTATAACAATTAACTATTAATTTATAATATTTAAACTATTAATTTATAACATTTAAACCATTAATTTATTATTATAAAAAAATTATTAAATTTGATTGCGTTATAATGGAAAAACATAATATAACATTAGCAAACCGTTACCGTTTGATTCAC
>JACXII010000075.1:37740-76623 GCA_014737395.1 Bombus waltoni | reverse complement strand
GTAGGCACAAAATTCGACATTTTCAAATTCTACTAAAACCTATGTTGTTGCACTAAACTTGTATCGCAAACAGTTGAAAATCTTTAGCAGATGTCAAAACAAAGAAATGGCGTCAATGACGCGTATTGAAGTTAGCTACATTAAAAGTTATCGCCACATATGGGCAAATTCCGGTTTCATATTTACAGACCTGGTATGTACAAAAACGGTTGAAGTTTACACTTCCAGGGACAATTTTATACAGAAACTGCTCAATTTCATCACTCTCAGTCATGAATTTGTAGACCAGAAATGATCAGACATAATGAAATAAAATCGATGAGCGAGAATAAGTAATTTGCAGTAATAATAAATAAAAACAAAGAAATTGAAAATATTTTGCAAATAGTTCCAATCAATGGACTATCTCTATAAGATGTAAAAGGTCTCATCCCAATAACTTAATCTCTAATCTTTAGAGCCAGTCTAAAACAATTAATGAACATTCATAAAAGTTAGATTTTTATAGTAAACAATAGTTTGCAATAAACAAATATGAAAAATTCCTTAACGGGCTCAACGAGAGAACACACTCTACACGATGCAAAAGAAATCATTTCAATATCAATCCAATAATTGCAGAGCAATCACGGAATACAAGTAAATGAAATTGGTGAATGTTAAGGTTATTTTTTTGTGGAGGGATATTTGAACAGAGGTCCAGATCTGGTCCAGATCCGCACGCTGGCAGTGTTACTTTCTAACAAAGTCCCAAAGCCATCGACCCATCGGTATTTGTATTGTCTCTAAACTGGCCTGTCTATATCCCGCTATACCCCATCTGCACAAGGTATGTTCCAAGAGGGCTATGGGTTTGAGTGTCCCTTCACATAACGTATTTCTAAAACACTCTCGATGGCTTTGGTGATTGGGAAAGCTAAACAGATCAGATGTGGAGTTTTTCTCAGAAGTGATGACCACTTCAATAGTGAACCACAAATTCTTTGCAATAACAATAATCAACGATGTTAATAAGCAAATAATGATAATAATCAAAAAAGTTTATGCCACAAGAACAACGTTACAACATGATGGAGATCTGGCAGCTATATTTAAAGCAATAAAACTCTTCAATCATTTTATCATAGGATTGGACTTTACCGATCATAAATCCGTTATTTATGCTTTCTTACAAATATCAGATAAAACTTCTCCAAAAATATTACGACAGTTAGATTACATTGGACAATACAGCAGCAACTAATTCACATTCCAAGATCCAATAATCAAGTTACCGATATGCTATTAAGGATGGATGCTATTAGCATGCGAATCATGGTAAGTACTTAGGAAATTGCAAAGGTACAGGAAAAGGATGAGCTTCCTTCAAAGGAGTATGGCACTCAATCTCAAGCAACTTAATAAGATCTTGATCATATACTATAACATATCTGCATTATATCTGCATTTTTTGGTACGAATATACTCGAGAAAAAAGGGAATTCTCCATTTATAATAGTGCAATCTGAAAGAGAGATAATCATTTTGGATTAGTATTGCTACTGCAGAGGTTCCGTCATACTCTGGATTGTCCTACAGTCCAAGATTATTGAGTCGTATTAATGGCAGAATATACCAATACATGTACCTAGAAATTTTTAATGTAAAATTACGAGAAAATGTAGAGAATACGGCAATTGACGGAAGGAATATTCCAACATGATAAAGATCCTAAGTACATAGCAAAAAGTCTGCAAAAGTACTTGCAATTCCAATCATTTCAAACTTTAAACTGACCAGCGCTAAGTCTAGGATTGAACTTGATTGAAGATTTGTAAACAATACTAAAAAGAAGAAAACAATTACAAGATATATATGATTTCCCACCACATAATCTCAATGAAGTATATATCGGATAGTTTATTTTCGTGACCATATTTAGCTTGGTCCTCACGAACGCGGAGTTGAATTACACTCAACATGCTGCAGCCGTGCGCACATAATCGCAACTACCTATATCGGATCTAGTTGCACGACCTTCATCTATGACAAGTTGGACGAAATGCTTATATATATATATATATATATATATATATATATATATGTAGCATGTGACAGTCACAGTGTGGAATACCAGAGCCAACGCGAGCCGCGGTACCATAAAAACTAATCGACATAATATGACATTAACATAATCGTCCTTGGTGATATTGATCAAATATTCGAGGAGAGAAAGTTGCTTTCAGAACTTCAAACTGTGCGGACGCGTTCTTATCTGAAGACTGTATACCGTATACGTTAATTTATTGCATAACTAAGTCAGTACATGTAAAATATATGTAAACGAACCCAGTTATACCACAACTACAGAATATAGCGTCAGGAGTAGGATGCCCATTCGAACTTCGGCAACAGATCCGGTGTTCTAGGACTTCGTGCAGACGCTGTAAAGTTCGATCAAGTGTCAACTCACCGCACAGTGGCGGTTATAGAAGCGAAAGAAGACAGCCGAAGAAGCTATGCGGTTGGAGATGCAAACGACGATAAGCGGTAGGATTATCCGTCTCAAACAGCAATTACAATTGCTATCGGAAATTATTGACCATTTTGCGAACACGAAGACATATTTACGGCGAGAGTCGAGGTGCCAGACGGTCGATGTAAATAGTGTAAATAGAGAACAGAAAAGTAGAGTACTGCCTGCTGCAGCCTCGATGCGTTTATCCCTTGCCAGCGGGACCAAGGAATCACATATCTCTAGAATATGTGGCGAAATTGCCGCGATACAATTTGAAGTCGCCCTGGGCGAACGGTTAAAATGAGACGTATAGTGTCTTCGCTTGACCAAGAATTGATTTCGGCTTTAGAATTTCGCTTCGAAGCGAAATATCTCTCTAACTTTGATATCCGTGTTAGCCATGGAAATTGAGAGTTTGGCGTTGGCGACATTTGCTGATTACCCGGTGGAAACGCAGAATAAATTAGCCGCCTCTCAAGGCCAAAGCCTTGGCTAATGAGGAATTAGGAAGGCACTCTGTCTAGATGGATTCATATCTTTAAGACTATGTTTTGAGAGGTTATAATATTCTTAGTTAGACGAGCGAGCTCTGTCATTGATCCTTTTGCTTACAAATGACTTGTAAAGAAACGCAAAAGGAAGAACGGGGACAGAAACAGCCAATCCGGAACTTGTTGGACCTGTGGGAGACCAGGGCACCTGCAGAAGGGTTGTTAAAAGAGAAGGAAAGTTCAGGGAAACGAGAAAACACACTGCTTCGTTTTCCAATGTTCTGCTTATCAAAAACGACGAAGGAACTACAAGAGGACTACGTCGTTATAGGAAAATACCGATGGGATTTGACACGAAATCTCTCTCGATTGGGCTCGTCACTAAATTTGATTCACAAGGAAATATGTGAATGGTAAGATCTTGATGTGGCGGAATTGAATATTTGCGCCAATAATGAACAGAACATGCAAGTCTTTGAGAAGAAAAGACTAGCAGTTGTAATATGAAAATTGAAGCCCAGAGAGGAGTTTTTCGTGCCAGGAATGGTTAAAAAGTAAATCTTTGGACCATTCTTCAGAAACATCACTGCCAATTAGATTTTGTACGAGAATGTACTGCGCTTTCAAATTTGTCGAATGGAAACAATGTTAATCAGAAGAAGGGAAGCCGCAAAGGAAAAGGAGGAGAAGGAAGAAATCTAGAGGAAGGAGAAGGACCAGCAATAAAGATACCCGAACATCTTCAGAAACTTTTTGCCCGATATTCAGTATACTTAAGCATAAAGCAAGGAACTAAATTGACAAAACTCCTTGAGAAATTCCAGGTCGAGGAATTCCCGTGTTCGCTAGGAATTCTGAGCAGGTGAGAAAATTAGAATAGTGACAAAATAGACACTAGGGATCATTCGCCAATCGGGATCATTCCAAAATAATCATTCAAAAATAATAAGGAGCATGAAGAAACAGAGAGTTATACAAAACTTACAAAAACCCCTGGTTATTTTCTATGGTATTCGTAAAGAAGAAAAACGGATCACCTAGATTTTGTGTGGATTTACCTGCATCTAAATAGCGTATCAAAGAACGGTTCGTATCCACACCGGAGAGAAATTATTGCGTAACCCGAAAAGAATTGTTGGCAGTGGTGGTATCAATAGAACGCTTTTACCACTACCTCTATGGGCGAAAATATCTCCTCAGGGCGGAGCACGAAGCTCTGTGATGGCTAATGTCCTTCAAAAACCCAACTAGACAGTAGTTTGCTAGATTGAGCTGCTATATGAGTAGAAAGACTGCCACATACAGGATAGAAAGGTAAGGTTCATCCTTAAAAAGAAAAACCAAGGATACAATCCTATCTGTTGAGATGAGACCCAATTCTCTCTAACAATAAAGTATTACTGAAAGATTTGAGATTCTCTAGAAATTCGAAACGTCATGCTATTTCGAAGATGAGACTTGACTCATGAGGCATTGTTGTCGTGTGTTACGTCGCGTAACAAAACCGTAGACCACCCCGTGGTTGAGATATTTACCAGATGCGCACAGACCCTTCTTGGAGCACTCAATGGTCCTAGGGACCCATCATAAATAATCTTATTGTAACATTCAGGATTCTCAAGTCGTTCGAGGATCTCTTTTAGCAGTCATCCTGTAAAAGAGTCCCTAGATTTACTGGTCGTTCCAGAGGAAAATTGAAACAGCGAGTTTTACCAGATGTTAGTTCCCCAACAACCAACGTTTAGTCGGGGATGGTCCTACCTACACTCCTGACTCCTTGTTTTTTGTCTATCCGATTAGCGTCAACTCACTTTCCTATCGAAAAGGGACATCAACGAATCAGCTTTCCTTGTATCTTAGACACACCCAACAAGAGTTTTCCTTTGCATCAACGCCACAGCCGAAAAGCACTTTCGAGTCAACCGTCATACACGTAACTTCTGATAAGTCATTCCTCTTCACATGTACTTACTGCGTCCAAGTCAAACTAAAGTCGTTTCAAGTCAATCGGTTTACGAGTCATTATATACGAGTGATACTCAGTCTTAATCATACGTCTCACGAATCATAATTACGCACTTTGTCCGAGTAACGACGCACGAGTCTCAGTACTGTATAATTATTAGATCGGAACTTACCGTTAATTCATCGATTATAACGCTATTCGATATTGTGCCGTGTAATAATAAGAAATCAAGACCTTTGTAAATACGCGAGATAAGTGTTGTAAATATAGTGCGTATTAACCCTGTTAAACCTGTCTCATAATCCATTAACCACCCCTATTGTCCTAATTGAAATAGGAGATAAACTGCATCGCGGCGTCGATTATTGAAATCGTAGCGAGAATTTACGCCTCTCGCTGATGCGCTTCTTCGCGATCACGTCTCTCCGCGAACGGTTGAACATCGTTGTTAGTAGTATTAGAGAAAAAACGGAAGAGAATTTGAAGCAATGCCATGATTCTTCAGCAGCAGCACATTTCAACGTAAATAAGACCCTGACCAAGGTATAGCAGTAGTTTTATTAAACCATTTACCACCAAGATTTAGAGGTGTGGTACAGCCGTTGTGACGTCTGTTCGGCGAAAAAAGGATCAATTATGGAATTTATACAGTCGGAACTTCATTTGGAACAGTTGCGTTCGACGTAATGGTACCTTTCCCGAAGTTCCGAGACAGAAACAGTTATGCGCTGGTGTAGTAGATTACTTCACGGAATGGCCCGAAATAATCCCAATATCAAATTAACCGTCACAGTAGCAAAGATCCTTCTGCAAAATGTTATTAGTTGACGCAGTGTACCTTTGGAAATCCATTCCGACCAAGAAAGGAATTTTGAGTCTAACGTTTTTAAAGAATTAATGAAACAGCTGGTAAACAAAAGGATAAGAACCACTTTGCTAAATCCACAGTCCCGTGGTCTTGTAGAATGCTTAAATCGAAAATTATTACAATAATTATCAAAGTTCGTTGTAAAACATCAGTGCGACTGGGGTGAGTAGTCTCGCTATTCCTTTTGACGTATTGCTCCGCGCGATAGAAATCTACACATCTGCAGGAATTATGCTTTACTGCAAATCGAGTCAAATGTACAAAGTGCATGCATGAAACATAATAAACGTTATTGTATATGTTACAAGTGTGTAATTTTCTATCTTCCTTATTACTATATACTGCTCAAAAACCTATTTTTTAGAAATGATGATAAAAAAATAACAGAATTTACACCTATGTATATACTACATTTTAACCCGCGTTTCGGGAAATCGAGGAATTCGTCACGGAACGAGCTACACGCCTACCTAAATAAAATCATACAATTTCGTCTAAAATGACAAAGGTTACCCCGAAATCTTGGAGGCACAGCCACCTAGAGAAAATTTATGATCATCATAGGAAACCTAGCCCGAAACAAAATAAGTTTTATTTAATTTGAAATGAAATATAGTTTGAAAAATAATTGTATGAGAAATTTCAAATGGGACACTGTATATTATATTTTTGATTTATAATAATTATATATAGTATTTAACACGGCTTATGATATAAGAAATATGCAATAACTGAATTGATTATAATCTGATGTAGTCATCTAAAAGCATATTATTTCTTATTAATGTTGTCCTATTATAAAATACTATTACATTATATGATACTTTAACAATATTTCATATAAAACAACGCAGTCATACCTCCATTTACAGTTGCAACATTTACAATTTTGTTGGCGAGCATGATTACTCCATTGGCGACGTAACTCGCAAAAATTATTTAGCCATTTACAACTTGGTTTAGGTGGCGTAAAGCAATTCCACTCCATTTCTTCAACGCACTGACAAGGTTCTAAGCATGCTTTTTTACAGCGCGTGCTTATTGTAGCATTATTAATAGATTGCAGGGTATTATAATCCGTAGGAATGAAACATCCTTCATTATTTTGACACAAACAGAAGTGACAATCGGGTATGAAACCTCTTTTCATATGAATGTTATCATGGTTCACTATATTGAAAGTGGATGTATTATATCACATATATCCATTAGTTCATTGATTTAATATATAAATAGTATTTTACAATTAAAAATAAATATTAAAATATCATACTTATATGTAACTTTCATTATAAAAACAAATTTTAAAACAGACTAATGAAATGTTTTATTAAAGAAATATCAGATCGATTAATATACACTGATAACTGATATTGATACTAACTAACAAACAATAATAAATTTATAGTTATATATTTTATTATATTTAAGTATATCATATATTTTACTGATCCACGTATAGAAAAATATTAAATAACTTAAATTTTACTTAAATGTGATAAATATAAGTTAATCTTTTTATCTTATTTATTTAATTCATACTTATCAAACCGATATAAGTGTATAAACGTATATAATTATGAAATAAAAGAGTATATCTTTTAAAGAGAGGGAATGAAAAACATATATACATATATGATATATATTCTCTTTTTCTCTCTTTTAAAAGATGTACTCTTCTATTTCATAATTATTGTATCAAATATATATTTTTAATACACATTATATATCTCTTCAACAATATCCATATTGAAATTTTTTATTTATTATTAATAAGAACAAATAATTCACACATTAAGTAAAGTATCAATTAAAGTGAAAATATTTGTTAAATAATAAAAATACTAAATTAAGAAAGCTAACATGTTATTAAAGCTAACAATAATATTATAAGTTAATGATATCTTTAACCGCTTTCTCAGAACTATATGATTTTACATTATAATTTCTTTAACATGTGTAATTGACTTGTAATTGTATGTGTACTTGATATTACACACTATATTTAAATAATTTTGTATTCACATAATGTCATCTGAAAACTATTACTTAAAAGACATTAATAATTATGAATATCTATTACTGATAAACTAACCATAGTTATTATCAATGCATAGTTCAATTTCTTCTTTCTTTTTACATGACATATTTGTTCATCAAATTACATAGTAAAATTTAATTTTTACCAAAGGTAATTATGCTATTTAATTAAAAATATAATTTTAAATTGTTACACAAATTTAGTCTACATGTTATTTATTTAATTTCATAGGATTAGTAAAGATCTTCTATTGTCTTATTAAATGTTTTTCATATTACCGCTGTGAACTTGAGGATAATCATAATGATAACCAATTGATATTGTTAAACTACAATTTATATTAACATGTACTAGAAAGAATATATTAAAAGGTAGTGACTTATTTTTTATTTCCTCCATACTCATGAAGAGAAAAGATTATGCTTGATTATGGTAATTATTCCATCTAATAGAAAAATAAGACGAATTCCAATAACTGTTACAAATGAATTGTATGCTGCTAAAATGATAATAAAACACAATAAAAAAATACAATAGCAAAATAACAAAAATATAGAGTAGTATAATATAAATAATTTTGAAATATGATAATAGTAATCATAATAATGATCACTTTTCATTGAATTAAAATTATTGTAGTTACTAAACTTTATGAATATTGCATTGTTATTCTTATATCTATTAAACATTCTTTCAAATTATTTTTATAGTACTATTGAAAGAAATACCAATGAAGAATTGAAAATGATTAATAATTAAGAAAATAACAATCAAGAAAACTTGATTAACACTAAATGTGCAAATATCTGTTAATTTGACCGTTTTCAAACTTTTGTATAACTTTCACATATTTAAACATTATCATATCGCTATCAAACTATACAGCTTTTCTTAAAATACGCATATAATGTATTTTTCTGTATTTACTTCTCGTTTTATTCTTTTTTTTTTCAAGAAATATATGAAACTTGTCCTACCTACCGCCGCAGGTCTATTTGACCGCTCGAGATAATATAGTATTTACTCTCTTAAACAATCAGTATAAAAGAAAGGCTATCTCAATATGGCATGGCTAACTCAAAACAAATTACCAGATGGCAAGCAAATACAGTGTTAAATCGAAATCTTATAGGTGACTCCTCCAGGAGTTTTTCAATATTCTGAACCGTTGTCGCACGCCGCATTCACGGACGGCTTTCCTCGTTTCCCTGGTTCCATCGACAGGGAGAACGGCACTTCATTGCGCAACCGCTGAAGGTCCTGTGGTAGTAGCATATCCCCGTTTTTCGGAAATGTGATCGGCGGCTTCTTGAGCGTGATCTTGGACGGCGACGTTTGATGTCGATACTCAGCGCGCCAAGTTACACCATTATTTCATTTAGTTGATCTCGTATGCTGTCGTCGTCACCTTTCCGTGGTCCGTCTAACACTGCCATCCGTCTTATTCCTGGCCGTATTTCGTGTATTATGTCTGCCATTATAGTCAAGATAACTGGGTGCAAATCCCCATCGACGGCCAGGACTCGCTGTGTCTCTACCGGGAAACGGTTCTTCCAGAGGGTTAAGACGTAGTCGTTCGAGATGTATTGGATGGCCATCACCTTCAAGTGCCTGTAAAACTGGGACGGCGTCTAGTCTCCCATTTCTTCGCCCTCGATTAGCCTTCGGATAAGCTCGCTCTTCAGCAGTTCGTATTTTCCGGTCGCCGACAGGTTGCGCACTATGTCCGCGACTAGTTCTAGATGTTGTTTTCCGAGGCTGTTGACAAGGACGATAAATTTTTCTTTGTCGCTTGTGGTCTTTGTAACCTTGAATTGCGCTTCCAACATTTCGTAAAGCACTATTGGATTTCGTGGCCAAATATGCGATATGGGGAATCTGCCGCCCACAGGCATTACTTCGCGGAAATCCGCCATGTTGAGCACGATTTGTAGTCCACAAAATGAAGTTTATGCGGCATTGACACGTTCACCTCTTACACTTGCTATTACGTCGGGGTCACCAATTTGAGATGCATAGGACCTGTAGGGTGCCACAAGAATAAGTGTGTTAAATTTTGATAACAAAATGTTTATTAACAATAACGACTTTTGTTGCTCGTGGCCTGACTAGACTAATGTCTCGCCTCTCTGTACACCTCATGACTTGATTCTATATCATTCACCTGATTTCTGACTACCTCGCTGCTAGACTGTTGGATTAGGACTGTTGAGATCTGCAACATTTTGTTCATACGTCTCTTTGTGGTCACGTAAGCCATAGTTTGAATCAGGATCGACGCGTTTTCATGAGCCGTTAGACCTCTTGAAGTGTGCCGACTCTTCGGCCGATAGCAAGAAGACGGTTACTTTAGAAATAAGTTATGGTGGGATTCGGACAGTATAATAAATTCGCTACAGTATAATAAAATAAACTATCAAATCTAAAAAGTTCGAATTTCTCACTTGTTTGCTAATTACTGTGAAATAATTCAAACGACGATTTCTTGTGTCTTCGAAGTGAAAAATTTGGCGATCCTGCCACGATCCATTCAACACATCAAGAGGAAACTTCAACGGGAACTCTACGGATTCTACAACGAAGAACCACGGTCACCTCCTTGATCGAAAGAAGGATCCGTAAAGAACTTTGGTAAGCTGACTTTCGTACATTATCGAAACAACAGAGCCGAAATACGTTCTGAAAATAGTGACTCTTCTTCTGCTGAAAGTTTCATATCTCTCAACATGAATCTGACAAGAGTATTGCCAAACAAAACGAAATGATTGCTACTTTGATTAAACAATTTCAAAGCCTAACTTACGAGTTTAGAAGTTTTAGAAATAGTACCGATCAAAACATTAAAAAAATAAAGGAATTCATGGAAACTAGCGATAGAAACCACGCCAAAGAAATACGCGACCTCGTAAAAACCATGGAAATACGACACTGAAACTGACCAGTCATAAATAAACACTCATTCAGAAACCGCTGTTGATAATATAACGGATGACGAAACTGACGGACCAGGCGCTCTACAAAGACCACGAGCCACGACTAGTCACGCCGATATCAGGCAAATAAGGCCTCCGAGCAGGAGATGTCGTACGCACTGTTGAGACATTACGGGGAAGACTTTATTTCATCAGTCCGCAAAGCAAGTGATAGAGAAAAATCTGAACCTTGCCCAACAACTAGCAGCCGATAGGGAACAATGGTTACGAGAAGCAAATCGTGTTACCAACCGCCTGAAGAACCAATTTCACAACACTACGCCAGTATCTAAACGAAATGCTATCGATCCACAACCATGAACTTTCTTATCTAACCAACCATTAGCTGACCGCTTCAAACCAATCGGATACACAGCCAAGAACTGCTACTCTCGAAATTTTCTATTCGCCCACCAAGGAAAGATCCCACCTCGAATAAACCAGACAACAGAGAACCTAGAAGAAACATACCTAGAGTCAACTGCACCACTACTGGAAGACTGCTATCAATTATATTGCAACAAAGAGACGGAGAAAGAGTCATAAACCTCATAAAAAAAAGGCCTCACTAAACATCCAAACCTCTAAGCCAAAGAGTTTCCTCATGGGCAATGACAAACACACCACTGACAAAATTTGCAACCTGATCATGCTCAAGAAAAATCACCAATTCCACGTAGTCCCTAACAACTTTCCCCTAATCGAAGATGGAATAATCGGACTCCTATTCCTTATAAAGTATGAATATACAATGTCACTAACGATAAATTAATCTTGAACGAAATTATGTTACCATTCCAGAACAGCAACAACAAGATAGGACCAAGCCAAACTCTAACCTGAACCCAATACATTGAAAGAAAGCCTATACCAATATGTTTTATCAATATTGGTAAACAAATCTGTCATATTACAAAGAAAATAGAAAAACCCGACAAACTAAGTCAAATCAATAAATTTGCACAAATAATACGTACCAAACAGAACTTCGAGAACCCTTTAAGAACTCTTCTCACCCAATCCACCTATCTATCTTATCGAATATTCCAATGGTCAAATGCAAAGAATCCATGGTAATAGATTAAAACCTTACTATTCAAAAAGAAGACCATAACATAGATAAATAATACCAAACTTATATATACGATAACTTAATACTAAGTAACTGAGAATAATATAACTTTGTCGACAGCTACTTAAACAAATATTGTAAACAAATGACAATCATTCACATTTGTAAAAGAACTCAACCAAGTCACAATAGAATCAATTCACCTGAATGTACAATCAAATTAATTAATAACCAACACATAGTCAAAACCTGCCCAACTGCCCTCTTCAAACTGGAAGAATTGACGTTTGTATTGTTACAGATTAAAACCTACTATATTATTATTCCCATGAAAAATTTGCAAATTGACATATTATATAAAACACATGAAGTTTTAAAAATCAGACGACCAAACTTAATTAGTAGTGAAACTAAATGTATAATCATATACGACCGTAATATTATGAAAATAGGAGGATCACACAAAAATATCTCTTACAGAACCAAAATTTAGAACAGTATATATACTTTTGAAGAAATAGACATTCCAACATTAAAGAAAATGTTAGAAATGACTCCAAAGGTAACCCACAACTTTAACTAATATAAAGTCAACCTCAACACGCTACAAACACTAGTCAATACTTTACAATTTGAGCAACGTATAAAATCACTCAAAGAATATGGCATACTGTAAATATTAGGATACGTAGCCCTAGAACTAGGAACAATATATGTAATGTATAAATGTAAGCTTTTCAAATGCCTATATCGACTAACTCCTAAAAATGTACGTATCAAAATACTCTACCTTACCGCTCATGTAAACAATATTGATCAAACACAAAGTCTTCCACCAGCCTGCAGGACGATCACTTTCCAAAACATCACCGAAAATGAAGATAAAGGAATCATTTAACTTGGACGATCCTTAGAGTCATATGCTTTAACAGAGCAAAGCAAAGCTAAAAAGGGGAGAATGTCACAGGCTCCGAAACCAATAACAGGATAGCCATGTTTGACAAACATCCTGCATGCCACAGCTATCCAAACAATAATGAAATAGTTTCACAGGCGATAACCCCTCCAGAGGGATGAAACCTTAGTATTTAAACTTTCTCAAATCAACACTCGACACACTTTTATTGCAACATTCTGAACTGTTACCCTGTTGGATTCGTATAATAAAATAAACTATCACATCTAAAAGTTCGAATTTCTCACCTTACTTGCTAATTAGTGTGAAATAATTCAAACAATGCAATTTCTTGTGTCTTCGACGTGACACTAGCCTGTAACCAAACAGGGCAGTGTGCTACCTTCAGCACTTGCCGCATGGTGTAGCACTAGTCTAGTAACAACTAGCAGTTATCCTGCTCATCTCTTGTTGCATACTATTACTACCTTCATACTGACATTTATTTCATGTCAATTTAAATTATCTTGTTAAGTAAATTTTTATAGAAATAAACATATTTTCCAATTTCATTCATATTCACATTTATGTAATAAAGAAAGTATGTTTGCGTGTAGTATTATAAAAAATTAGTATCCTTATTATCATGTTTTATCTTACAGTATTATTCGTTTTATATTCTATACATTCTATATTTCAGTATTTATTTTCACATGAAATAGAAATAATACTATGGGATCTGAGAGAAAATTTCCTCTCTGATGGTATATTTGCATAGTTTCTACAGATATATATCTGTATAAGATACTAATACAACAGATACATACATATATATTTACGCTGACTTATGTCATGTGCAGTATCTATGTATAAATACGTTAGTGCACATGATAATTAAACCGGGAAAAGCGTACACACATGTATATACTGTATCGGCCACGTGTGATATAATAATATTTTTTTTTATGTAAGTACAAAATTTTAAATGTGTAAAATTTGTAATACCTTATAGCATACGATATCAAACAAATAAATATTATATTCATACATGAAAATTTCCTATGTACACAGTTATTTATCTACTGATTGGTAGACATCTTGTATATATTATATAAAAATAATACTTATATATATAAAATAGTTTTATAGTTGATATTATATTTTATACTAAATTAAATTATGCCAATAGCGATTGGCCAGAATGATTGATTGATAATTTAGTAAAATTTTTGTAATTGGGAGGCGTGGCGTTTTATATACTTCCTTATAGTTTATGTTCACGTTTGGTACTTGGTACACGTGCGCTTATGATGTGTATGCCATGTCATGTATACGACTTACGCGCGTGAAGAAGCGTGATTCGAACCTAACAAAGAAACTCATAACATAATTAAAACGGGATGATTGTGTAGCATCAGAGACATTACAAATTAAATTTTTATCAAGACATAATACTATATTAGACAAACAAATTATAGTTTTATAGAATATTTCTAACATACGTATATAAATTTTTCGCTTAGAATTCTATATTATTTCATTTGACAGTTTGATGTCTGTCGATAGTTAATATTTTTACATTTCTAAAAGGTAATTAACGGTAAATTCCATATTATCCCACTTTGAATTTAATTTTTAATGACTTTCAATATTTAGTTTATAATAAATAGTTATACATTATTTTATACATTGATTGTAATACATGTACAGCAAAATTAGAATCACTTCGTTCGAATATAACCTCAAATAAACGCGTGGTTGTTTAGATACAATACATAAAATATTCTCTTTATTATATTTTTTAATGCTTTAATTACAGGCTGGTGCTGTACAATAACTTTTTAGTTTATCGTTGAAAATTGTGTCATGGAAACTGGATTTTTAAATTTTCACGATGAAGAACAATTTTCAGACTTTTCATTATCTTTGGAACAGGTAATAAATGTGTTAAATTTTTGTTAAATAATAAATATTAGCATAATTTTCTATTTGAGTTTATTTAGATTTAAATTTATATATAGATTTCATGTTATAATAAACATTTATAGATTATGAATCAGGTATAAATTATGCATTATATTTTATATTATTAGTAATTTTACTTCATATATATTTCATTTAAATTAACGTGTTATTATTGCATTACATTCATAAATAATTAAATAAATTTTGAAAAATGGATGTATAAATATACATAGATATATATGTTATTAATTTTAGACAAAATTTTGAATATGACGTTTTCTTATTTTATAGTCCGCTTAAAGAGTCAGATAGTTATAATTTTAAATTGTGAGTAATACTATAGATAATTGTTTTTAAGTATAGTCGTATATATTGTATAATCGTTATAATCGTAGTTGATTATTACTAGACGTATTTAGAAGATTTGTATTTATTTATTATTTTGCTGCTATTTTATTACACTTTTATACTTTATATGTCAGAAGCAAATAATATAATATAACAAGTACAAAGAAGAAAAACAAAGTAGCAGATCAAAGTAATTACATAATAAAAATTTATTCTTTAGTGATTTTAAGGGACTACCAGATTCTGAATGTGTGTAAATATTTTTCTGCAAACTATACAAATATTAAATTAATACTAAATTAATTATATATACTATAAATTTAAAGTTTAGTATTATTAAAATAATTCAGGCATAAATATTTCTTCTAAAACTTGAAACATATAAAATAAATATATCATATTTCAACAGAATTTAATGGAAAAACCCCAAGATTTATTGATGCATATGGTTGAAAATGATTTTGATTATATGGAAACTCATCTTGATATTACAAATTCTACTAATTTATGGAAAAAGGAACATGAGTGAGTATAGTATTTTTATATTTATTATAAATTAATAAAATTATAAAATTTAAATTTAATTACTGTATATTATATTATTTCAGACATAATGAGGGTATGGATGAAATGTCAGTTTCAGAAATTTCTACACTTTCTAAGATTGATAGTATTAAAGAAGATTTTGCAAAAGTTCTTACAGATTGGCAAGAACATATTGGTTACTTACAGGTTTTGCTAATTCTTTGGTTCGTTAAATTTGATATTTTTAATGAATCAATTTGCCATTTATGATTCTTTTTTAGGCTTCAGACATGGATGAATATATGGATATTATAGGATTAAGCATGAATGGTACAGATAAAAAAAATTTTTGTACTACAGAGAGCATAATTCAGGATGAACAAGCAATACATAGTTTAGAATCTAATTTGCTTATAATGAAACAAGAGGAGATAGGGAAAGAATCTTGTCTCTCATCTTCTCAGAGTAATTACAGTACATTAGATTTAAAAAGCACTAATAAAGACATAGATTTATTTATGGAAAGTGATAGTAAGAAAATACAGATAGAAACAAAATCATCATTGATAGAACACAAACATTCAAAAAGCCAAAATAAGTTGAAAAAGAATATACATAAATATGATAGCGTAGAAAAAGATATTAGTGCAAATTTGTTTTTAAAGCAAAAAAAGAAAAAGGAAGAAAAATGCTCACAGCAGAATAAGGATATACAAAATGGTGGTCAAGATAATAATAAAACTACAAATCAATTACCAGGTATGTTTGGACAAATTTATATAGATATTTATTTACAGTAGTTATTCATAAATGATTTTTCCCTTATTATTAAGTTCTGGAAGCCGGGGATGTTAAGAGTTTACTTGAGCAATTTGAAGCTTCCGAAAACACTTTAGTATCAACTTATCCATCTGCTGGAATGACTATAGAATATGAGCCAGATTCATCTATGAAATCTAATAAAATACAGCAATGTATAAAACAATCTCAAATTTCAAACTTACATAAAGATATTAGAAATGCTTTACCCAAAGAAGTCATTGAAAAGATAAAGGTAATTATATAATTAATTAATAAACTCTTTGACCAAATTAAAGAATTGTGAAAGCTTGATTGAGAAACCATTATTTTCTTACTAATATAACTTAACTTTTAAACCAAAGTTGTACAATAATCTATTTGTAGTCATTTTGAAAAGTAAATCATTTTATCTTCTCAAGTTAATTTTTGTGGATGAGATTTTTACAAAAATGAGGCTGGGAGGTCAATATAGTTCTTTTTTTTTCTTTTTTTTCAAAAATTTTGCAAACTGGAATGTGCTTTAACATTTTTTTCCACAATTCAAATTAATATAAATTTAAATATTAAATTATCTACTTCACAAAGTTCTTTTAGAAATGCAGATACATTTCTTTTTTTATTTATTTATACAACTGAACATTAGCTTCTAAGAGATTTTTGTAGAAGGTACGCTTGAAGTTTCAAATGTACAATGATTTAATTGTGAACAAAATTTTGTAACTGTATGAAGTTATTTGACCTTATAAAATTTTGATAAAAAGAAACTCATCTAATCTTCCAGCTTCACTTCTTATAGTAAAATCTTCCAAAAAATCAATTTGGAAAGGTGAAAAGAAACTTCATTTTCCAAAATAATTGTAGGCATATTGTATGATTTTTCTGTACTAAATAATGCAAATCAATAACTTCTTGCCTGAATTTTGTGATATTTGCTTTTGCTAGTAAATGTATATATAACAAGAAATTCAATATTTGGAATAAAAATAAAAATAAAAATTGACTATATTGTATTATGTTATATTAGACATCTGCACGTAAAAAGATGATTTCAGTAATACCAGCAATGTCTAATATTCAAAATAATGGTCGCAGTAATGGAACACGTATGCAAGATGCTGCTGCATCACTTTTTCGAAACAAGCTATTGAAAATAGTTAAGTATAAATAATTTATAACAATATATTCATCTTTATATGCTTCTAATGCATAAAATATATTTAAGTCATTAATTTGTTTAAGATAATAAATAATTAATCTTTTTCGAAGTATCATGTTAGAATATAAATTAGATATTGGAAGAATTCTTAGAATTGGATCTTACATTATGGAATATTTCATTTGTATTTCACTTCTGCAGTTGCAAACAATTTTTTATGCATTATTATTATTATGAAAATAATTTTCTACTCTTTATTGATTATGCTTGTTGTTATTATTATCAATATTATTCACATTATTACTATTGTAAGATAATCATAGCGTTTGAATAAGTGTAAGTAATATAATAATTATTGTATTATATTAGGTGACAAATAATACTAAGAGTAAAACCATTGATGGTGGATTAGTTCAATTGGATCATGATTATTGTAGTACGAATTCCTGTATTAAAGGTTTAGATAGTAACAGTGAGTATGAGAAACAGTCTAGTGACAGCGAAAAAGTGATTACTGTTAAGAATGACAATCAAGGCATATCCCATTATTACACAGCATATGGAAAACAATCATTTTCACCACATTTGAATAAAAGTTTCATGAAAAATACAGAATATTCAACTGACAGCAATTCAAAGAAAGATAGTGGTTTGGAATCAGGTGAAGTAAGCGATAATAATGAAGAGCAGTCAGGAGTTACAACAGTTAGTGATATTCAAGATAATAAACCTATAAAACAACTGCAAAGTGAAACAAAGATTTGTAGAAAAGAAACATTAGCAAGCGAGGGAAATTGTCAACAAATTAATATTTCAAGCAATACTACCAGTTGTGTTATTTCTCAAAATGAAAGTACATCTACAAGTAATGCAATACCTCAGATGAAAATACATTCAGCTCTAGCAGCAAACATTTTGCAGATACGACAAGGTGTTTTAAACAAAACAAAATCTATAAAAGCAGGAAGTCAAAGAACAAAACAAATGGTTTCTGTATTAAAAAAACCACTTAATGTACAAGTACCCATTGTAAAGACTATTTCCAATGAAAATATAGTAACTACTACCAATAGTTTACATGATAAAGTACAGAATATAATCGTCCAAGGTAGCGAAAAAACATTTACAAAGGAGGAAGAAAAAAAACCTCCCCGTAAAAAATTAAATCTAGCAGAATACAGAAGTAGAAGAGAACAGAATCGCAGTGATAATAGTAGAACAAATTCACCATTGCAACCTATGACATTAGTATATATCCATCATGCTTCCACCACAACTGAACCTATTAAGGATGATCCTAAAAACTTGATTTGGTCAGAAAGAGAAATTGTCTCAGTTTTAAAACCAAAATTAGATGTAGATGAGAAAACAGTTCGTCCAAAACCACTCACTTATGACATAGGAATTCAAACCTACGAAACAGTATTTGAATTTCCTCCAAAATCTTTAATAGATGTCGATGAGAGACACAAGCAACGAAGGTAAAAGTACAAAAATATAAATTGTTAAGAACTGTTATCTGGAATAACTTTATTTATTAATTTTATCAAAAAATGTTTTATGAGTCCTATTATATATATTCGTCGTAATTTTCTTATGTTTCAAACTTTTGAGATATTAGAGAAACTTTTTTTATGTAGTACTACATATTTTTGTCAATATTACCTTTAGCTAAAATATAGATGGCTTTAAAGATCTATAATAAGATGATTTTGAGTTGATTTTTAAATTTAAAGTAAGACAAGAATATATTGAATGCATTGATGAGTCTATCAAATATGATGTACTTGATATAAAACATCTTTGTGTTGACAAATTTATAAACTAATTTCGGATATAAGTTCTTATTAGCTGATTATGTTATATTATGCGTATAACGTGTTATAATATGTTATAATATATGTTATAATGTAATATATAATATAATATATTATGCAGTGTATCTCAGTATAAATAGATATCTACCTAATACATATCTTCTTTGTTTCTAATGATATATGATTTGTCTTTAATCTTTGAATGATTTTGTACGAGAACAGAAAGACATATCTTTTTATAGTCATTTTTTCTAATATTTTCAAGATTATTAGCATTTTTTATATAAAAACACATATCTTTTTCTAATGTATCTTATAGTTGATATTATAATATATTCAAATATGTCTGACTTATAAACTTGAGATGACTTTAAATCAGTGTTAAATTGTGAATTTACTATTTATCTTATAAACAATGAAAATGATATGTGTCTATGGGTACCTTTCAAGTTCCTTAAAACGGCTGATCACAGACTGTAATGCTTAAATCTTTCTATCGAATTATCTGCATATATGATCATTAAATGTCTAATGAATATTCAAATATTCTATGAAAAATTTCTAAATCATAGGATTGGATATAAGAATTCAGTATATTACCGCTTTTGATGTCATTGGATGTTTTTCTTTGGAAAAAGATAAGAAAAGATGTTTATTGACAATAAATTGCTAATTCAGAAGATATGTAAAATTGTTTAATTAGTGTTCGTGCTGCTATCATGCTAAAAATAATTGAAGAGCATCAAAATCAATAATTTCTTGTTGCAGAAAGTATATACCAGCTGATACTTCACTTTGTATCTTTATAATATAAGGAATAAGATTATATACTATCCCAACTTTGGAATTTGATCACATTTTTATTGTTCAAGATTATAATTTACAGCTCAAATTTTTTGCTTTAAACATTTTTCACATCATTATAAAGCAGATGTTTACTGGGTATATTCTCCTGTATATTTCTTAAAAGAATTCAGAACTCTCATTATGAAAAAATGGTCTTGTAATTAAATATAATTTAAAAACCAAATATGATTATAGATATATGAAATTTTATTTTATTTTTTACAATCATTTGTCTTACTATATTTATTTTGTATAAAGTCTTCTTTTTTAGTTAAAGTAATCTTAGAAAACGTGCTTAATCATTTTCATTTTTATTAAAACTTCAAACTATTTTTGATAATAACATCTTTAATTTTTATATAGTTATCCAGAGATATGTATTGTATTCAACTTAATCTTTTATTGTTTAAAACTTTAAGCATACTTATATTCAATGGAATATTTTTTATTATCGTATCGTAAAATGCAGGATGTTAATTCATACTAATGTAATTATATTTATCTATGTATCACCCAATTCTTTGGGTTGAAACATAAGTATAATAGAATATGTATAAATAGGTACCAAGGTTGGGTTGAAATGAAGAATGGAATCATTCAAAAAGTGTTTATCTCTAGTTCTGAGTTCTTTTAAGATGTTTTGTAATTTAAGAAGAAATCTAATTTAAGTTAGGTAAATATTTGCTAATAATGTATATTCTATAAAATTTCATAATTTTCAGGGATAATAATGTACGGAATAAAAATCAACGATCTTATAAAAAGCACGGAATTGGTTCCAACTCAAATCGATCTAAGTCAAGAAGTATAAGTAAAAGCAAAAGTAGAAGCAGAAGCAGAAGTAGTAGTAATCGAAGTAGATCTCATAAACGAAGCAATACACGTCATCGAAGAATAAGTCATCGGCGTAGCTCCGTTAGCTCAAGCAGTAGTTGGTCATCGCGTTCACATTCACGTTCGCGTTCACGTTCTCGTTCACGTTCTCGTTCACGTCCGCGTTCACGCTCACGTTCGCGTTCACATTTTCGTTGTCGCTCACGTTCGGATACGAGGTCTTCTTTCAGTTCGGAATCAAGATATTCACGATCACGTTCTAGATCGACTAGATCAAGATCCCAATCATCCTCTCGATATTCTAGTTGTTCCAGGTACATAGTTATGAAATAGATTTTTTAATAAAAATGTAATGAAAGCGATCAATTTTTCAATTTAATAAAGTTGTATAAATGTTTACAGATCTTCATCTCGTTCAAATTTCGGAAGAATTAAATGGTCAAAAAGGAGAAGAAGACGAGACAGGAGACATTATATAAGTTACGACAGGCATAGACAACATTCTGCAGGAAGTTATCATAGCTATAGAGATTGGAGAAGGTAAGTGATTTGTATTTATAACGTTTTCAAAACATATAAACTTTGAAATTTATAACTATAGTAGTTATTAAAAAGATTGCTAAATTTTTATTTATAAAAAGGAAATGTAATTGAAATTGGAATTCTGCAATTATTAGGTGGCTGATTGAGATGAAATTTGGTAGGTATCGTGAAGACAGATAGTGGATCTGAAATATGAAAACTAAGTGTTGGTAATCCACATGATCAAAAGCTATAGATTCATATACATATGTATAGCGTGAAATCCATGTCAATCTGATGACAGCAGCGTTATCGTTTTTTTCTTTTTTCTTTTTCACCAGCTATAGTACATTTAGCCCAAACTAACACCAATACTTTTTGAAAAATTCATTTTTTAAAAGTTGTTTTTTTCGCTCATTATGTGTCTCTAGTCTTTGACATATCTCTGTATCTATTAGCGCATAGCAGCGTATAACATTTCACACGCATGTAATAATAACAAACGCAATTTTTGAATATATACATGAATTGCCAAAGCTGAGATTTTATATTTTAGATCCACTCTCTCTCTCTCTATGATATGTATAAAATCTCATTTCAAATGACTACCTAATAATTTGAGAATAATGATAGAGTTATTATAATAAAATTCCACATAAAAGAATGAAATTGACAGCTTTACTAGTTAGGTAGCAAGATCTGTACCTTTTGGCGCCAGAAAAATGACCTAAGCATCCATGTTTTCACATGAAATACTTGCATATTTGAACAAAATTTCAGACATCCAATATGAATGCAATTAATTTAGTATAGAATGCACCCATACAAGCTGAAGCAAGTAACTTGAATCATCTTGATAAATAATAATTCTAATAAAAAGTAGTTCAAATGAATATTATATGTAAGGGATTCGCATAGTGTAATGTTTCACTTTTTTCAAAATCATCTCTAATATCTTAATTATAAGCAAAATGTTTTCACAACAAAAGATTCACAAACAATGTTTAATACGTTATCCTTAAATGTTAATAAACTCTCAAATCCTTTTTTCAGAAGTATCTAGAATCTTGTCGAAAATATTATATAAGCATTAATGTTCAAATTCAACTCAAATTCTATGATGCATGTTATCAATAATAGGTTAAATTTGATAAATGATGCTCTTTACATGACCTTATAGAAAGAAACTTAAATGGACAAATCTGGAGATTTAAATAGGTAGTTGATTGATAGATTCTTGACCATATTTTACGAATATAACTTTCTAATACATGCTCGCTGCAAATTGATTTTGTTGCTTTATTGGATAAAATTTTTTTGAAAGTCTTTAATGTCGTTTGAGATCATTTTGATACATTACCGAATTAGTTATAATATTCTTAATTTTTGTTATAAACGAAATTTAACTTCCATTTTTAAAATTGAAAATGAAATTTTTAACAGTGGTGTCCGGGTTCTCAGAAATCACAGATATCTTAGTTGGATTTGGGTCGGAAAATATTAGCCAGAATCGGACGGAATCCCGAAAGGATCCTACTGGAATAAACGGGTTGGGTCCCGAAAGTATATTTCGTACAATATACAGATATACGTTTATATTGAAAGATAAACAAGTAGTAACAAATATAGATATTTTAAGTTATTATACTGAAAACAATTTCTCTACATCTACACTGGTCCACGGATCGGTATCCGTCCGTCAGAAATTCCTTGCCACCCCAAGCAAAAGTTATTATCGTTTATACGCCTGAAATAATACTATTATAAAGTTATAATATAAAAGTTATATATATAAATAAAGTTTTTATTTCTGCCTTGGGGTCTTTGAAATAATTCGCAAGTGCACAAAGGTTAAAAACCACTGCTGGATATTGTCCAATAAAAATTTTAACCTAATAGGCGTAACAATATTTTCTGCACTAGGAATATGAATTAATTATCCTTTCTTATTGATATAATTATTATAAGTATTATCCCTGGGAATATCCTGAGAAGACCAATGGGTAAAAAATTACAAAAGAGTAACTATTTTAAACTTTTTAAATCCTAAGTTTTGAATAATCTAATATTGTTACGCTTAGTAGGACAAAATTTTTACCGGTCAATGTAGAGGAATTATGTTTGCTACATTATAATTTAAAGTAAAGTATGGTATATAAGTATACTATAGTAAGTATGTACATTTAATATTTGTTACTATTTCTTCGTCTTTCGATATAAATATATACTTTTATGTTGTATGATATATACTTTCGGGACCTCCATATTACTGTATATATGTACAAGTGACAGTAAAACATTGAATATCGGATTATGTAGCACCATATACACGCACAGCATTCGTCTGAATTAATTGTCGCGAAAGTTAATGTTTGCGTAGTGAGCCATGATGATCAGTAATTATTTTTTTATAGATAGAGGATTTTTATAAATTTTTATGTTACTTGTCATTTTTTTTCTTTTTGTTTAACAATAAATAACGATAAATATAAAAGAATAGAACAACAAGTCTTACATCAAATATGTTCGAGGTAATTTGCGACATACATAATTGCCATAAGTCATTACTTCATGCTTATGACGTTATCTCCGTATGAATCATTGTACACAAATATAGATATTTGCAAAGTAAGACATGAAAATGATAAAAAATGTAAATAATAAATTAATTCACATAAGTTCAGATAATTGACATTGTCTATAAAATGAAACTTCCTTTCATAAATGTTAACAGATTTTTCAAACGATAAATTACTCATTGAGTTTTGTCTTTGAAAAACGCTAAAAGTTGTTTACTAGTTAAACCGATAAATATAAATGTTATTGTAACACTGTATATACAGAATGTTTCATATAATTTTATCGCTTGAAAAACCTTGATTATAATTAAAATTTCTTAAAAATACTTCCTACAAAAGTTATGTAATTTTGTGAAGCCTGATGTAGTTACCATAGAGAGAATTTAAAAAAATGAAATAATTCTTTCTATTTGCTTATAAGTGATAAAGGAATGAAAGTTTTTCATGTGTAGGAGATTAATCAAAATATTACTTCGCATAGAAAATTAGAGAGAAAACTTTGTTTGTACAACATTTGAGGTTTGTTACGGCGAATTTATCTTTGAAGAGATCATCGTATATGCAAACACATAAAATATAGCGTTACACTAAAAAATCAAAATTGACCTGTTTTATTTTATTACCTTTTTGCTATAAAATGAACATATTCTTAATATGCGTTGGTCCCTACGATAGTATGTAATTTTTGTAAGAAACATTTTCATACAACTTTAATTATAACCAAGATTCTTTAGGTGATAAAATTACATGAAATAATATATTTAAAAAAAGGAGATTGTCTCGAAATTGAACAAATTTTATTTAAAATATTTTTTTTAATGACGAACAATTTGTAAGATAATCGTAAGAAAGGATTATAAATATGGTCTGTATTTATGCAGAAGTATGTAAATAGAGACATTTAAATATATCTCTTTTTACATACACGTATATAAAGACAAAAGATAAAATCAAACTGTTGAAGATTGATGGAAGGAACAAACAAAATGACAAAATTTGAATTTCTACAAAAGGAACATTCTGTATGTATGTTTTCATATGATGTGATGTGTGATATACTTACATAATGTTCAAAAATTATTTATCATCGTTTTGAAGGTTATTCTACATCTTCAGATCGGTGGAGGTCTCTTTTAAAAAGTTACTACGACATTGACTTCGGCCTTAAAATTTAAGGTGATTTTTTTTCTAATGCGTCATATTCTATTCATTATGAGAATTAAAAGTTTCAAAAGAACCGTGGGTTACAACTCAACTGTTCTCTTAGAAAAAGCAATTAAAGTTTCATTAATTCTGTAAAGGGTGCCCAGCAATTGCGGTATAGTTGGCGGTAGGATGATTTTACATTAAAAAGGAAGTCGAAAATATAGAATAAAATTTTTTTTATATAATGCTTCGTTTTCGAGAAAACTGGGCTTGAAAATTTGTTAAATATTTTTAAACTTGGCTAATTACAGACTAGGTGTGAGTGAGCAATCAACAGGAGACTATTTTACGTGTAGGAAGAGTAAAATGAAAATTTTCCGTATCAAGCTTTGTTTCCAAGAAAGTATAGTTTAAACGTGTTTAGTTAAGAACTGGTCTGATATACGCACATAATAAATTTTCAAATTTACTTTTCTCGAAAACTAAACATTTATTTCGCATTTCTTACTTATTTTTATATAGAGAATAACCTTCTGTCAATGATTTACTCTTGTTCAATCCGGAATTAGACAAGCTCAAGTATACTTAATAAATTCGCAAACTTGATTTTCTAGAAAATGAATTGTCATATGGAAAAAAAATTTTGTAAAATTTTGTCTTCTTTTTTCATATAGAATCATCTTATTGCCTATTATACTACAGTTGTTGGGACAATTAAAACTCATTTTCTTTATAGTAATATACTAGCTACCCGCCCGCAGTTTTAGCCTCACAATATTTGTTTTTATGGTAAATTTATGTTTATTATTCTCTGAACATTTATGAATTATGAATATTTCGTCTCTTTAACTTTTGTAGGTAATTCTAATTTTAGTGACTTTAGAGATACGATTATCCTTCCAAAATAAATTTTACCTGCTTTATATCCCTTTAGGGTCCGTTTTCCCAAAAAATCTTTATTATCCTATGCCGATGTCATAAGAGAAATATAATTTCCAAATTTCACATTTCTAAATACAGTGGTTTCGGTGGGGTGTTGATAAATGTGTCAGTCACCTTTGCCTTTTATGTACGTATATGTATGTATATAGACCATAACATAGATGAAATTTGTTTTTACCTGAAATTCAAGATCAAGTTTAGTTTTGCAGTAACATTCTTTATAGATCTCCAGTGATTCGAAAGTATAGGAAAATGTAGGCCGTGACAAACAATTTTTGAGCATTCTATACAGACTATAAATAATATATTAGGATATTTTGATTCATGTATCTTTTTAGAAATGAACAAGAATATTGAGTATGCTATCATTTTATTTCGGACTGCTGGTTTTATTGAACTGTTTATATATCACATTGTTGAAAAATACATGTGCAAAGTAAATAACTATTTAGAAAGTAAGTATAAGTTACTTACTAGTATTAGCTAAAGTAAGTATAGAAAAGTTGGGATATATAACTGATCTACATTTTATCCGAGTATATTTTATTTGAAATTTTTAACTTTAATTCCACAACTGTATACATATGTATATTTATACTTTAGAATAAACTATATTTTTATTATAATTATAATTTTTCAATGTTGACTTATTTGTTTAACGTAACGTTTTACATTTTTATTTATGTTAGATCACCAACAACTTCATACCGCCGATCTTATGATAATTGGTATGATCGAGAAAAACAAAAACAAGTGGAAGAGAGAAGAGTGATTTACGTTGGGCGCTTGGATGAAGCAATCACTAAAGCTGATTTACGTAGAAGATTTGAAACTTTTGGTCCTGTAGTAGATATTAGTATACATTTCCGCGAACATGGGTAACTAATTTTATAATTCTTTGCTATACTCATTGAATATCCTAAACTAAATATCCTTAATATTTTAGTGACAATTACGGTTTTGTAACCTTTGCTTACAAAAATGACGCATATGAAGCTGTAGAACATGGTAATGATGATCCCACTTTACCTAGATATGATTTATGTTTCGGAGGTCGTCGGGCTTTTTGCAAAGTAAAGTATGCTGATCTTGGTAAGAATAATTATATTACATTATATATATATACATATAAAATAGTAATTTACTACAGGAAATTGTAATGAAGATCTGATTTCAATTAAGATTTTTTTACGAGCTTACTGAAAAATCTTTAAGTACAAATAATATATATATATTATTAATACAAAAACTATAAATTATTAATGTATACAAGGTGATACACGTAAAGCGTGACAGTTGAATATTGTCGAAAATATTGGTGGTACAAAAAATTGTACTTCAGAAAATTTAATGTGTTCTAGGTGCTACAATTTTCCTTGTAATTAAATTTTTTGTACATGAAGAGATCAAGGCCATTTCAAGATCATCAGCATTTTTTAAAATGAAACTATATATTTTTTAATATATTAAATATGGTCTACTTTAAGATGAATTCAACGACTATAGTCATTCAAGGTCAATCAACGTCACAAGTAAAGAGAAAGTCATTATATGACTTTAGAAAAAAGTCTTTCCAACTGTATTCGTAATATTGCAATGTTTCGCATTTACGATGTTTACAATTATTTAAGTAGATGTTCCAAGCAGATTGCTCTCTTACTTCTATACATATTATGAGCCTATAACAGAAAGACAATCCCACCATATTCAAGATTTCTGATGTTACTGCAGCATAGACTTCATATATCCTAATTTTTTGTGACATAGATGATTGGACCTTGACCTTGAGTGATTATAGTTGAATTCATTTTGTTGTAGACTGTACTTACGTGTATTAAAAATACATAGTATCATTTTAGAAAAAAGGGATAATCTTGAAGTGTCATTAGCCCCTTCCTATACAAAAAATTCAATTATACGAAAATCGTGGTTCCTAGTATACTTCAAAATTTTTTTAACATTTTTTTGTATCGCTGACATTTTCGGCAATATTCAGCTGTCACGCTTTACTTACCTTACCTTGTATTGTTATTACACAAGGTGAACCACGAAACGTGATCAGCTTAAATTATTATTAGTGGTATATTATTGTTAGTGGTTCGACCAAACATTTTTTTATCGACCCTTTTTCCGGAGTTTTCAAGGTCACTTTCAGTTTCTTTATAAATAAGCCAATAATCAGAACCGAGGAAACATTTAAAAAATAATAGTCTAAATCTGCTAGAGTAATTAATTTGCCGCTGTTTTAATTAAGATGGAAGTACTTTTTTAACGTTTCTTCCGTTCAGATGGAAAAAATATTTGTTATGCTATTTGTTGAATTCGTCTCAATATTCACTGAAAGATAGATGTAGAAAAATTATAGGTTTATCTACAAAAAACTGAAGGTAATCTTGAAAAAACAAAAAAAAAGAGATTTGACAAAAAATTTGTCATAATCTTCTTAAAGCTCTCTTTGAATCATGTTATAATAAAAAAAATATTTTCGGTCTAACAGAATAGCCTAAATTGATCATGTTCTGTGGTTCACCGTATTTATGAAGAATGTCCTTGTCTTTATTGAAATATAATATTTTATTACTTGATTGCAAGTTTGTCCAAAACTTAAAATTAGTATTCTTAAGTTCATGAATAAATCTGATGTAAAATCTGCTATGATTACTAAGAACTGAGGAGAACACGGAATAGTAAAGGTTTGAAATTTCGTAGTTGAACCCGATGTAAAATTAAAAAGTCGCGAAAAATATTAATTTCACAATTTTTAATTATTGAAATTTTTGAACGATATAAGTCGAACGGCGAAGTTGTGTTATATAGGAACATTCAATTATATCAGAATTGTTAGTTTAAATGATGGGTTTTGCTAATGATCAATTCGAATTTGTTTTATAAATATAACAAACTATGATAATGAGCATAATTTTTATGTTGGCATCTACCTGAACTGTGATCATAAAATTCGCCATGGTCAAGGTGAACAATCCTGATTGTGAGTCAGTTCTTGAACTTGTCAACTCATGAATTTTTGTTCACACGTCATCATATAATATTTTTCATATAAAAAATATTTAAATACAGGTATAATTGCATGATATTTATAATTAAATACATATTTCAAATCTATATAATAAGTAACAAAGTCATTCTTGTACTGTCATACCATTTCCAATTTCAATTATTTAATAATTTTCTATCAATATTTCAAATTGTTTACAGAAACATACAAATACAAATCCCAAGTTTCAAAGATATATTTGTATTTTTGTATGATAAATAAATTTATGTCTTAAATGATATCATACAAATGTTTATTTCGCCAATAGAATCAAAGTCTTCTATAAAAGATATTGTGCCTAACATTAAAAAATAATATTTAAATAATTAAAGCAATAGTAAAATTTATTAGTATAATTTAGTAATGTTAGTTTCTGCATTTTGAACAACTAAAATACATATATCTTTATCTATCGAAAATAATATTTAACTATTATTAATATTATCGATTCATCATTCTACATCAAATTACATATGATTTACTATTGTAATAATCGATTTTTTAAAAATATATAACATTGATAATAGCTAATTACTACTACAAAACTTGAATCCTTTCTATCTCAAATGATGTTTTATGTGCTAGTATTGCAAGACTATTATTTTTGTATTTTTTTTATTGTGCTTTATTTTTGTAAAATAAAAAAAGTTGTAAAAGTTTCGCACTGCACTATTTTTTACAATTCAATATAAAATAAAGAAATATTCACAGAAACCTTATCTCATTATATTTGGGTAAAAATCTATCCTGAAAAGATCTTAAAATTGAGAAATTTTCTTAAATTCATTAGAAACTTCATCATATATATAGTGACCTGTTTCTTATTATTCAAATGAAATATAAAGTTTGAAATAATAATTACAGATAGTATATGTATGCTATTGCAAGATCATATTAGAATATTCCAGTATGACGTTATTTTTTACAGATGGCATGGCAAGCAGTTCACTTAATAGCGGGCACATGTTACAAAATAGTGAAGATAACACATTTGATCTTCTATTAAAAGAAGCGAAAGCAAAATTACGTAAAAGGAAGGTTTGACATATGTACTATTTGTTAGTTATAAATGTAATTTAAAAAATTAGCATAGAGATGTCGTCATTGATGATATTTGAAACAAAATTGAGTGGAGAGAACTATACTGGTATTTTCCATTAACAGAAATATAGTAAAAGTTATATAATTGTTATAGAATATAAATAACTGTTGCAATATGGCATCTATAATGAAAGTAACAGTTAACTGCTGTATTTTTTGAATTAATTGAAGATATCAGTACGAGACATATGTATAGAATATTTCTTTAATCTATTTTGATATTTTCAATATTAATGAAAGTATTAGGTCTTTTCTATATGAAAGTCTGTTTAGTTAAAAATATATAACTCTTATAGATTTATTTTACTCACGGTTTTTATAAATAACTTATTGAAGCTAATACAATATTAATTACAAGATTTCTGATGTAGGAGTATTTAAGTTAAACAAAAAGATTTGTAATTTAAGTAATTTTAACTTTGAACATATGAATCATAATGATCATACATATTAGTTTAAAGCTATTTTTTACGTTGAAAAGGAAATGTATTTTCGTCGTCTTCGATATAAATATTATGCATTAAATGAAATGCATTATGGAAACTTAAGAACATCTTTATTATACTTACTAAACTGTTTGTATGTTTGCATAGAAAAACGTAGTAACAAAAAAAATAACACTCTGATAATACATTTACCCTATCTTATAATGGCTATAATTTTTATAAACAATTAAAGGTGCATTTGATGATTGTATAACATGGAATATACGCATATTTAAATTTGCTGGATAAACATATAATATGGAATATATATGTGCATATTTAAATTTGCTTCGCATCTTTCCTTACTTACAATTTCATATATAGATGAATTGAGTTCCATATATTTTCAAATTAAAACTTTTATTCATATATTATCGTACAAACTGTTAACTGAATTATCACTTTTTACCTTTAAATATCATAAACTTGCAATAAGTTTATCACATAAGTTTTTATTTTTATATGAAGAGTAATATGGAATTTGAAAAATATTCTTATTCTGACATTTATTACATTCTTTTTTCAACATTTATCTGTTTGTTAGTGTTTTTTATTAATATAATGTAGAATTCCTAATATGACGTATTTACAGAAACATAATTTAAAGGTAAGAAATGAACACATTTATTATAGATTTTTGAGTAGATATATTTTATTTCAAGCCCAAATTAAGAACTCTAAATATTAAGTTTTAGATTTCATAAGAGTAATAAATATGATGCTGAATTGAAAAGAAGCAAATTGAAAATATTTATCTCTAATTTTAGAAAATATAATTTCTTTTACAATAAAATATCAATCTCTATATATTGTAGTAAGTTTTATTAAATGTATGTATTGCTCATGCTGACTGGAGATTAATATTTAGTTAGCTTATTTTATCAGTATAATTGTTTACCTTAATTATCAATGTAGAATAATATAATAAATGAATCATAAATTGAAATACTTTTATTTGACAATAAAATGTACAAAGATAAGTACAATCGTTGAACTATATTGGCAATTTTTATTATTAAATTAAATACTGATCATCATTTACATTTTTTGTTCATAGATTAAAAAATTTTTATTTATTTCTTAATTTTATTATAATCCACTTTTATATAACACGAACAAGATATATTTTTTACATTATTTTTAATCTATAGTTATCCAGTATTATTTACTTATCAATAAAAACAAATATTTTACGAGTATCCGGATGACTATGGTAATAAATATTCATAGACATGGGACTGATTGGATATGGAATTAATTATCAAATCATAAATTTTTCTTAAGATCATTTTTAAGATATTTGGTTTTTAGCAAAATAAAACCTACGAATATATTTGCTTGAATATTATGAAGAAATTATAAACATAGTATGTACAATTATACATATAATTCGTAAACGAACATTAGTAAATAGTTACAAAACTAGAATATTTAAAGCATTTTGTCAACTACAAAAAATATCAATAAATACGTATAATTTTGAACAAAACATGACATTGTTGAATTAACAACATAAGATACATTTAAAATCGAAAGATGTTATACACACATGTAACAATACATGAAATTGAACAGATTTTGTAATCTTTCAGTATGTGTAAGCTAAAAGTATGATCCTTTTTTTATGGAAAATAAAACTATGTTTTCGTTGGATACTGTCCGTTCAAATGACAATCATGAGATGAATAGCTGCGCGATCCGCACTACCTAACCGTTCCGCTTTTGTTCCTTCCTGCGAAATCCTCCTTACTTTATCTTGAGGACCCACGACGTAGAAGTGAACACGAGAAGGGAACATAAGATAGGAAGCCCATGTAAAAATATAAAATTCTCTTCGCTAGACTTCCTTGATGTTGAAATCGTCCTCGTTTTTCTACTTCTCTTTTCTCGGCTGATCTAATATTTATTATAATTATTATTATAATTTTCGTCTCAGTCTTTCGTAAAAGCGTTAAGTGAATGCTAGGTAGCTACTTCTGGTCATCAGCCTTGTTGGGGATCCTAGTCAAGTAAGACCGTGAGCAGCGATAACTTAATCCAAGACTTTTTTTTTTTCTTTTTTTTTTTTACGTGGGGAAATCCTCATGGACAACCCGCCGCCCTCTGGGAGGCGACGGGGTAGTGTCGGACTCTTACCGACTAAAACCCCACGGTGGCCGCCCTGACGCCTGGCAGTGTGTCCCGGAGCCTCTCTTGAATTTCAGCCGCGGCACACTACGTCTTCTCCTAGTTGCTCTAGGAGGCTGCCTCGTCCGATCGGACCGCTAGGGGGGATCCTCCCCCTAACACCACTTTCCGTGAGCCGTCGTGCAAGTCCGAGGTGGGGGCCCAGACCCTCCTCGGCGTGACGGCTCCGCCGACCCGCCTATGACTCGTTCGCAGAAGGTGCGAACGGCGGTGTACTCCTGCTGTCCCCTCAGCATCGCCTCGACGACTGCCTCCGGGACCGATCTCTCGCCGATTTCGAGCCGCAGGATGCGGCGCGGTTCTTCCCACGCTGGACAGACCTCCAGCGCGTGTTGCGGCGTGTCTTCCTCCTCCTGGCAATGGCGATTACCTTTCGCCAGGGTCGTCTGCGGTAGACTCCGTCCTGGTGCCACTCACTCTTTCGCACGCTGCCCCGGTCATAGCCGGAGCAGAGTGACGGGAAGGCCCACGAGAAGGTGAGGTGAGTGGTCTTGGCCGGTATGGGCCCACCAACTTCTCCGAAATTCACCTCACTGGATCGACGTGTGCACGAGGCACCGACCGTCCGTCACCCAGCTATAGGAGAACATCGGATCTATCGGGGTTTCTCAGAACGTGGTACTACGAACTGAGAACCCATACCCGCCTCGTGCTTCCCAACTTAATCCAAGACTGCTTGCACTTTGACTGTTTCTTGATTACTAGCCTTAATAAGGGCCCTAGCCATCAGAGTAACCAACTGAGACTGTGACCAGCGACAACTCAGTCCAAAATTATTCTGATTTAGATTATCGTACTAGATATTTCTGCTACTACTCATCGCTAGTTGGGTGACTTCTTCAAGTCCCGCAAATCTTATACCTCGTAACAATCGCTGAATAATACTGCTGTGACCTCGAGCGGCTCTTTTGTCTTGATCGCCAAATTCCTGCTCTCATCAGGTGCTACGAGGCACCTAATTGCTCACTACATCTTCTACTTTGTACTACGCTGGTTTAAATTTGAGAGCACTAAATCTTTCTTTCTGTTCAATCTGGTTTTAGTTTGTTGATTGCTTTGTTTCTTTCCGCAGTTTCTGAAGACCCAGTCGATCTAGAATTGCTTGGACTTCTCCGGATAACGTTGCATTAGTTACTTTTTTGGATTTATACCCAAAAAGAAGCTGATCTAGATTTATCCTTGTCGATCTATTGACTGTGCAATCTATTGTACTCAGTATCTTCTTTATGTTCTTGTCCCAGAAATATTTTGGCTCTTCAGCATAAGTTGCCGCAACTTGAATTTAGTGCGATTTCATTTCTCACTCTGTCCGTTGGTTCTTGGTATTTCAACAGTGTTTAAAATGTGTTTTATTCAAGTGTGAAGTGAATGCACTTGCTCTGTCGGTTATCATTCAAAAAGTGCGAATATCTGGTCTAATGCCTTAATAGCGCACTTTGTCTTTGTACTGCGTACAGGGTAATGAATACAAAACTTGGTAAACCTGTCGATGATTGTCAATATTTGTGTGTTTCTATTTTTTGGCCTATAGAAGGGCACTGGATCCTTATCGATTGGGTGAAAGAACTCTGGTTTTCGACCAGCCGACGATTTATAATAAAGACAGTTCAAACAGACTGACGTATTTAAAAACAAATCGTCTCATCTTCTTAAACCGGTGATTCCCACGTGATTTCCCTTCTTGTGGATCTTCTCGAAGGCAATTGTTCCTGACACCCCATCGACACATTTTCACAACATTTCAGCGAGACATACGAGACACTATCTATTTGTATCCATTCTCGGTTTTCCGGAAGACTACATCCTTCAGGCCATACTTCTCCTGTTTTACCTCTAGCTGAACATTATCGGATTCCAATATTGTCCGTATCATGTCGATATGATTATAGTTGCATCGCCTTAATCCATTCAGTGGTTATGTCCATAAACAAACAATTTATAGGATTCCTACTTGAATAATCCACATAAGCGATCTGGTTTTCTGGGCGATACGCGATTTCAAAATTGTAATCCTGGAAGTAAACTCATTAGCGAACCTCTCTGGATTGAATATCTTTTTTATTTGTAATCGAGCGAATTGCATTGCAGTCCTTAACCATTGTAAACTTATGTCAAGCAAATAAACACGAAAGATTTTACATCTCCACAACAAATGCTAAAGTTTCCAAATTATAGGAATGATCTCAGCTCTTGCAGACTAGTTTTACGTCTATGATATGCAACAAGTCTTCTCTTATTCTCACATTTGGAATTAATACTGCTCTTAACTCAACAGAGCTGGATATCCGTATAGAACCGTCCAACGAAGGGCTAAAAACAACCAAAACTGATCGGGTTGATGATATTTCTTATTTTTTTTTTTGTATATGTTCAATCAGCGTTAGATTATTCCAAATCCTACTATCAAGGAATCCTCCTGCATTGCCAATAATGCTATATTCCGAGTAAAATTTTGAATGAATTTTCGAAAAAATTTCGAAAATCCTAAAAATTATCGTATCTGTTTAACATCTGTTAGATCGGAAGTCTCCATAAGTGCACGAATCTTTTACACCTTGTCACATTCCCTCACTAGAGGCAATTGTTCTGCCTAAATATTCTATTTTTCTAAATTTATTGTAAAATTTTTTTCTCAAACACGCGTAGAACAACTTATAATTACTTAAAACCTCTCTCAAGCTCCTTAATTGCTAACAACTAGTAACTAGTATGTAACAAAAAACTATAAAATGTGCCACTATATTTTAAATTTATATCATTTAAGAGAATCACATACTGCGGAAAATATTAGAAATACATTGTTATCATGTGTATGTAGATAGAAATTACATGATGTTAGTTAATATTTATAACTGACAACGGCCGAAATATTGAAAAGACAATAGAAATCTGTACAGATTAGAAATGAATATTTTGCTCCGTTCACTGTTTACAAATGACAATAAAAATATCAATGAGAAAATTTCCCTTGTTCATAGTTGTAAACAAAAAATCCAAAAATATTGTTGCCTTTTTCTCAAGATACACATCTGCAAAAAAAAAGGTTTTTATAAGTGCAGCTATAGGTAAAGTCGAATGAGACGTCTTTACAAGATGTGAATGCATGATGGAACTCTATGAAAATAATATTAAGAAGATTAATTAAGTTACGAAGACCGTTAGTGTAATTTTATATGAAAAACGCATGCCTGAACATTTATGTAACGAAGAATGGGAGTTTGCTGAAACATTGGTAATTATATTTACATAATTGTACCAGTGAAAGATGCTACAAAACTAATGTGTGGAGAAATATATCCAACATCATAAAACATCGCACTATATTCTAACCTATATTGAATTAACTAACATATATTCAACATGTGATACGCAAGACAAAATAACAAGTGAACTGTGTCAACATCTGTTCAATTGTATATTAAATTAAGAGCAATTTTATTATTGTGGTATTAAGGGGAAGAAAAGTTATTTACTGAAATAATTTTAAAAATTATGTAAAATATAATAAAATTCTCAGGAACGTTTTGAGTCTATTGTAAAAAATGACATTTTAGTAATGTTATCGGACCTTTTTTTCTTTTTTTCGTAGAGCAATCCTCATGGACTCCTCACCGCCTTTTTGGGATAAGCAGTGGGTTAGTGTCGGACTCTTACCGACTAAAACCCCACGGTGGCCTTCCTGACGCTTGACAGGAGTGCTCCGAGCCCTCTTGTTGAATTGATGCCGGTGCACTCCTTCGTCTTCTCCCTAATTTCTAAGGGAGCCATCCTCGTTTGATCACACCTCTCCCTGGGACGTCGTACAAGTCCGAGGAGGACCCAGAACCTCCTCGGCGTGATGACCCCGCTGGCAAACCTAGGGTGGTGGCGACAACGCCGTTTCTCTACGCCGAACACCCACCACCGCCCTACGGCGCGGGGCTCTGGAGGGGTGTTGCGTTCTCTCCCTTTCTCTCTCTGCCCGTTCCTTTGCGAGCATAATCCGTTCGCAGAAGTTGCGGACGGTGAGGTACTCCTATTGCCTCTTCAGCATGGCTTCCACGATTGCCGAGGGAGCAATGTATTGGACTTTTTTTTACGTGGAGCAAACCTTCATAGGCACCCCACGTCTTCCGGGGAAAAAACGCGGGGTAGTGCCGGATTCTTACCGGCTAAAACCTCCGCGATGACCGTCCCTAGCGCGTACGGGAGGGGCCCTGAAACCGTGAGAGCGTACTCACGGGACCGCTCCGCGCAGATGGCTTCGTTCCTCTAACGGCGCGGTGTGCCATGACCGCACACCCGAGAAGACGCGCCTGCGGCCTCGACCTCGTCCTCGTCTTCCAACCCTCTCAGGATGGAAGCCCCGCTCTCTCTCTCTCTCTCTCGTTCGGCCGCCTCCTTCTGGAGCATTACCTGCTCACAAAAGGAGGTGACCGGCGTTCGATCCCTCTCGCCTGTCAGCATTGCTCTCAGCAACGCCGCCGGCGAGAGGTCCGCTTCTATTTCCATGGTGAGGACGCGGCGCGGCAGCGCCTACGCTGGCCAGTGCTTCATCGCAGTGGTGGCACCGCGTGGTCGCCTTCCTCTCGATTCGGTGCAGGTATTCACCGAAGCACCCGTGCCCGGTGAGCACCTGCGTCACCCTGTAGGTCAGGGGAGGTCTTGACGACCCTTAGCCCCGGCGCGCTCGCTTTCGTGTCGAGGCTGGCACGCCATCTATCGAGCAGAGCCCGTCGAGTCTGAACCCCTAGCATCGACGCCCGCCATTTTATTATACATTTTTGTATAAATCATTTTTTCCAGGATTTTAGACATGGTTGGAAGAAAGATCAAATGTCGGTAGTTTGTTAATGATGTTGGTGGCTTTTCTGGTTTTTGTATTAGTGTAATCTTTGCATACATCCATGCAGTGGGAAAATAGTTGAATTTCAACATGTTGTTGTGTAGGATGATTAAATATCTAATTGCTTTGTCTCGTAGCTGTTATAAATTTTGCTACTTATTAGGTCTGAATCGTACTTTCTTAGGATTAAGATTTTTTATTATGTCTTTGATTCGTTTTCATGCTATTCTTGATATAGTCAATTTTATTTCGATTTGATGTTCGTTATTTGAAAGCCCACTGTTTGCATAGATCGTTTGCAAATAAATTTGTGCTTCTTTCATAAATTTTTTTGGGTCACTGATTCTTTTGCCATTTTTATCGGCCCAGTAGGGAATGTTTGTTTTTGGTCGTTTGAGATTTGAAATCATTTGTAAATTTCTTGATTGTATAATATTCCTGTCCTCTCGGCGATATTAATCTAGAACCCCAATCATGTATTTAGCATTGAAGCCGCCAGCAATTATACATTTTCCATGTCGCGGTAAAGGGAATTCAAAGTTTTGTGTCGTAACCTTGTTTGCAGGGAAAATATAACACGAAATGAGTGTTATTAGGATCTTTTTTATTTTGACTGCAATTTGGGTCTTGTCAGCTCGTCGTACGCCGCAGATTAGTATGAAACAAGCGGTATCGCCTCGTGTTCTGCCAGTTTCGGAAGAAGTTGAGTAAATTTGGTATCGTATATTTTGTAGAAGGATTTGTCCATTTTGTACCAGGTCTGTAAATATGAAACCGGAATTTGCCCATATGTGGCGATAACTTTTAATGTAGCTAACTTCAATACGCGTCATTGACGCCATTTCTTTGTTTTGACATCTGCTAAAGATTTTCAACTGTTTGCGATACAAGTTTAGTGCAACAACATAGGTTTTAGTAGAATTTGAAAATGTCGAATTTTGTGCCTA
>JACXII010000075.1:0-36969 GCA_014737395.1 Bombus waltoni | reverse complement strand
AAATGGCTTGACGACTGGTTTGCCTCAAAAGAGGAACAGTTCTTTTGGCGTGGCATTCACAAATTGCCAGAAAGATGGCAAAAATGTATAACTAGCGATGGGCAATACTTCGAATAAAACACTTTTTATCATTTTCATACAATAAATGTGTAATTTCTTTGCAAAAATTCCGGTTTCATACTTACATACCTGGTATGTCTCTTGCAATAAGCATATATCTATATCATGTGTTGTGAGGAAAGTTTTGAAAGCTCATCAATTTTTGATTGGAGACCATTGCAGTTCCGTGTTATTATTCTGACTTTATCCATTTCTAATAACCAACTTGGTTAAAAGTTCCATAATACAGGTTAAGTTGGTATATCGTTTGTTTTACGAATGAGAATATTTTGTTAAATAGTTTCTCAATCAATATATTGAAATTATTATTCATACCCATTGTCTTGTTGAGTTATTGACTTTCTAGTCACGCCCGCGTATGATTTGTTAGGACCTATGGGGAGGGATTTATTATGTAACTGTTACGCCGCGTAGCTCACAGCAAACCGTCTTTCTCAACCGTCATTCCAAAAAATAGAGTACATTTAATTACAAATTGACGACACGACATAGTTTGCATCTCGCACAATACAATGTCGGTTTCCAATGGTTCCTATGTCCTACAATGTCTCCGAAAAGATCTTCTTACTACATTTTCAAACACCTACATTGTTGCGGGACATAGCCGATGTCACGCTTCGAGATATATCGATACCTCGTGAGAAAGTTCGTTACCATTCGAGAAGCCTGATGAGTCAATCATAGAAACTTCTCGACGCTGGATCATCCGATATATCACGTGACTCAGTTTCCAACGGTCACGAAAGACAAAGGACATAGGAACCAAGAGCGACAAAATCAGTTAGTTCTGTCCGAACCTTCAGAAGGCATACATCGAAAACGCAAGCAATTTTTAAGTGCAGTCAAGGCAAATATATCAAAGAATTCAAGTCTAATTATAACACACATTTAATTGTATCATCGTGACGATAATAAGTAATTGCCATTACCTTTGGAATTGTTGAAAATACATATTTTGATATTCTTAATTAATGTCAAAATCATTACAACCACTCTTAGTATCCGAAAAGAATTAAGGGAACGATTGTGTTCGTGGCGTTGATTGTCAATATCGTAACGAGAACTTACACATCTCGTTGGCGCGTTTAATCGTGATCGCGTCTCTCCGCGAACGGTCGTAACAGTAACTGTTATGTGTCGAATTTCTATTGAGTATGTATAAATATTTTGTTTGCTCCTGAGAACGGACTGTACGTTTTTGCTTAACTATTTTTGCGATTAACTCTCCCTTTATTTGGCAACCTTTATAAATAAGCTGGGTGAACTCCTTTTCAGTTACTGCAGATTGCTTTATCTAACCTGTTTCTGTAGGGACAGTTTTTAAAAAGATGTTGTTTTGCACATTTTATGCATTTATATTCTCTATTACAATAATTACTTATATGAGCGTATATTTCACAGCGTGACCATTGGTGTATATTAATACCTGTAATTTGGGGTGGTTCGATTTGTGTTATTGTGTGAAACAGCCTCGAGATATTAAAAATTTCTCTGTTGATTGTGGCTGGTTGTAGCTCTATCAAAAACATTGATAAACGTTGAGAAGTTCTCTTACTTTTAATATTACTTCTACCGTAATGCTGTATGACCATAAAGCAGCAACTCATGTTTGATTTGATCAATAGGGGCGGTGTAGCGTTAACCTTGTATTCTCTTTCTTCGTTTAGTTGAAAAGTATTATAAATTGCATTTAGATCTTCGAGAATTCTAATAACTTCGTGAAAGTATCCATAGATGACGTCTGGACTTTTGTCTGCTGATTTATAGTTTTAACGGTATGTATTTCCGATGAATTTGTTTAGAACCTCTATTAGTGGTTATATGACATCGGCTTGAAGGAATATTGGGTAATCTGATTAGTTGGTTAGTCAAGGCTGTAATGGTTCTTTCAGTGTTCAGGTGCACATTTTGCAAAGCGTCGTATTTATTAGTGAACGGGATATTAGAGTTTATTAGCTATTTTTTGGAGACTGATATCTTGCTAAATGTTGTAGACGGCAGGTTATAATTTTCTCTTCACTAATCCTTTTTCTATTCCTGATACTTGTTCTAGGTGCTTCGGATATTGCAGATGTATTTGTATCTGTAGCGGCCGATTCATCTAAATCAGTTTGCATTTCGGCATCAGTCTCAGCAAGCTTTTTTTGTGAGACATATTTGTTGGCCACTTTTTATATTTTTAGCTGCATATTCAGTAGTCAAAGTCTCGATTCAGTATGTGTAAGTAATAGATAAACGTAAACATACGTATGTACTATACAATTAAACTTACTTAAATCTTTAAACATTTTATTTTATAAAAGAGAACTAAAATTAAACTTGTTAAAAAGTTGGCCCAAAATAAAAAGTGTTGCTAAACTTAGTAATAAAAACCAAAATACAAATCGCACAGAAAATAACTTTACTGGACCTAGAGATGAAGAAATGACAATATATTTCAAAGAAAATAACATACCTAGAAATAGCAATATTACAAATTAATAAGAAATAAATTGTAGGAGATTTTCCGCATTATCAAAAGCAGCAGAACGATACATGGTCATATCTGCCAGCCAAACAATTAGCAAACAACATTCTCTACGGTTGGCAATATTGTTATACTGACCGGAACAAGGCTATTGTTTAAAAATGTAGAGAAATTTGTTTTTTTACATGAGAATCCGAAATAAAATGTTATAATTATTACTTATTTGGTGCATTATTTCCACTCTATTTTCCAAACTTTATATTAATAAATTAAATAAGTAAAAGTAAGAGTAAATAAATTAATCTTATAATGTGGTTTTCAAAAATGTTTGAAGAAATCGAAGTTTCGGTCGTTTTTATTAAAGCGAGTCTTGAAACGGTAACTGAAATTTTCTGGGATTCCGACACTTTTGAAAACTCCGAACATTCTTGGAAACTCGACTCGACCTGAACACCGGCTTTCCATTTTCGCACGCCTCTACTAACAACACATCTATATAAACGGACGCCCTTGTACCCCTCAATGCCTTTTCATGGCTTTTTGATTTTAAAATAACAAGCGCATTAGCCAATTGCTGGATAATCAATAGCTGTCTTCCCTATCAAATCGGAATGTATAGAAGCTTGATAAAATCCGGACCTCAAATCTAACAAGGGAACATACACCTTGCATCCTGAACGACCAATTTGATCATCTATCAACGGCGGACTAGCACGGTAATTTTGTTGACTGCCCGAAAATCAACAACCATATACGGTAAGGCCTATGATATATCGGATCGTCCTTAAGTAGCTTGATTCTTCTTTTTCCGATTTTCGATTGTTTTAAATCATAAAGTTTAAGTCATATTACACAAAAAACGGTTTAACAGGTTTATTAATTGTGTCTTTATTTTTTCATCTAGCTCTTCGCAACGCATGCCCTTCGCTTCAATATATTTAAATGCCTCTACATTCTCTATTCTAATAATTTTATTTTTTTATGCTATAAATCTCCCTTGATTGTTTTGATACAGTCTGAATTCCCGATTTAAGCACATTATATCTTATTAATATTTGTTTCTACAGCTAATTTCTTGACACGATTGAAACTTTTATTTTAATTACAATACTGTCAATTGTTTAATTTGTGAAGTAGACTGTAGTATTGGGTAGATTCTGCTCTGATAAGGAGAAGAAGGATTTGAAATTAAATAGCGACTTTCCTGAACACTGTTGTTCTTTTATTTAACGGAGTCAAGAAAACACATGACACGCACGCATGATAACTTGACAAACAATGATTTGACGGTACACTAAAGAATTGTAAATAATAAGATTCATTACCCTTATTTTCATTGCTATTATTTTCATCCCTGACCAGGATGTATTCGTATCAATGAACTAGAGCCGTAACTTTGTGGTAATATAACGATGACTGTCGATTTGCTTTATTCAACGTCTTTCATAGTACAGCGGTTGGTAGTAGAGGTAGTGAAGTCATTAACAGAATTCGGTGAAGCCTGGATGTTGATATCTTATTGAGGGGTCATTGCACCGGCATTGGCCTTTATTTGGATCCCGCAGAGAAGTGTCGTCGCCAATAGCAAATCCAATAGCAATGACGAGTCACTGTCCACAGATCGCACACGCGTACACGCGATAATCTCAGAGGCAGGCACGAACAACGTTTATTTGTCATTCCGCAACACAATTTTCTAGAACGACTCCGAAACATCAATTATGAATTTAATGTTTGAGTACACAATAAGATCGACTATCGCGTCATTGAATCAAAATAACTCTTCATCTGTTTCCTTAAATTTCAGATTAAATTTTTACATAATGGTTTTCTTAATGACAGAATGTCGCTGCCTAAATCTATTGCACATACCATTTCTTCGATGTTTACATGGAATGATTTGAGTGGTTTATGTATCTTAGCTTTTGCTACGTCTAGGATCTGTAGGAACGGCACTTCGCCCTCCCCCATCTCCTCCTTATAATGTTGAAGTTACAGGTTTGTTTCACTCTATGATTGCGAATAACGAATATTATTATTCTTTTCTTAACGTGAAGAAAATCCTCATAGACACTGTACACTTCCTAAGGGGCGAATGCGGGATAGTGCCGTATTCTTATCGGCTGGAACTTCCAGATGTGTAGTGATTCGGGAAAGTCCTCGGGAAATTGCGTCCTATCTTGTACTGTACTTCTTCACTTTTCTTGTGACCGCGTTCTACTAGTTTCAATTTGAGAATGACCGTTCTTTTTTATACCATAGACATCCAAATTGAAGACTAGGCTTAATTTATTAGGTTGTCCGGAAAGTTCTTTTCGTTTTTAAAATAGGAGGCAAGTACAAAATATATTTCTTTCTGTGTACCTTTCTTAAATAATGTATGATCCTTGCTCTTCTACCATATTTTGCCATCTCTTCGGGAGCTTCATAATGCCAGTTTACCAAAATTCTCTTGGCTTACTTTTAAAATATTTTTTACTTCGTTTACTGATTTGAATTTTCTACTTCGAAGAAAATTCTTTAGAGAGAGGAACAAATAATATTTCGATGGTGCAAGGTTTGGAGAGTATGGAGGATGTGGTAAAACATCCCAATCAAACTCTAGAAGTTTCGTTCGCACCACTAAAGAAACGTGTGACCTCACGTTGCCGTGGTGGAACACGACGCCACGTCTGTCACCACTTCAAGACGTTTTGTGATAATGACTTTCTTAAGTTTTTCGAGTTGGGTGCAGGTGCAGTATTTTTTACTGTTGATCGTTTGCCCTTCCGGAAATAATTCCTAGTAGAGGATACCCTTCCAATCCCACCAAATTGAAAGCAGCACCCTCTTCGGGTGAAGTTCAAGTCTTGCTACCGTTGGAAGACACTTATCTCGACTCGACCAAGATCGCTTGAGCGCAATGTTGTCATAGATAATACAACTGTCATCCCCAGTAATTAACTTTTTTAAAAATGGCTCTCTTTTCTTGCGTTCAATTAGCAAATCGCATGTCGAGATTCAATTCAGGAGATTGCTCTCCTTCAGTTGATGGGGAACCCACACTTCGTAGCGATTAACGTCTCCAAGCTTTGTTAAATGCTCATGAATCGTTGTTCGCGGAATGTTTAAAGCATCTGCTATCTCACGAACACTAGATGTTGGGTCTCCATTGAAGTAGGCCTTGATAAGGTCAGTATCAGTGGTGGATGGACGTTCATCTTTCAGATTAAAATTTCCGGCTCTATACCTCCTAAACCAATTCCGGACTGTTTGAACAGTTACAGACCGATTACAATAAACGTCACAAATCTCCTTTGCAGTGTTTTTAGGCGTACTGTCTTTTTTAAAGCAGTGAAACATAAACAGTGACGAAAATGCATCTTTTGGTCTTCCATCTTTCACCACGCAAAAAGCACTCGATACACTTTCTACTAACGTCGAGGACTGTTCTCTTGCCTTATCAGAGAATAACTAGTGACCACACGATTGACGGTAGAGTGATCTGGTAGTTAGTTTACTTATGCAGAATGAGATAAGGCCCTGAGCGGCGAACGCGAAAAGATTTCCGGACGACATAATAATATAATATATAGTATTTTTAGTTTATTATGTCCTAAAGACAATAATGTAATGTAATTATATATAAATTATGGCACGCATGGGCGTCGCATTGCGGGGGACAATAGGTACTTATGCCTACATCGCTCATTGAGTAAGTTGCTTAAACTTGGACTCGAAAATCGTAATTTTTGGAACTGATATGTCTTCGGTGTTTTTTCGGGCTCTTCGTTTTCGCTGCTGTCTTGGAAGATGGGATTTAACGGGATTTTAACGGTTTATCGATATGATTGCTGGTTTTTCGTGATATTTATTTTAAAAACGTGGTTATTGATCCGTTCGATAATTTCGAACGACCCTTCATGAAGTGCTTCAAAGGATTTATTCACAGTGTCGACTTCAACAAATACATGTGAGTACGTGTACAGATCCTTGAGGAGGAATGTTCTTTTATTAGCACGATATCTAATTGGGCTTGGTTTTATTTTTCTTATATGTTTATTCAATTTTTCTAGGGATATACGACGAGTTGTTTCTGTTTCTCCGCTAATAAAAAATTCTCCAGGTAGTCTTAGTGTTGTACCATAGGTCATCTCTGATGCCTTCAGATCCTTCTTTATGCTGGCTCTAGGTCCTATCAATATCGTTGGGAGTATTTCCATCCGATTTTTGGTTTTGTGGCACATGATAACTGATTTCAGTGACTTAATGGCATCTTTTCATCATCCCATTTGAACGTAGGTGATATGCTGTTATTCTTGTCTTGTCACTACCGATCAACTTTAACAACGCTTTAAACAATTATGATTCAAATTGTGTTCCTTGATCGGTAGTGATTGTTCTTAGTGCGCTGAACTTTGATATCCATTCGGCATACAGGGCCATGGCTGCGCTGTCTGCAGAGATATCCGTGAGTGGCACTGCTTCCGGTCATCTGGAGAATCTATCTATTACAGTTAATAGTATTTGTAGCCGTTGCTTGAATCAACCCTGTAGAATATCTATTTATTCTGGAGCTGATGTATTGTGGCGATATATCTTACTCTTTTGGCATGCTAAGCAGATTGTGAGCGTTACTAAAAAATTTTTTGTTACTTTCAAGGCCTGATGTTATTTTTTACAATGTCTTCGTATGGGTATTTATTTAAACTATTTAAAAATAGTTTTTAGAAGTTCCACTTGGATTTTTCTGTAATAATTTTCACAAAATCTTCGTCTTACGCTTATGTTTTCATTAACCCATCTGCAGAGAGAGTGACAGACATTTCGATTATCGCGATTTTGGACAATGCATCAGCTACATTATTTTTTTCACCCACTGTTTGATGGTAAACTACTGGACTATTTTGGTGGTAAAATGATTGATGTAATCCAGCTGTCTCATCTGTCGCGGACTGACTTTGTTACTTTTTTGCTGAAATGCTTTCTCTTTGCTTTCCACGAAATGTCTTGAAACTCTTGTAGGTGACTAAAAGGTCTCTATCGTGTACACCATATATCGTCTGTACCTTTTTTAATTTTTTGGGGAAGAAGTCTAATAGTTCTTACATAGCTTTATTATATCGCTCTAAAAACTGCGCCAATGGCAATGTCCGATGCACCCGTGTACAGCGCTGACGCTGCGTTTTTTTTTCGATAACATAATGAATGTCGCGACTATTTGATCTTTAGTTCTATAAACTCCCTTTCTGATTCATCATCTTCACTCACCCGCCACTTGTCTTTCTTCTTCATCTCCTTGAAGTCCATATTCAGCAGAGCCATCAATAAATTTGCGGTGAAATCTACAATAAAAATTAACAACTCCTAGAAAGCGCCGAAGATCCATTATTGTTTTCGGTTTAATGTATTGTTTCATCGCCTGGATCGTCCAACAGAACGATTTTAACGGAGCCCCTTACTACTAATTTTATAACTTACAGATTGTATGGTTTTTTCCGCGAATATGCATTTGCCTACGTTTATTTTTAGTCTGTTATCTTTTAATTTATTGAACAGGGTCCATAGAAGTGTCTTGTGTGTTTTCATATTCGGGGATGCCACAATTATATGCCCATTGGCTCTATGTAACAGTAGCAGATATTTAAACCCCATAATATGGAAGCTGCTAGAAGCTTTGGGCGGCATGGCGTCCAAATGACATGATTGTGAATTCATAAACCTAACCCCGAACAGCATTATTATCGCTGACTTCCCGCGCCATGCCTTCGAATGCCGCCGAAATTTGGTAGTACGCCCGCGGTAAATCTATGATAGAAAATATTTTTCATTGAATTGATACATCACATCGTGCATGTAGAACAAAAGGTATATATCCAGCACGATCACACTATTTAATCAGCGATAGTCATCGCATAGTCCCTATTTACCCGTTTTTGTGGGAGGGAGGGCATGTGGAGAGTGCTTCCCATGACAAATTTCATCGTCGAGCACTTGCTCAAATTTCGCTCGTGCTACCTTTTCCGAAGGTAGGTTCTCGCTTTCTCGGCAACCGAGACAACCAACTCTTGTTACACCTTGTGCTTTGTGTTTGTCCTGGCGATTGACTTCGTTATTTCCATAAATTCTTTTAATAATGTTTCGAATATATTATGTGGTCCCAAAAGTTACTTTCGTTTTGTTACATATCCCGAACCTTGAACCCTCCTGAGCAAAACTATTCCACGCTTGAAAAAGAGTGAGTAGCAATAGTATGGTCAACCAAAAGATTAAGACAATATCGACTTGGTAGAAAATTTAAGATTCAAAGCGATTCAGACGCTCTATCTCGATTGTATCTTATCACCGATGAAGAAATTCTATCCGTATTATCCGATTCAGACAACCTAGACTATTACGACGAATATATCGACTGGAAAACTAATATCATCCCCGCTCCAATAACTCAAAAACCTAACAGACCACACTTTAAACAAATTACAAGAACCGAACTAGGAGACTTTAACGAACAACACAGGTTATATCACTTAACTAAACACTTTACTAAACGTCAAACTGGACACTTACAAATAGGAATAAACGACAATAGCCTCACCACGTTAGAAAAGGTAAACATTCAACTCATGCTAAGATTCCTAACAACGAAATTCCCTCAAATTAAAACAAGACCCGCCGGTAGAACAAATCTAGAACAAGACGTCACAGAATTCATACGAAACTACGAAACTTGCCAACGAGAAAAACTAAACCGTATCAGAGTTAAGGAGCAACTCGTAATAACCGACACACTCGTTAACCCTAACGATAAAATCGCAATGGACATATTCGAATCTCTCACAATCCTGTCTATCCAAGACCAATTGACCAAATATCTCGTTCTCATATCTCTAAAGGAACAAACAGCCAACTCAATCATTAACGATCTTCTGCATGACTATGTATACATATTTTCCGCACCTAAAAGTATCCTCACGTATAGAGGACGAAATTTCGTATGTAAACTGATGGACACTGTTAAATAGGTAGTATATTTGTATTGTACGTGTGAGAGTGAGAGAGCGAATAGCGAGCAACACATGTATGCATCCCCTCCCTAGAGTGTATGTGAGCGTCGCAAGACGGTTCAGGTCTTCCTTGAGACAAAAGAGTGCTAAATAAAAAAAGAGTTTTGCTTGTTGTTACCTGGGCCTTCAGAGAGTAACCCATGTGTAAAATTAGTATATAAATAAAGTTATTTATTGTTCTCTCCAAACCCTCTCAATATCTTTACATAAACGAACGGCAATCATCTACGTTTGTAAAAGAACTCAACCGAGTCACGATAGAATCAATTCACCTGATTGTAGAATCAAATGAATTAATAATCAACACATAGTCAAAACCTGCCCTACTACCAGTTTTCAAACTGGAAGAATTGACGTTCGTACGGTTACAAACTGAAAACCACTATATTATTATTCCTGCAAAAAAAAAAAAATGCAAATCGACGTATCATGTAAAATCACTCAAAGGATATACTACAAACATCAGGATTAGGAACCATATATATATTATATAAATGTAAGATTTTCAAATGCCTATATCGACTATCTCCTAAAATGCTATGTGTTAAAATACTCTGTCCTACTGCTCATGTAAACAACATCGATCAAACACCAACAACAGCAAGTCTCCCACCAGCCTGCAGGACGGCCACCTTTCAAAACACCACCGAAAATGAAGAAGAAGAGATCATTCATCTCAAACGACCCACCAGAGCCATACGCTTTAGTGGAACTAAGCGAAGCTAGGAAGGGGATGTCACAGGTAAAATTCGAGTAATTATGCGATAAGATAGTAAATTCCAAGCGCCTCATCGTGAGTGACCGCCAGGGTAACATCCGGTCTTTCTATCTGTTCTCAGAAAATATATGACAAGTACGATCAAGGTCTTTTCCCACTCCCACGAATAAAGAATATAAATACTCCTCTCAAAATCACCGAGGTCAGTCCGAATAAGTCTGAACCAGCCTGAATATTAAAAGTCTATCGTTTAATTATTGTGTAAAATTGAGTGGAAATAAAGAACTCGACCTCCTGTTTAGAGATCGACATTTTTTTTTCTTTTTGTCACTTGTTGAATTTTTACGTGACAGGGGGAATGTCACGGGCTCCGAAATCAGTAACAGGACGGCCACGTTTCATAAGCATCCTGCATGCCACAGCTATCGAAACCATAATCACATGTTATCTTGTTGGATTCATGTGCTGAAATAAATCAAATCTAAAAGTTCAAGTTTTTTTTTCACTTTGCTTATTGAAAATTCAAACGACGCGAATTTCTGTGTCCTCGACGTGACACGTGGAAACGCGCCAACGAGAGGCGTAAATTCTCGCTACGATTTTGATAATCGACGCCGTGAAATAGTCGATTGTTAGGACAATAGGGGTGGTTAATTGATTATAATACCGGCTTGACAGGGTTAATATACAGTATATTTCCAACAATTATCTTGCGTATTTACAAACGTTCTGATATATTATTATTACAAGGTACGATATCGAATAGCGTAATAGGTGATGAACTAACGATAAGTTTCGATCGAATGAGTATACAATAATATGACTCGTAAGTCGTTATTCGGACGAAGTACATAGTTATGATTCATGAGACGTATGGTTCGACCTGAGTGTCACTCGTATGTGGTGATTCGTAAGACGGTTGACTTGAAACGATATTAATTTGACTCGGATGAAGTAAGTAAATGTGAACAGGAATGACTTGTCAGAAGTTACTTGTACGACGGTTGACTCGAATGTGATTTTCGGCTGTGGCGTTGTTGTGAAGGAAAATTCTTGTTGGGTGTGCTTAAGACACGAGGAAAGTGGATTCGTTGATGTCCCTTTTCGATAGGAAAGTGAGTTGACGCTGATTGCATAGACAAAAAAGAAGAGTCTGGAGTGTGGGTAGGCGATGGCCACCCCTAACTAAACGTTGGTTGTGGGGAATTAACATCTGGTAAAACTCGTTGTTTTAATTCTCCCCTGGAACGATCAATAAATCTAAGGACTGTTTTACAGGATGACTGCTAAAAGAGATCCTCGAACGACTTGAGAATCCTGAATGTTACAATAAGATTATTTATGATGGGTCCCTAGGACCATTGAGTGCTCCAAGAAGGGTTTGTGCGCATCTGATAAACATTTTGACCGCGGGGTGGTCTACGGTTGTGTTACGCGACGTAACACTGCTTTATGTGTTTCATCGTTCAAAAATACAGTAATACAACTTACGGTTTTGTCATTCTTATACTTCTCTATCTCGGATAGAAAAGTAGATACGAACTTTTCCGTAGAATCGCACAGTTAAATAGGTTCTTGTACCGTGGAACTCAATACTTTCTTGTCTATGGTAGTGTGCAACCAAACAGGGCAAATTCCTAACTTTAAGCTTCAATTCATAAGTTCACATTAACTAAATTGCGACCAAACAGGGCAGATCCCTAATTTTATAGGTTATATAATTTTATAGGTCCTTTCTGACACTAGTATCGCACCGAATACCGACAGTAACGATGAAGAGAGTCCGTGAGCGAAATTCCATTCATTGGTAAATGAACTGAATCAATAAAACAAATTAATTAATGTAACAAAAATGGTTAAACAAGTTAGAAATTTAAACCGTAGACTAAGGAGCTGTAGTAGTATGGCAGCAAAATTTGAAGTATTTTATAATTTCACAGTAGAATTAAATAACAATGGATAGTATCTTTAATGCACTTGGGACGCGTGTGGACATAAGGAAAAAAACCCTGATGTAAAAGAATTTCTAATCAGAGGCGGTATTGACGTCTTCCTTATCAATGAAACGCGGCTAAACAACAAATTTCGTCTTAGAATAAGAAACTATACGTGCCGACGTAAAGACAAAGACAATAGTACAGACGGGGAGTTATGATTTTTATTAAAAATAACATTCCACTTTTTACTTCCATAAAAAGTAAAAATTAACGTCACAACCTCCAGAAAATATATCTATATTAAATTAGAAAATAGCACACGAAGAATAGCAGCCTACAGAAGTTCATTGAACAACTTCATATCAAGTGATCTGGATACTGCAGTTAATAGCGTAAATAGTAGAACATTATTTATTGAGGACTTTAATGTCAGGCACAAATCATGGTACTGCTATAGAAATAATAAGAACAGCAACACCCTCAATTGATTCATCGAAAATAGCGATGCCATCATAATGAGCCCGAACGAACCTACAGTACCATAACTACACAATCATACACTTAATAGTTAACAAGCAAGTTGTCAATATATATGTATATATATAGACTCTGTGTGTGTGTATGTGTGTATGTAGACAGATAGGCTGCGTTAGCCTATCTTCCTCAAAGACTTTAATTCTGATCGTAATTATGTTTATACTACCATCAATAACCCAGGACCGGATCACGTGCAAAAAAAGTCTATAACTTTGTAAATGTGTAACTTTGTTAATTAAGATTAGATTAATATTAAGAATTGACGTTTAATTCACTAATATAACAGGATAGCGTTCACCAACGTTTAATATATTGATAAGTGGTTTCCACGTTTCGGCTGACCCGCTGTGTCCAGGAATACTAGTGCAGGAAGGATTAAAGTTTCTTAGGATAATCAGAGTTAGAAGATCTATTTAATTTATAATTTATTTCAAATTGATAATTTATAAATTTGTTTATAAGACTCTAGTATTACAAATTGAGGATGATAGTTGTTATTATATAATTTTGTGATAAAATTTACTTGACTTTATCGTTGACCGCACTTAGGGATGTCCCGAAAGTTAGTATGATGATTGGATTGTAGATTATAACGAGATTTACAAAGATTTTGACCGTTTAGAAACTATTAGAATAGTTACAAACTCTGACAACTATAAACTATGTGTGAAATGGAACTATGTAACTGTATGAAAACTATACTTGACTGCTATAAGTCTGAAACTGATTGACTGAACATGAGTTGCAAAATTGTGTGATAGTTATTAACTGGAAACTGACTAACTCACTGACAAAAAAAAATTCGAAGTAATTGCATTTATTTATACTGAGTTATCGTGGGGGTAATCGTCATGTGGGGGTTCGGCACTTGGTTGTTAGGTGAGTGGGGCTCTTCGAATCTGCTGATGTCTTTTCGAAATATTTGGGGTTCTTGAACTGAGATGATCTTGACTGCATTCCTCTTATAGTTTTTAATTCCGTTGATGGTAAATCGCGCGATTGCTTCTGCTAACCGGTGATTGTTCATTTCTGTGAATGCTGTGTAAGGAAGTCATAGTCCTTTAATTTCCGTCGTCCTCTTGACGTACCAGAATTGTAATTCACATTATTTACAAATATGATATGTCTTCTTTCTTCGTCTCACGTTACGGCTCGCGCGGAGCGTGAGACATGACAGTGGTTATGTACTTGTAGTGAGTTGAAATAAGACGACGCGGATGTACGTAGTCAATACTTAAAACATTATTAACTCCTCACTACTATACACTTTTGCTAAGTTCGCTAACGCTCGATCGATCGCTTCGGTTCGTTCATTCGTAATCGCTGTTCGGAAGATACTGAAGATACTGAAAATCGTTACCAAATCTGTTTTCCACGTAACCTATCGTTCCTTCTTCACTCCGCGTCCCCTTAACCGTCTATGTTTTGTTTCACCTGTGAGTCATCCTCGTTCGCGGCCGAGGTGATGTTTTTCCGTTCGACTTTGTATTGCTCGTTTTTGTTGTTAGCGATTAGACGGTCACTGGTACGCGGCGTCCTTGTAGGATTTAAACGATAGGTCAAAGTCGCGTGCCGCTATATACTAAATAGTACTTAATCTCAGTGCTACATAAGGACGTCCAAATATTATTACTATAAGAGTATATAAAGAACACAGCTCAAAAATGCTACTTAGACTTAGCTTTTAACAAAAACAATCTAATAAAAACCATAATCGGAGTTAAAATAAGCAATAGATCAGTTAGATGGAAACATAAATTACTTTATCAAACATTACGTATATTTAAAGACTGATTAGTTATAATCGTTAATGTTAATTAGCCTATAGAACAAATTAGCGTAAGTGTTACGCCGCGTGGCTCACATTAAACCGTTTTCTCAACCGTCCTCTGTCCAAAAGAACACATTTAATTCCAAATCGATCATACTACATATTTCGCATCTCTCACAGTACAATGTCTGTTCTCAACGGTTCCTATGTCCTACAATATCACAGAAAAGATCATTTCACTTCGCGTTCGAAGTAGCTCGATACCTTTCGAGAAAGTTCGTTATCGTTCGAGAAGCCTGATGAGTCACAGAAACTTCTCGATCCTGGATCATCCGATAGATCACATGACATAGTTACCAATGGTTACGAATGAAAACAAGGTGGGGAAGAGAAAAGACAAAGGAACATAAGAACCAAGGTTAACAAATTCCAACAGTTCTCTTCTAACAGTCACACAGCAAACGTCGAGAAACTCAATTCACATTTTTGTTACTCAGTCACATCTTTACAATCAACATCACGATCTTACTTTACATTCATTCATCGGAATTATCTGTAAAACTCAGCAATTATTACAACATTCGATACCATTCTTAATGTTAATATATCTCATTGTTATACGCAACATGCGATAGGTTGTTGGAAATATATTATATATAGACTCTGTCAATTCATTGTCAAAATCAATATAACCACCCCTAATATCCTAAAAGAATTAGGGGAACGACTGTGTTCGTGGCGTCGATTGTCAAAATTGTAACGAGAATTTACGCTTCTCTTTGGCGCGTTTATTCGCTATCGCGTCTTTCCACGAACGGTCGTAACAGTAAGATACAAAATAAGACGCGAATGTATAAAACAGAATATATAAACAATGCTCGTGCAACGCACTAAATATATACCAAAGAAATCATGAAATTAACGTAATTGAGTATAAACAACGAATAACATACATATTCGAAGAATCTAATCGCAGGCTAGTTTTTCTTCTATTATGGAAGCAAAAAACCATATACAATCTTAAACATTTTCTCTGAATTGCAATGCTATTGAAAGCAGTATCTAACAAACCAACAAAGTGTAATGTTAAAAACCATAATTGAGGGTTACAGGCTTGAAACAGAAACTACTGTATATCTGAGATCCTAACCGTAACTCTAATTGGATTAGTTTCTTATTCCTATGGAGTAATCTGCGTAGCCGAATATCTCAATACATCGAGGTATAGATAGCCCCGTTAACCCGTTTTTAATAAACAGGTTACTAATTTCTAATTTTTACCACAGTATTATTTGCTTTAATTTAACTAAGTTTGGGATTCTACTGTTAAATTCTTGCCAGCAAGATAGCATTTTCTTCCAGGTATTGACTTGAGTATAACTCGACATGGTAAAGTAGCAGAATAGATATAACTATAGGAAGCAAGATAGACGCAATGCGCGGAGTAGCGACAGTATTGACTACTGACGTTCTAGTTCGAGATACAGCATTTCAAAGAGATGCCGCGAATGATTGTTTCACGATTTGTTGACGTTGCTTTGTTTTAATTACATTGAAAAATCTTACGGCATTCCATGCCGCAAGTGAATCAAACAATCTTCTTCTTGGAATTTAATTCAGATTCGACTGTAGAGATCAACAGAAGAGAAGTATTCAACATGTGCTGGTAATATTCTGCAACCCAACGGTTTTTGGTAGAACTGATTTTTGAAAATCTTTTTAAAGTTTTGGCAGCTTTTTTATGTGTTCATATTGTATTTTTAAAGATGGAATATCCTGTACGTCAGTATTTTTCATTCAACGCAAACAAGAAAAATTCCACGTGGCTTATTACGGTATATAAAACAAATTAGCGTTAAGCTTTTGTAGTATGTAGTACATATATCCAATGAGAATTAAAAGTGACCTTACAGGATGAGGTATTTAAAACAGATCACCTGAATAATTTGCTCGTTTTTGAAGATAGAAGAAAATGCATTAGATCAAACTTACTTGGTACCGAGGGGCTCATAATCTGATATTATTAATCTTCCTATAGATGGAGGCGTCAAGGAGATAACTGCAGATCAACTCTGTTTTTTTAAATGGAATGGTATGGATTCTTATTTACAATCTGGTAAAGTGTTTAAAGACGAACACAATCATATACTGTGAATATCATTCAAGGTCACTCAAGGTCAACTGCAATGGAAAATGAATTGTTTCAGAGCACTCCTCGAATACTTTTATGTCTACACTTATTGTTGGCATAACCGCTGTTGTCATTCAGTAATGATTGAACATTTATCAGTATAAATGTCGCAGAAGATAAACAAACATTCAATGTGATTCGATGTGATTGACATTGTACGCTTATTTGTATTCTCAAATGTTATTGATAGTTTGACTACCAACTAGAGTATGGCTTCGTAATATTCAATCTAAGTGTTCAGTTTTCTAAAATGCGTTGTATGATAACAAAGAAATTAAAAATGGTTATTATTTATGATGAATGTCATAAAAATATGAAGGAAGTGGCACATGTGTATGCTGAAAGATTTTCCGATCGTAATAGATTATAAAAAAAGTTCCAAGAAACCGGAAATGTAGATAACAAAACACGCACAATCTAGCCAAAGGGCAACTGATGGTGGAAACACGATAAACATTATAACAGCTGTAATACGAGATCTATATATTAGTATGACACAACTTGAAGATGAGAGTGGCATCAGTTAACAAAGTATCTTGCGAATATTTCACGTTAATAAATTTCACTTCATCAACAATTAAGTGAAAATGATTTTCAAAGACGTTTACAATTTTATGAACGGGGCTTACAAAAACTGCTAAAATGTTCTTGAGTAAAATTTTGTTAACGGATGAGGCCACATTTACAAGCTACGAGGCAGTTAACCGTTACAACATGCACTACTGGTTAGTAAATAATCCACGATGATTGAAAGAACTGGACAAACACAGACCTTCGTCTGTAAACGTCTGGTGTGGTCCTTCTCATAGTAAAATAATTGGTCCGTATTTTATTGAGAGCACGCTAAATAGTCGTAAATACGAGAGTTCTGCTCATTCAGCACGAAATGTTACAAAGTTTCTGAAATTTTGGAGATCGTTGGATTGATCGATCAGGAAGTAACAAATGGCTAGCACGATTCCCAGACCTAATACTTCTAGATTTTTATTTGTGGAGAAAATTGACGGAAGAAGCGTATCGCGAAAAACCAACAACCAAGCTTGACATGCAAGAACGTAAAAAAGAGATTTTTAAGGTCGTCATTTTAAATATCATTTTGTACTAGCAGTAAGTATATGTACATAATATGTTGCATGTAAATCGTTGAAGAGTTTTTTATTTTATAAATTTATTTTCTATTGCAGTTGACCCTGATGACCTTGAATGACATTCGTAATATGTCATTGTATTCACCTTTAAACACTTTACCAGATTGTAAATAAGAATCCATACCATTCCATTTAAAAAAATAGAGTTGACCTTCAGTTATCTCCTTGACGCCTCCGCAAAGCACAGAATTTATCCAACATATAACACAGGGTGTTTGTCTACAGGTGTAAAAAGATATAAGGGGTGATCATGGAAGCTAAAATCAAGAATAAAGATTGCATTTTCGACTTTGTTTTTTTTTTGTTATTGAGAATTAAAATTCAGCTGAAAAATTCCTGTACGCGAGCAGAGCTCCTTACATAAACGGTCAGCTGTGCAGTGGGGTGCACAGAGATCCTCAAATTGAACGATAAATAGGCACTAGGTTACCTCATATAAATCGTACAGAAGAAGATTATAACATTCGAGTATGTAACCATCCTGCGCGATGTTTTGTAAGAAAAATCGTAAATTAAACATTATACCTACCTTGTCATTAAAACGCATATCAGCATATTGAAAACTGTCTCATAGAATTTTCGAGTAGAAAGGATCAATATTTCCTTTAACCCTTCGTCTTCACAAATAATTAATAAATAATAGCACATATAAACAATGTTTATACAAATTTCATACACCCACCGTAATCGCCCCGTCTGCGAAAAATTACATACGCATCAAGTATTCTTGAGGTGCCACTAAATGTGGTTGAACGGTCTTGCATGAACCATATATTGTAGATTTTCCACAAATTATAGATTAATGTATATTACACAATTCATATACATACACATAAAATAAATAATGAGGAAACCAAAAGAAACTACAAAAAATTGTTTAGATTGCTACTCGAAGGATTGATTAAGGTATCATTTTATGGAGTAATGATTAATAATACAAAATAATGTACACGCAAATAAAAAAATTAAATTTATCGTATTGAATAATTCTTTTAAGTTTTCGATTTCCTTATCGAAATGATACTATTCTTGCAAGATAGTTCTAGCTATCTTTAAACGCATCTGGTGAGCAGTCTGTTCGTTTTCTCAATAGGCATAACGATATGCTTTAGAAGGAACACCTCAGATATTGTGACTGGCCCTGGCTAATTTCGATAAAATTATGCAAAGAAAACGAAAGTGTTGGCGAAGGAATTCGCAAATTTTTTTCTGAATGAAGTCTCTACTACTACATTTGTTCAACCGTTTCGCGGAGAGACGCGTTCGCGATAAATCGTATCAACGAGAGCCGTAAATTCTCGTTACGATTTCGGTAATCGACGCCACGAAACACGTGTAATGTGTATAGCGTGTACAGTGCTTCTTGTCTGTATCATACTTATTATCTACTTGGTTTGCAAGAGAACAGGTACCGTATTGAACACTTTCTGTAATATGAAACAACTGTTATTTTTGTTACGATTTTTTTATGAACAGTCCAGACACTCGCGTTGCGTGTGTGATGTTTCTGTGGAGACCCGCAGGTGGTACGATCGTTGTGCGTGTGTGAAATTTTTATTTATGGAGCCAAAGGATTAGAGGAAACGTTAATCGTCACTACTCGAAAATTTCATTAGACGGTTTTTGATGTGTTGTTATGTATATCAATGAGTACGCAAGTTTAATGTTTAATCTACGACTTCTCTTAAAAAACGTCACGCAGGATGGTTTATGTTTCTGAATGTTATAGTTTTCTTCTGTACAACTTGTACGAGGTAAGTTATTACCCATGTGTTGTTCTGTTTGAGGATCCCCGTGCACTCACACTACTCAGGTTGACTTACTTTCGTTTATGCAAGGACGTCTACACACGCTCAGTGATATTTCGGTGAATTTTTAGTTGTCAATAATTAAAAAATAAAACCAAAAACACAGTTTTTGTATTCTTGATTTTCATCTTACTTTAGATTTAAGAATCGCCCCTTATGTTTTTTTATACCTGTAGCTGAACACTCTGTATCGGTGATAACTTTTCAAAATGTGTTGTTTAAATTTTCATTATAGGCCCAGATAAAAAAGTTGTAAAAAGTAACCTGTACATTGTTCTTCCGATTTGTGTTCCGTGATTCCGATCATTTGCATTTGTACTCTTTCCCGCGGTCACGTGACGGTTTTTATGTCGGTCTTTGTTATGTGTTTCGGAACAGCAGCTAGCAACAGATTTTGTTAACTTTATGAAATGCTACATAACGCAACGCTCTGAAACGAAGTTGAGAATGTGCAGATACTAATACTGTAATATAAGGTGTTTTTAGGTCACTAATATTTTCAGACCGTACAGGATGTAAAGAGAATAAGTATAAAGAGGATTGCAGCGTGATTATATACCTTTGGATGAGTAGAAATTTTCAAAATAAAATTTGTACAAAAACGACTTTGACCTTAAAATTCAAGGTCAAGCCTTTTTATTGCAACATATTACATTCATCACAAGGAATAAAAGTCTCAAAGAAACCATAGGTCATAACATGTTCCTAACATGTTTATATTTCAGCGACTATGTTAACAATTTAGTGATAAGAATTAATAGTATGATATGTAAATCCATATTAAAGATCAAACCGGCTTCAAAATCCTAAAGAAGAACAGGATAATTATCGTCCTTGCTTATGCATATTTACTAATGAATTTCTATAGAATATATATATAATGGAATAGAGGAAATTTATAGTTTTATAAAATTCGCCGCGTTCAAGAATTTCAAATAGTTATCTCACTCACTTATCACAAATTTTTGCCATTGAATGTTACTTAAATTGAAACTATGTTTCTTGTGCAGTGTGATGAACGTAATATCAGTCTGAATCAACAAATCTATATCCTGAATCAACAAATGGATCTGTACTCCCGAAAAATCGCATGAAATAATTTGAAAGATTTAATCCAAAATAGACAGGGATTATGTGCCTACATTACATATATTTTGAGTTGCACAAATGAAATATCAAATTGAATGCGATTTTTATTATTTGCCGTGAAGAGTTATACATAATTTTGGGGAAAACCTTGACTAAAATAAGAAGTGCGAGTTTGGGACAGTTTAGAATGTAAACACATCGTGAATAAAGCCAATTTAAAAATTATTAGCAATTATTCTTTTGGAAAAAAGGTATTATTTCCGAACCATGGTTTCTTCATTTCACGTGGTGAGCAAAATACTAGATGGAGTATACAAAAAACATGTTCTACAGAACTTAAGACCCGTCAAAAATGCAAAACAAATAAATGCCACATCACCGTTCGTGCTATAGCATTAACGTTTCGAACATGTTAAATGTTGAGAATTCGAATATCAAAAATTTAACGGAAGGGAACTCATTTTACGCGGTCTGTGCGTATTACAAATAACATCGTCTAAGTCTGCCAAGATCTGGAGGAGAACGAGGGACCGCACCGGGTGAGACGTACCATTCTGATTTGAGCCGAAAAATGAGCACACCATCGACTGGTGTAGCCAATTATTTTATATTATTTAAAGATTTCTTTAGATACTGTTACGTCTATGTTCTAGAAACGATATGTTGAATAACCTTACGAAATTTTATGCCGAGATTGAAGTCAGTAATTATACAACAAGAAGATTGAGATCTGATGATGGACTGCAATTTTGCAACTAGTGCATAAGGCAATTCTTGTTGAATAAGGGAATCAATCATGAAGTCTCAATCCCAAGGATGCCTGAATAGAATGGTTTTATCGAGAGACAGAATCGGACAATAATCGAAAGTGTCAAAGCTATGTTGCAAGACAGGCACGCGAATCAGTAAATTTTGTTCGGCTTTACTTTGACATTGCCGTTAGACCCGTATTGCCGGTGCATCAAAACTGAGCATCTATACGTAGGTAATATTGTATACATACAGAGTTGACGATCAAGACTCTTCTTCCTATCGGATTGAACACTTTAATCAACTACCTGGTATTCCAATGAATTCTTCTCCCGTTTCGAGCGTGTGCCCTTTGCAATATAAACATAATTGAGTTTTACCAAAACCAACCAAAAGTGTTTTGGAGATTGTATGATTTTTCAGATATATCGCCATGTGTGTTGCTTCAGCACATAAGTATGTAGCGAGGTAAATTAGATGACGCGTATGTGAGTGGTCAAATGGAAAAATCTTTATTTAGTTAGTCGTCTTTCGACACTTTCGCGTTGTGCGTCGTTTGTCTATAATTGCTACCGTCCGAAGGATACTGATCGTAGCGCATTGATTGTAGAACACTCCTCGATGAGCACTGACTGCCAGTCTGGATCCGTTTCCTTGTATGCTCCTTGTCACCTATGAGTCATTCTCGCTCGAGGTCGAGGTGACGTTTATGCGTTTGACTTTGTTTAGTCGCTTTGTTGTTAGCGATTAGACGGTTACCGGTAGACGGTGTCCTTGGTGGGATTCAAACGATAGGTCAACGGTAGCGTGCCGCTACAGGGCCTACAGACATACGGTAATAATAGTTTCGAAGGGAATATCGACATCGTTTAGAAAGTACATCGGCCTATAGACGGTGGGCAAGTCCGGTGGACGCTCTTTTTTCGGAGGAGGACTAGCCTCGCCCTCTGCCACTCTTGGAGGTAAGCACCAACCTTGCGAATAGGTGCACGAATTGAGGGTCCTCCATTCCATATGTTACGCCGCGTGGTTCACATCAAACCGTCTTTCTCAACCGTCATTCCAAAAAATAGAGTACATTTAATTACAAATTGACGACACGACATAGTTTGCATCTCGCACAATACAATGTCAGTTTCCAACGGTTCCTATGTCCTACAATGTCACCTAAAAGATCTTCTTACTACATTTTTAAATACCTACATTGTTGCGGGACATAGCCGATGTCACGCTTCGAAATATATCGATACCTCGTGAGAAAGTTCGTTACCATTCGAGAAGCCTGATGAGTCAATCATAGAAACTTCTCGATGCTGGATCATTCGATACATCACGTGACTAAGTTTCCACGGTTACGAAAGACAAAGGACATAGGAACCAAGAGCGTCAAAATCAGTTCAGTTCTGTCTGAACCTTCAAGAGGCACATATCGAAAACGCACGCAATCTCTAAGTACAGTAAAGGCGAATAGATCAAAGAGTTCAACTCTACTTCTAACACACATTAAATTGTATCATCGTGACGATAATAAGTAATTGCCATTACTTTTGGAATTGTTGGAAATACATATATTGATATTGTTAATCAGTGTCATAATCATTATAACCACCCTTAATATCCGAAAAGAATTAAGGGAACGATTGTGTTCGTGGCGTCGATTGTCAATATCGTAACGAGAATTTACACCTCTCGTTGGCGCGTTTATTCGAAATCGCGTCTCTCCGCGAACGGTCGTAACACCATAATCACAGCCCATATTTGGGTCGAATCCTCATTTAGATCCCAGATCACGCACAGAGGCGCCATCTTCTTGGTTGTTTCGCGAAATTGCCTCTCCAAGACCCGCAGATCCTTCCGCCAATCCATAACCTCCCGTGAGAAAGGCACCAGAATGGAAGTGGCTAAACGTCCCGGAACAGCCCTGGGTCCATTCCGTCTATCGCCTGGGGTGTCCATGGAAAAGCTTCCAACACAACCTACATGCGCCGTCAAGGATAGCGCTCGACCGACTGGATAAAATACGAGCAGGTCCGAACGTTCACACCCTTGATCTCTTGCTGCAAGGCTTGCGGAGCTGCTGATATTACCGCCGAACTAAGGACGCAGTGCGCCCGGGCTCAGCCATATCAGGGGTCTATCAGTGTATAGGGACATACGTTAGGCGTGGACGGCGGCATGGAGGCGTCTCAGAGTGCTTCTATGCTCGCGCGGAGGCTCTCCGCCTCTTCGTCTACACCCAGCACCTCCTCACGGACATCCCATCACCAAACAGCATCAATAGCAGCCGCCCGGCGGAGATCAGCATCATTGTTGTTCTTCGTGGCAGGTGTGCATGTCTGCCCATGGTACGACGGTGGTTCTCGTCGGCAAGCCAGCCCGAGCCAGGAAACACCCCTCATATCCATAAGGATGGATAGATGATCCAAAACTCCGAGATGGTTTCCTCTTGTTCGGCCACTCTGCAGCTCGAGATTCGCTTGTAAACGTCGGAGGTGAATCGTCATGATGTCAACGGCGGAGCATCTCCTCCACCTGACGCAGGTTTCCGTCGAACTCCGTGCCCTCTAAGGAGAGGCTCTAAGGAACATGAGCCCACCTGAAAGCGGGCAGCCACGAGCATCCACAGATAAACCGGCCTGAGGTTCTGGTATTCGATAGAGTGAAAACCACGACGACAATCTGCCTGCAGTGGTAGCTCCTTACGCATCCACCAACCTCGTCTAGGAACTTTTTAAACATTATGAGTCTGCTGTTGGACGAGACGCACACACCTTCTACCATTATTTCCCGCGACAAACCCTCTGTCTCACTCAAGTGGAGTGCTTAAAGCACGGACATCTGGCACTGAAGCCCATATTGTCATGTCTGAGCCATCCAAGTTCATAGTATAATCAGTGCCACCGTGGACCCGGAATGGTTTGGTCATCACGGGCAGGGCATCCCTCATCTTTCTCATTGTTTAGAAGAGCGGAGCCTGCGCCCGCCTTGGGCGTCCCAGATTAGCCTGGAGGAGATGCGTAACAAATTTAGACAATCACATCCATGGTCTTTTCCAGGCCATCTATCTTCGCTGCGGTGGCACCCTCCGCAAGATATTTGAGGCGGCGGCTGGCTCTTTGGCCCGTAGATCCTTTTTCTTCTAGAAGATAAACGCGGACTCCCCCCATCCGGTGGCCTGCAGATGCCCCAAGCTTCTCAAATATTGGCAAAGGGGCGGAGACAGGACATACCCTTCATATTGTCATCAAAGCTGTACTTACGATACAGGTAATCCCGATACACTGACGAGGTGCATATTCGCCTTACATGCGCCAAGTCGGGGCACTTTCAGGATCAGTGACCTAACGCCTCGACCCTCGCAGTTGATCATCCTAGAGCCAGCCTACACTTGCTCAGTAACGTGCGTGTCACGTCTATCTCACATGCCGGAATCTAACTCACACAATCGCAAAGCCAGATCGTGAGAACTTAATCTTCCCAATCCAAAACTCGATAATTCGTAAACGTATTCGTAAACACATTGATGCCCATCACGCTCGGCTTCGTTATCTTATTGAACGTGGACACCCTTATGACAGTTGGGTCCAACGCTCCCGGTGACGATTTTCTTCGCTGATGGTGACCATGCTTGCGATATTGATGACAGCGATCAAAATTGTTTTCCTCGCCGACGTCAACACTGCCTTGTAAATAACTTTTGCCCCATCCGCCAATGTCAGTGTAACCACTGACATGCAGAGACTTTATTGAATTTTATGCTTCAAAATCTCTTTTACATCTGACTTTTCTTTTCTTGCTCTTACAATAGGTCCTTGCGACTTTCCGTTTTAATGTGTCCTGAGCGCACTTTTTTTGAAGAGGTAGTGCTAGACAAGAATCCATTTCCAAATCGATTTGATGCGTATTGCAACTTTCCTAAGTAATTTGGATTTGGATCAATTTAGAGATTAATAGAAAGAGGTAACTCCCTCTTCATAAATAGTACTCTGTTTTCTTTTGCTATTATTATTAACAATCATGCGAAACTTCCAATTTTTTTTCAATTAATATACGTTAAATTTCCATTACTTAAACTTTCAACTATATGGAAATTTTTTACAGTCACTAAACGAACTACATTGTTGGTGGTACGCACCGTCTGATGGAATATTCGAGTGTGAGTAACCGGTGGAAGCACCTGCGTGAACATGTTAAAGTCATCGCCACACGCCCTGCTAGTGTATTATCTTTACTATCCGCGGAATGATTTGTAACTAGGATTCTAGACTGAAGTTCTTCTAATCATTGATAAAATTGTGAAATACTTTCGTTAAGTATTTGTCCGATAAAATTTAATTCCTCCATTAATTAAGATAATGATTTCCTATCATCACACAAGCTTAATAATACATCGGAGATTTCCCCCGACGTCGTAAGGTTGCAAAGAATATCGATTTGGTCTCTAGCTTTTCTCACTATTTTATTTTTCACAAATAGTAACAATAGCTTTTGCGAAGGTCTCGTCAATTCGAATATAAAATCTACTTGTTTGATAAGCGATCGTAACCTCATCCTATCTCCGTCAAAAACATTATGCAAAAGCTCGATTAAATGATAGGAACGTAGGAATTTTTCGAAATTGAGTGAATTCTGAAATTCAGTACTCACGGTGCGACCGTATGAATGTTTCCTGTTTTAGAAAAAAAAAAAAAAAAAAAAAATACAGCAATCTCCACACACGTAGATCCAATAAATACGACCAATGGGTTGTGGATGAACTACGGTGTGAGACTTTTATTTCTTATTACGATATAACCAATCTAAATGGGAGACCCTCCTCAGTGAGAAAATCAATCATTGTCCGAAAGTAGTTGAATAGAAAGTAGTCGAAGGAATCCGCTTCTGACACCAAGCGGTGTTGAATTCCGGATGCTGCAAATTTGACAACGCACGTTGGAAAGTTAGAGGTTCTATTCGATTTTGAAAAAAATATCTGAAGTCCTCACGGTTCGCCAGAAAGCCGTTAATGGCCACTTCTGCCGTTTCTGCTGCTTGGTGGTATTCCAACTGCACGATAGTACTCTCTAAAAAATTCTCTCTTGGTCTATCATGGAGAAGTGGTAGGTCCTTACGTTTGTAACGATGTTTTTACCTTCAAGGGACCCGCCTGTGTAAAACATGGGGGCGGTGTTACATATCACGACTCCTCCAGAGCCGTCGTCTCCTCAACTGTAGGTTTTAAAACACGCTCATCCAATTGTTTCTCAACATACGTTGTGTAGATGACTTACACTGTCGGTTATAAGTATTAGGATATGTTACGGTGTGTGTCCCACACCGCTGTGCCATACGGTCAAGATAGTCGGCAGATGTGCAAGATCCTTTTTTTAGAGCGGACAATAAATCTAAGGATCTATCATCCACATCCGTTTTATCACCTAGGACGGTCAAGTAATTCGGGTACATTTTTTAACAGGCATGCTGTAAAACTATCTTAGATTTATTGCTCGTTCTGGACACAAATTGCAATGACTGGGTTTTCCCAAAAATTAGTCCCCAACGGACACCGAAGGGTGAGGGTCGTCCATCACCTACTCACACCCGAAACCTCCTCGGTTTATCCAATCGTCGTCAAAACGGTCTCCCTCACTTTCTACCGATAATTGTCTTCAGCAAATCTGCTTTTCCGCCTCTTCCTAGATACACCCAGGAATAGTGTCCACCCCCTATAAAAGTGCAGCCAACAGGCACTTAGGTTTAGAAATCATACGATCGACAGACAGTAGTATCAAATCATAACTCAAACCACATTCATCAATCGATCCGAAAATAACTGCGTGACTGCGGTCACGGTGGCATCCGGGCAAGTGAGTGCGTTGACCGTCAGGGGGCAATGGAACACAGCTCGCACCAAAACAAAATGGCGCCAAGCCGAAGAGCAGGAACACACATAATCAAAAATGTTATAAATGTGGAAAAATGGGCTACATTTCGTATCAATGTCCAGGTGAAAGAGGAGAGGAAGAGAAGAAACCCAAGGAAAAGGAGAGGAAGAAAGCAGAAGACCAGTCAAGATTCAAGGGTTTCATCACAACGTTAGCTATGTCTTCCGTAAGATGTTTGGAAAGGGATAAAACCAGCTATCTTGATTCATGTGCGTCAAATCATATGACGCCAGACAGGTACCGCTTTGTGGACTTTGTATCTACAACTGGACATATCAGAATTGGTAAAGGGCGTCTGGAAGTAAAGGGAAGGGGAACAATCCTCGTGAAAGTGGCTGAGTCTTGTGGGGGCTGGACTTTTTCTCTGTCAGATGTCCTGTGGGTACCGGAGATAGATGTAAACCAAATTTCAATCAGACAGTTGGCAAAGAAGGGTGTCACAATAGCGTGTAAAAGGGACGAGGCTATTGGGACACATGAGGATGGCGACGTTGTGTTTAACTCAAAGGTGGAGAGTGACGTGTATTATTTGGAGACTATCCCCGACGAAAGATGTGTTGCGAACGTCTCTGCGAAAGAAGTGTGGGACATAGTGCTAAGACCTGAAAATACAAATGTCATCGATTGTAAATGGGTTCTTACCGTAAAAAGGGACTCCGATAGATATAAGGCTAGACTTGTAGCTCGGGGATTCAGGCAGAGACCGGGAGTAGACTTTAGAGAGACCTTTAGCCCAATCGTAAAGCGCAGAACATTGAGAATTTTACTAGCCCTGTGTGCTGAGAATGAGTGGAGGTACGAGCACATCGACGTGGAGTGTGCATACCTCAACAGTCCTCTGGACGAAGACATATATATGGAACAACCTGAATTATTCGAAATTCCAGGAAAGGACAGGGCTCAGTATGTATGTAAGAAAAGTTTGTATGGGCTGAAACAAGCCGGATGAATGTGGTTCAGGCATATTACTAATATCCTGAAAGGTATGAGAATCTGAACCCATGCGTGAATGATCCGTGCGTGTATGAGAATGAAACCAAGGATATGATTGTAGCGGTGTATGTGGATGATATTCTTGTATTTGGAACGAGTACGATAATTAGTGCGATAGTTTTAAGGTTAACATTAAGGGAAAGTTGGATGTTAGAATGTTAGGTACCGACACACAATTTCTGTCAGTTCGTCTGAGTAAGCCAAATAGTACCACCGTCGTGTTTGACCAATCAATGCAAATAACTCAAATGTTGGATTTATTTAAAATTACTAGCGATACTGTAGTGTCAACACCACTGGATAAAGAATGTGAAGCAGGTGTTGATATAGAGCGTGACGAACCTTTTGACAAGAAATTGTACGAACAAGCTGTCGGACACATAATGTATGCGGCTACCGTAAGTCGTCCTGATGTAGCGTGCGCAATAGGGAAGCTAAGTCAGAATTGTGCAAACCCTACTGTGTCCGACTGGAAGGCAGTGAAGCGCGTATTTAGGTATCTACTAAAAACTAAGGACTTAAAGCTGATATACCAAAGACTTGCTGTTGTTGATGTTTGATCGATGTTGTTTACATGAGCAGTAGGGCAGAGTATTTTAATACATACATTTTGAGGCAATGACCGATATAGGTATTTAATAATGTTACATTTATATAGTACATATATGGTTCCTAATCCTAAGACTAAGTATCCTGATGTTTGTAGTACAGATATACCGTTTCTCTGGAGTGATTTTACGAGTCGTTCAAATTGTAAAGTATTGATTTGTATTTGTAGCGTGTTGAGGTTGGTTTTGTTGCGATTGAAGTTATTGGTTACCTTTGGGGCGGTCTCTGATAATTTCTCTAGCGCTGGAATGTTTATTTTTTCGAAACTGTATGTAATATTTTTAATTTTCGTTTCATAAGATATTGTTTTGTGTGATCCTCCTATTCTCATAATATTGCGGTCGTATATGATTATACATCCCGTTTCACTATTAATGCTTGGTTGTTCGATTTCTAAAGCTTTCTGTGTTTTACATAATGCATCGATTTGCATTTTTTTGTAGGAATAATAATATAGTGGTTTTCGGTTTGTAACGGTACGAACGTCAACTCTTTCAATTTGAAAACGGCAGTTCCGCAAGTCTTGACTATATGTTGATTATTGATTAATTCGATTCTACAATCGGGTGAATTGGTTCTGTTGTGACTTGGTTGAGTTCTTTTACAAATGTGGATGATTGCCGTTCGTTTACAATATTTGTTTACGTAATGGTTGTCGATAAAGATGTATTATTCCGAATTAGTTAATATTAGGTCAGTTTCTACTATAGAGTTTTGTTTGGAGGGTATCGGGTAGATTTTCGTCATTTTCCATTCGTTTTTTTTCCAGAAGCGGCACAGTTATAGTACGTATAAGTTTATCATTATTTATCTTTACTTTTCGTTTACTTAGGTCTAGAGTTAGTTGAAAGTTTTGAACTGAAGGTGCTTCTAAGAATTGTTTAGGTTCTATGATTCGAGAGTTTATAATTCCCTGCTTTCCTAACATGACTGTGTTAATAATTTCGTCGACGTTAATATGAAGTTCCGATATGGTGGATTCGGTTTGGATTAGTAAACAGACCATTATTTCGGTCCTCTCATTGCGAGTTTCGATCTCGCGTATGTCGTTGGTGAGCTTCTCGAATTGATAGTCTAGTACGAGTTTGATAAGTGCAGTTTGATTAGTAAGGATCGTTTTCATTTTGTTGTTGGAATCGAACAACGCGTCGATGTTTTTGTTAATGAGTTCTAGATATTTTTCGTCAAAGGTTCCGACTAAACTTTTAGATATCGAGCCTATGATGTTGAGCAATCCGCGCTTGCTCCTATAATGCAATAACAGCTTGAGTTGTTGCGTCAGGGTTTGGAGATTTTATACTTTATTTTTAAGTTCTTAATTTCCGGTTTGTGAGCGGAAGGTGGTTTGCATTGACGGTTTAGTAGATCGATTACATGTTGTAGTTTGCTGCTCCGATCAATCGGATCGTTTAGGTCTATTATAAGGGTGATATCTACCTGCTCGTTGTACAAATAACAGTTGTCGATATGTTCTAGGAAAACATTAGTATGATTTAGTGGTCTTACTACTAGATCGCTCCTGATGTATTCGAGAATCAGAATTATGATCCTACTATGGTTTTCTTCCTGAAAAATGAGATTTTGGTCTGTTACCGTGGATTCTTTGCGTTTCATCGTTCGAGTATTTGGTAAGATAGGTGGGTGGATTGGACGAGAGGATTTCTGCTGATCCTAGCTATTCGTGATCTAGTTTGTTAGTTTTGCGATCGTTATGTACCCATATTTTATCCTTTACTTGAAATATGGTTTGTGTTTTAAAAATTTTTCGCATTTGGTCTTTTTGATATCGCTTTTTGTTTGACTCGGTGATTTGTCTTGATTTGGTTGTATAGGCGTTATGTCGATTTTTCCAAAGTTTAAACAATTGTTCTTTAGTTAGGTTGGGGGTGGTTGATATTGAAGATGGCATGTTAGCTTGTCGTCCGAATGTCAGTTCGAATAGGGTATGTCCGGTCGTTTCGTGTACTGAAGTATTATATCCCATACAAATCAGTTTCAAATTTTCGTCCCAGTCGTTTTGTCTGTCGGCCGTGGAAGTTCGGATAAGATCTTTTACTATGGCGTGTGTTTGTTCAAGGCATCCGTTAGATCGTGGATGGAAAGATGTCGGATTTTGAAGGCTTGTTCGAATGTGTCCATCAGTTTACATACGAAATTTCGTCCCATATCAGTGAGGATACTTTTAGGTGCAGAAAATATGTATACATAGTTGTCCAGAAGTTCGTTAATGATCGAGTTGGCCGTTTGGCCTTTAGAGGTATGAGAACGAGGTATTTGGTCAATTGATCTTGGATAGACAGTATAAATTGGTTATTTTGTTTGGTTTTTGTGAGAGGTCTGAATATGTCCATTGAGATTTTATCGTTAGGGTTAACGGGTGTGTCGGTTATTACGGGTTGCTCCTTAGCTGTGATGAGGTTTAGTTTTTTCCTGTTGGCAAGTTTCGCAGTCTCGTATGAATTCCGTGACGTCTTGTTCTAGGTTTGTCCAGTGATGGTGTTCTTGTATTCGTTTCACGGTGCGGTGTATACCTAAGTGTCCTACTACTTCGTTGTGGTTTTCGCACAGTATGGTTTGTTTTTGTTCATTATCGTAATCTATCGGGTCTTGTCCAAATATCAGTTTAATTTGAGAGAATTTCGTTGTTAGGAATCTTAGCATGAGTTGAATATTTACCTTTTCTAACGTGGTGAGGCTGTTGTCGTTTATTTCTATTCGTTTAGTGCAGTTTTTAAGTTAGTTGATATAACCAGTGTTGTTCGTTAAAGTCTCCTAGCTCGGTTCTTGTAATTTGTTCGAAGTGTGGTCTGTTAGGTTTTTGAGTTATTGGAGCGGGGGTGATATTAGTTTTCCAGACGATATATTCGTCGTAATAGTTTGGGCCGTCCGGATACGGATGGAGTTTCTTCACTGGTGATAGGATACAATCGAGATAGAGCATCTGCAGCTGTATTTTCTTTTCCTTTTTCGTATTCGATTTCATAGTCGTACTCTTCGAGTCTCAACCGCCATCGTATGAGTCTTTATGAGGGGTCTTTCACGTCTTTTAACCATTTCAAAGCTTGATGATCGGTTTGAATTTTAAATTTTCTACCAAGTAGATACTGTCTTAATCTTTTGATTGACCATACTATTGCTAGTAACTCTTTCTCCATTGTGGAATAGTTTTTCTCAGGAGGGTTCAGGGTTCGGCATATGTAACAACATGGGTGTCCGTTTTGGGAGAGTATCGCTCCTAATCCTTCGTTACTTGCGTCTGTTGTCAATGTGAATGTTTTGTCAAAGTCTGGGTATTGTAGTACAGGGGTTTCACAGAGGTTTTGTTTTAGCGTGTTAAATGCAAGTTGTTGTTTATCAGTCCAGTGGAATGGGGTGTCTTTCTTTGTGAGGTCGGTTAGTGATTGCGCGATTTTGGAAAAGTTGCGTATAAACTTTCTGTAGTATCCAACGAGTCCTAAGAATGATTTTATGTGAGTCGCGGTTTTTGGTGTTTTAAAATCTTTCACGGTTTGAATCTTTATGGGATTAGGTTTTACTCCTTCCTTTGTTATTACGTGACCTAGATATTCTATTTCTGGTTTTAAAAATTCGCATTTGTCCGGTTGTATGTTCAATCCTAGATTTTGTAATCGGTCTAGTACAATAGCTAAGTTGCGGTTATGTTCTCGGATGGTGCTTCCAAATATTACAATGTCGTCTAAGTATGTGAAACAATTATTTCCCACTAATCCTCGTAACGCGGTATCCATCATGCGTTGGAACGTTGCCGGTGCGTTCTTAAGACCAAAGGGCATGCGATTATAGTGAAAATGACCTTGTGGAGTTGAGAAGGCTGTATATTTTTTAGAATTTTGTTCCATGGGTATTTGGTGAAATCCTGACGAGAGGTCTAGGGCTGAGAAAAATTTAGCTTTGCCTAAATGATCGAGTATTTCTTTCGAATTTGATTGAGGGTATGGGCCTTGGTCTGTTTGTTCGTTTAATTTTCTGAAGTCTATGACAATTCACCATTTCTGTTTGCCTGATGCGTCCAACTTCTTTAGAACTACCCAAACTGGTGCATTATATGGACTATCTGATGGTTCAACGATTTGTTTGTTTATTATGTCGTTGATTTGGGTCTCAGTTTCTTTCTTATGACATTCGGGAGGTCTGTAAGATTTGACGTTTATAGGGTTGTCTGTTTTGAGTGTGATTGTGTGTTCGGCTAGGTTCGTGCATGGTAGTGAGTCTGTTTCCATATTAAAAACGTCTAAGGTAATTGATGAGAATATTCTCAAGAGGTTCTCGAAGTTCTGGATCAATATGTTTGGTACGAATTATTCGTGCAAATTTGTTAATTCGACTTTTTATTTTACTATTTTAGTTTATCGGGTTTTTCGATTTCGTTCGTAATATGACAGATTCGCTTACCAGTGTTGATAAAGCATATTGATGTGGGCTTTCCTTCAATGTATTGGGTTGAGATTAGTGTTTAGCCTGGTCCGATCTTGTTATCGGTGTTCTGGAATGGTAGTATGCTATCGTCTAAGATTAGTTTATCGTTAGTGACGTTGTACTGGTACTTAGAAAGGAATGGGAGTCCGATTATTCCATCTTCGATTAGGGGAAAGTTGTCAGGGATTACATGGAATTGGTAGTTTTTCTTGAGCATGTTTAGGTTGCAAATTTTGTTAATAGTGTGTTTGTCTTTTTCCATTAGAAAGGTTTTTGGATTAGATGTTTGGACGTTTAGTGAGGCTTTTTTCTTTATGAGGTTAATTCCTGTTCCGGTATCGATGAGGAATCTGGCCCTTTCAACGTCTCTTCGTTATAGTATGATTCATAGCAATCTTCCGGCGGTGGTGCAGTTGACCCTGGGTAAATTTCCTCTGGATCCTCCGTCGTTTGGTTGACTCGAGGTGGAATCTTTCCTTGATTGGCAAACGGAAAATGTTGAGCGTAGCAGTTTTCGGCTGTGTGTCCGATTCGTGAACACTTGGAACAATTTGGCTTCATGCTGTTGGCTAGTGATTGAGTAAAATTTCGTGTTAGTCGCGGATCCGCGGTAATTTGCCTAGGTATTGGTATGGTGTTGTGAGGTTGGTTCTTCGGGGGTTGGTGATACGATTTGTTTCTCGTAACCATTGTTCCCTCTCGGCTGCCAGTTGTTGTGCATAGTTCAGGTTCTTTGGGTGTGACCATCTGTCCTATTTCGTATCGTAGGTTGAGTAGGTACGTCTTAAGTGCTTCGCGTTCTTCGATATCCATGGCTACGCGTTCTTCTGTTGGCGTGCGATTTTCGTTTTGAACTGCGTAATTCACTTCATTAAGCTGTCGCCGAAATCTGGAGTTAAAAGATTGCATGCTTTCTGTTGCTCCTTGTTTTACATTTTCTAATTTGTCTCTGCAATTGCCAATAGTGGTCGGGGCAGATACGTGTTGTCTTAAACATGAATATAAGTCTTTGAATGAGTTAAGTTTTAGATGTCGTATGTTTCTTTTCCCGTCAATAGTTATCTTTTCGACGAGTATGAGTTCCAGTAACATCTCTGTGTCACCTGTCTTGCACCTGGCTTTTGCTTTGCGGATCGATACGGTAAAGAATCGATGTAACGCACAACACGATACTTTTCGTCATTGGCTTATGGATTTCCCTTTCATGGTTATTCGACTTCTGGGTGCCGCTGAGGAGGCTGCTTGAGCTCGACGAGGTGGCCATGGTGATGTGTATTCGAACTAGGTATTCTCGAATAACCGCACGGCCCGCGATTTCACGTTATTTGTCACGTTGGAGGTGGCGAGGGAGAGAGACGAGTTTATTCATCGCGAGCGACTTCGATGATACAAGTGACTGGAGCTTATCCTTGAATGCCAGAGCGACGTCGTATCGCAAATCGAGTATGTGTTGAACGTGATTTTTGAAATGAACTCCGCATCTTTGATCAGTTGCCGAGATGTAGATGATTAGCGGTTCTTCGTCGTGTGTCCAGACAGGATCGAGTTTCGATAGTAACTCCGTTGTGATGGCGAGAAATGTACTTCCGCGTGATTGAGAGGCTTAGATTCCACCCGATTGCGCATCCGAAGAGCGGTTTTTGAAGACGAAGTTCGAAGCAGACGTGCTGTGTAAGCTTGATATTAACGGCACACAGCAACGCGAGTGTGGATTTCGCGATCCATGATACAACGAATGAGGCACGCAATTGGCGTTGCGACTAATCTAGTTGGATATTCATCATTAGTTGAACTGCTGAATGATCTATAGGCTGGACCGTGATCGCCTGGATCGTGTTGACGTGGTAGCGACTTTCGCCCTTTAACACCGCGATCCTCGGTGAGTGTTGACGACGTTCTCCGTTAGGGAGGTGACGATACCGGCATCGCCAAACATTTTTATAGGTGTAAATTGGATGGGCAGTAAGTTACGGTCCTGGAAATGTCGATCGACCAGCGTAGAGACGTTATTATACCTGTTCTTGCTGCCACCCGAGTTCAGCATCATCGGATTGTCTGGGATCTCGTCGTGATTAAAGTGTGGTCGATTGCCTGATGATAGTTCCACGAGTATACAATAATATAATATAATATAATATAATATAATATAATATAATATAATATAATATAATATAATATAACATAATATAATATAATATAATATAATATAATATAATATAATATAATATAGTATAATATAATATAATATAGTATAATATAATATAATATAATATAATATAATACAATATAATATAATATAATATAATATAATATAGTATAATATAATATAATATAGTATGATATAATATAATATAATATAATACAATATAATATAATATAATATAATATAATATAATATAATATAATATAATATAATATAATATATTATAATATAATATAATATAATATAATATAATATGATAGAATATAATATAATATAATATAATATAATAGAAAATAATATGATATAATATAATATAATATAATATAATACAATATAATATAATATAATATTATGAAATATAAAACAATATAATATAATATAATATAATATAATATAATATCATATAATATAATGTAATATAATACAATATAATATAATATAATATAATGTAATATAATATAATATAATATAATATAATATAATATAATATAATATAGTATAATATAATATAATATAATATAATAGAATATAATATGATAGAATATAATGTAATATAATACAATATAATATAATATAATATAATGTAATATAATATAATATGATAGAATATAATGTAATATAATATAATATAATATCATATAATATAATCTCATATAATATAATATAATATGATATAACATAATATAACATAATATAATATGATATAACACAATATAATAAAATATAATACAATATAATATAATATAATACAATATAATATAATATAATATAATATAATATAATATAATATAATATAATATAATATAATATAATATAATATAATATAATATAATATAATATAATATAATATAATATAGTATAATATAATATAATATAATATAATAGAATATAATATGATAGAATATAATGTAATATAATACAATATAATATAATATAACTTAATGTAATATAATATAATATGATAGAACATAATGTAATATAATATAATATAATATCATATAATATAATATAATCTCATATAATATAATATAATATGATATAACATAATATAACATAATATAATATGATATATCATAATATAACATAATATAATATGATATAACATAATATAATAACATATAATACAATATAATATAATATAATATAATATAATATAATATAATATAATATAATATAATATAATATAATATAATATAATATAATATAATATAATATAATATAATA
>JACXII010000074.1:0-58589 GCA_014737395.1 Bombus waltoni | reverse complement strand
GATATATATCCATTGGACTCATATGCTTGTATCTGGCTAATAAGATAGGACTTTCAAAATTATGTATTCATATATTTTGCTGTAAAATTAAGAAAAACACCATTAGAAACGCGCCTAACGTTACTACTGCAACACCCTCTGCCCCTATAAACATTTTTGCACCGACATTACCTGTACAAAATACAACAGAAGTAGAATCAAGAGTAATTTTTGAATTATCAACACCACCCAAAGCCAAATTTCATCCATCGATTCTGAAAAAACGCAAGAACTTAGATGACTAAGTTCACTCTACGAAGGGGGAGTGTAACGTCCAGAAAGATCTCACTGACGCCACCGAGAGATAAGCATCTGCTGACTTCCACACCACCCGAGAGCTAGGAATATGCTGACTTCCACACCACCCGAGAGCTAGGAATATGCTGACTTCCGGATATGCCGATAACACTTAAGTATGCGATAGCGATGGGAATAAAACAGTAAGCGAATTCCCACCCATAAAGTATGCGAATCATAATGAAGATATAAAAATTCCAGACCTTTAGTTAAAAGTTCAGTCTGTATTCTACCACCTAGTTGTCAACTAATAAAGTGAACGAAAGTGCTATTGCTCATTCGCCTTTTTTTTCCTCTTATTTTCTATCTCGTCACTTATTACGTGACACGTGCCTCGCGCTGTTTGATTAGGTTTCTAACAATATTTCCTATTTTTCCATCATTTTCAATTTTAATGGCTATTATTGTACGTATATGTGCGCGAAAAAACATTCGAAATGAATACTTTGATGAGAGAAGGCAAATATTATTCGCAATCGATGACATGTTGCGAACGAAACACCAAATCAATTATCCTTTTTGCAGAGATTCACACTGTGGCGATGACAGATCCACAGTTAGCAAACAACAACAACAATAACAACACCAACAACAACAATAACAACAACAACAATAACAATAACGATGGCGAGCCGAAATACATGCACAAGAAGTTCAAGAAGATGGCGACGACCGAGGTTACGCCGCAAGAGGAGCCCAAGGAGGATGCCGTGGTCAGTGTCACGTAATAAATGACGAGATAGAAAATAAGAGGAAAAAAAAGGTGAATGAGCAATAGCACTTTCGTTTACTTTATTAGTTGGCAACTAGGTGGTAGAATACAAACTGAACTTTAAACTAAAGGACTGGAATTTTTATATCTTCATTATGAATCGCATACTTTATGGGTGGGAGTTCGATTACTGTTTCATTCCCATCGCTATCGCATACCTAAGTGTTATCGGCATATCCGGATGTCAGCAGATTCCTAGCTCTCGGGTGGTGTGGAAGTCAGTAGATGCGTCAGTGAGATCTTTCCGGACGTTACACACGCAAAGCTGGGAAACAAATATATTGTTTGTATGAGTCCGATACTCCATCGTGAATCAACTAGACTGTTCCGACAATCGTCTTACGAACAACGTTACAAAGAATCACGTGTAATGAGTAGAGGAGTAATAGTTTATGTTGGCGAGGAGCAGGAAATTCCGAGAAACATGTAAGAAAAGATTTTCTAAGATATTCTAGAAACAACAGTGAACTGTCCAACGGTGCTGTGCATACAGTTACTTAATCAAGATGGATAAAATTTTTATTTTTTACCTTGTCGTCCTCTGTATTTGATTACAAATACTTTGTAGCATTAAATACTGTATTTCTACATGTGTTTCTTACTTCGATCGTCAACCTTTTTAATAGATAACACTCGGAAAGAGCTAATATACATTTTATTTATAACGAAAATAAAATGTAACGATTAATTAATATCTTTTTTAAAACAGAGTCAAGTAATCAAGAGGAACCGCTTCGGCGGTGGATTCTGCACATGAAAACAATTAAAAAAAAAACTGTTCGCGTTAACATATGTCCAATAGGAATTTGACCTTGTTTTTGAGTTACAGCGAGTTTGTTCTTTAACGAACTGCATTTGCGCATCTTTACATTTCAATATCCTGACAGTTACAACTAGTGCACTAATGATTAGTACGTTGGTTATTGAGTTCTGCTGGCAAATAAACAATTGAATTAGTTTAACTGCTCCTCTAACTAAATCTTTCGATGGAATTGTTCCAGCATAAAGCTCGCTATAACTAGAACAGCAACGTCAAATGGAGTATATGTTTTTATATAAACTTTTCTTATTATTCCCATGCACAGAGTTCAGCGTCTAAGAGGTTCCTCGGTGCTGCGAGACACTCTGCGTAAGCAAGAACGCGGTGAAATAATCGAACGAATATTCTTATCATGCTTCGAGTGCATGACGTTACACTCTTGTTTGCTTCATCGTTGTATCTGCGACATATTTTAATGAGTATATTACTGAGAAATAGTAAATCATGTCCACGCTTTCACGACTTCTTATATGATATTCAGGCTTGTGCATAACTTAATAGATACTTGAAAAATTGTATAACTTCATTTTGCTTGGCTCGCTCGTAATTAGTTTAACATAATTACATATGTATTAGTCTATTTGAACAAAAAGATGTTTTTCTCGGAATTACTTCGTTGAAATAAAACAATTTTTCGCATTATTTTTCACTTGTGCAAACATTTCCCGAAGTAAGCCCTACTTTGCTACTACGTCAATTGTTTCAAGCTAATTTAAGTAGGAGCCACTGCGTGAGCAAATTCGTTACCTTTTACGATATTTATGTAAAATATAATATAAAAATCTGCTTTATCGTTTGTGACTCAGACACGTGAAAAGTTTCAAACGATTCAAATTAATAGTAAAATTCGCTAAAAGAACAGAATTACTTGATTTATTCGATCTGGTCATAGAATAAGGTTATTTTTCGCGTAAATTATTTTTAAAATAGAGCTAGAAGACCAGTGAAAATCTGAGTCGTCTGTTGCAAGTTGTTGCGTTTTATTTTCGTAATGTTCTAAATATTGTCGTCGAAATGTTATCCGAGGTGCCGTTTTAAATGGTTCGTGCAAAAGCCGTGCACGAACACGTTTGACGTGTAATTATCAGATCGCTTAATATTCAAGGCCCGAAAGGTCATTCTTGTGGAGTTATACGAGAGTTACGTTACGAAAGCGGAAGAAGCCGAGTTCAATAGTTCAGAGCGAAGTCGTATTTATGCGCGAACAAGACTTTCCTTCCATTGGATTTCCATCTGTAATGAAATTCGTTGAACGGCGTTCTTATTAGCCATTAAAGACGATCGGCAATTGTTCATAGCGAGCAGAAGCAGTTCAAATTGTTCAATCACCGTCATCCCAATTTGTTCAACGTTATCGATCGTTTAATATCTACGTTCAATATCCTTACCGACTAAAGGCACAAACTCTTTGCTTCTTAATGTAATTATTGATTACACAGAAATAGATTACGGGCGTGAGTTAATCAAGCGGTCATTAATTACTTTGTTTGCATCAATACACTACCACATTCTACCGCTGCACAATTTATAAACTACTGCTATATTGATTTAGCTGATTTAACTTCATCTATTTAAGATCGTCGATAGTTTGCGTATCTCTTCGTTCGCTGAATCATTACCGTTTGACGTTCTTTGCTGTTCCGAACTATGGCGTTTTCAAATTACGTGGCGTAACATTGAATAGTAAAATGTCATTCTCGGAATAAACGCAGTTGTTTTCCTCCGGTAATGGTTAATGTTCGTTCGTTTTGTAATCTGCGAAAGTATTGCTTCATCTAATGCCTTGTCAACATTTCTAACACAGTTTGATAAGACGTCTGATAAGACGACTTTTCGTGCTAAAATGCATTCGTAAACCATTTGTTACCTTACGTTATCAAGAAAATGATTAGCGTATATATATACTCACTATCGGAAAAATGAATTGATATTCAAGCGGAAAATTCGACCGATAGTGTAAAGTGTAAATCGATAGCGACGTAGAATAATTCAAACTCGAAGTCTCTACAATCTGTATAATAAATTTTTACAATAATTTTTATAATAAAGCGAGTAACATCAATTTGTTGCCCAACTTTCGTGTATTTTTCTTGCATGTCAACAATTTTGTAGGTCAACATTTCTCCTTTCATGACTTTTATTCCGATGTGCGATTGTACATCTCAGTTTCTAACTCCTACCCTTCTTCCCTTCTACATATATATTCGATCATAGCTGGATTGTGACAAAATCCACAATCGAAAAATTAAGTGTATCATATATATGTATGTATACATCAGGAATAGAAATCAGCGTTACAAGTTCTTGTGTTTTAGTACCTCAGATTTCATAAACATATATTTAACACTAGTCACATTTTGCCTAAGAGATATAAGCAAATAAAAAGTGGGCGACGTTTAACAGTTCCAGTTCTTGTACGTTCGACTACAAAAGGCAAAGGTACAAAATAACAAAAATCTAAACCGAGTATTGAGGCGAAACGTGTTTCTACCTATATAAAAAAATTAAAAAATCATAGTTTGACACAAATGCACAGTAAACTTTGCTCAAACGACGGCGTAGCAACGTGGGAGATAAAATTGTTTCGCCAACTTTTATTATCCTTTGATATTTTTTGAAATACCAATAGCTATAGCTAGAAAATAAAGCGGATTCATAAATGTCTCGGGTTTCTTTTTCAAATCTATCGATAGATTTTGAATCTATGCTTTCCTTTCTACTTTTCTGTGAAAAAGTGTAAAGGTGTTGTAATCTGACAGATCGCAAAATAACAAAAATTTTTTTTTAATTTGAAAAAAGAAAGATTACTTTTCTCTTTGTGCCACGTTTCCCTATTTATGACCAATTTTATAAAGTATTCAACTAATCCGTGTATATATTTTAATAGATATTTTACAAATTGAGTTATTAATTTAATAAAAAGTGGATAGCAAGTGGCGCCGCCACTGTTACAATGCAATGGAATTCGAAGTTCGTTGTTAATATTCCATTCTATTACAAACAATATTCCATTGGTACTGTCTATAACCGTTTATCGTATGCTATGAAAAACGAATCAAATTTCAGAAACCGATGCCAATTTTACAACGAATTGATATTAATTAATGATTAAGTAAGATTAACAAGTTTCTCCGTCGATGATAATAATGCTGCTGATAAATTTATGAAACTATACGAAATAAACACCTTGCATCCATAATTCGCTATTTCGCCCATAAAACTTGACAGCTGTTAAGAAGAAGAAAAAGAAATATTTACAACCAATACAAAGACAACCTTTGTAAGCGCTTTTGTTTATTACTTTGTACAATAAAGATGTTTAACATCGGCAAAAATGATCGGCACACTCTGTATACAACATGATTTGAAACAATTTCAAACCGCCCATATATGTCAAAAGTAACATATCTGGGATACATTTTTTTAGGAAAAAAACGGAAAAGCAATTTGAAGGTTCAGAAAGAAATTTTTTACTATTAATATATAATGTTGAAAAAAACTATGAATTCTAGGGAACAATGGTCAAATATTATTTCTGTAATTTTCCATTCTTAGGCCTTGAGATCGCCCGTTAATCGTTTTGGTATTTCTTCAAAGTAGAACTGTTTCTCAACGGTCGCGGAGAGACGCGATCACGACGAAGCGCGTCAGTGAGAGTTGTAAATTCTCACTATGACTGCGATAGTCAATACCGCGGCACCGATGATCCCCTGATTTCGTGAAAAAATATACCCGACTTGCTTGACCGTTTTGGGTGGTAAAATTAATGTGGGTATAGAGGACTTATTGCTCGTCCCATTAAAAAAGGGTCTTGCACATCTGCCGAACATCTTGACCGTATGGGGATGCCGCAGCGTGGGCCCTACGCCGTAACAAGAACTGACTTATTTTTGACCAGTGACACTTTTAAAATACATGTGCGAAATGTAAATTATCCTTTATAAAGTACGCACAGACACTGTCATTAATTATTATTCTTCGGACACCCTTTAAAGCAATAATTTTTGTAAAATTGAATCAAACGACTTGAGTTTTTCTTTAAAGTTAGGATTAGTTTGCCAGATGACGTATAACGAAATTTAGTAAAATTGTTGTTGGTCGAAATGGCAAAGAAGAAAAGTACTTTTTCTTACTAACATCATCTCTTACAATTTTTTTTATCTGAGCCTGAACCGTAAATTTAAACGATACATTTTGAAGATTTATGTCTGAATGATTATGCTGAAATTTTCATGCAAATCAATCAACGTTTCTATGAGCTGCGAACGGTTGAAAATGGTGAAAATTGCAGTTTTGTCGCGACTTTCGGCCTAAAATCTTACGCCTTTCGATGTCTCTCGTTTGTTTTCGTGTCAACCGATTTCGATAAAATGTTCAGCATATATATAACTGAAGAAAATCTTCAAAATTTAAATTTTCATTACAGACCAAGATAGAAAGGTTGTAAAAAGCGGTCTTTGCTTTTTTCTTTATGATTCCGACCAATTGCAATTTTTTCAACACTTTTTTACGTGTCATCTGGTAAACAAATACTTTTAAGTTTTAAAAAGATAGGGTGTTCGAATATTGAAGAGAGTATTTGCAATTGATTTATGTTACATATTAGTTTGATATTTAGTTAGTAAATCCTTTTTCAATTTTATGGTCAAGTGTACCGACGCTGTGTCGAGTATACGATGGATTTCTAGTATCTTGGCAATTAAAAATGCGAGGAATTGATTTTATGCATCTCCTGTGAAGATAATCATATGAAGGTACGAAATGAGAAAAACAAAACTCGCCGTATCTCGTAAACGAGATCGGATAGAACACGTTGATTGACAATTCCGAAAACAAATCTGGATACATCAAAATATATACATAATGATTCACCAAGAAATTCTCAGTTCTTTGAATCGGTTGCCCAATACTAATTTAGTAAGAAGCCATAAAATCTTACACGGTAAGAACGAACGAAGTGGGAGAACAAACAAAATATCTAGTTCAGTTTCGCTCAGGACTACGAAGGTGTAAATATCATTATGCCTCGTACAAAACAGCCTTTTTTATGATCCTTTAATGATACTTTCTATATGATAATAATACCAAAACAAAATGCAAAGTATATTTACATTGATTTTGTTTAACTGCAAATAGCAGGATAGACGAACGAATAAAGCAAATATGCATTCGCGTGAGAGTTGCATTTTCAGTGACGATATGGAATTATGTGAACGCTGATCTCGAAAGAGCTGTAATCGAAACTAATAGAAACGTTCAATAGGATGCCCTCTTTTTCTATATGTAATACCAATTTTTTTTTTTTTTTCATAGCTTTCTACTATTTAATTTTTCGCATAGTCTTGGATGCAAATCAAAGAATTATACAAAACTTTAAAATAATTCTCGATTGGCAAAAATTCTAACGAAAATTTCTATTCGGTTAAACACAATCTTTTGATGTCCTTAATCTGTAGAAAGAAGATAGAATATATAAAATAAAGAATTATCTATGATATTACTTACACAAACAAATTTAAAAATGTTTGCATCTTGCTTGACATTTGTAGGTTTGTAGGATACATTCATATTTTTTAAAATATATATATATATCATCAAATAAAAATAGGATCGAATTTTAGTGTAAAAAAATTTACTTGCGATAGCTCTCACATTTCTACAAGGAATACAGCGTATTAACCTTCTAGGTCATGAATAATATATCTTGTTTGACGTTAATGCGGAAAAAGAATATAGAATAATCTACAAAGGACAATAATTTATGCCATATTTGCAAGTACAAGTTCGTATAAGCATTTATAATTTTGTAATATAATCACTATGCAATATGTAAATGATAAAGCAAAGTACAAAAGTTATTTACCGGATAAAAATAATTTTTAATCTTTTTATTAAATTGTAGAAAGGCTGGATTAGACACCGCTTTCGATGGTTTTTCGATATGCTGTAAAACTTAACATTTTGAAGAACTTTTTTCTATACATATAAGGACTAGACTCGCATAATACCCGCAATATTCGTGAACAACAGCCGTTCCTACTATAGTGAATTCTGCCGATGGCCTATGTCAGCGTATGCGTCGGTATTGGTCGCTTTCTTATTATTTCGCGCAAGCTCTTTGCGAGTTCTCTTCCAACTCAAACTCAAACCCAATACATTGGTGAATTTGAATTTTATTCGAATTGTAAGCTATAACAGACATTTCTTGTACCCTAGCATGAACACGTACATAGGGCTTTACTCGCCCGATCATTGTTTAAATGAAACAAACGATAAACGACCGTCGACAACCAAGCGCTACTAACCTATACGTTGGCACAGACGAGCAACTACTGGCTTTTATATAGTTTAATTGTTTATTGTAGAGGTACTGACAGTTTTTCACGAACATCTCAGAAATTAAGCGAATTCAGCTTGTCTAGGAAATCATATATAGAAAAACCTTGTTCAAGATATCGATTTCTGCAACATATCCAAAAGTGATCGAAATCGAAGTCTAGGCAGTCTTTCTACAATTTCACTACTGTATTGTATAAAATGAAAATTTACCTGATTTATGACGTTGGTTATGTAAAGAAATTCAAGTATTATTTGTTTGATATTTGTAGGTTTTGTAGGATACAATGGGATACAATTTTTAAGTACATGTATTATGTAACAAAAATATATATAAATATGTAATAAAAATAAAAATTCAATCCAACTATAAAAAAATGTACTTGCATTTCGTTTTCAAATTTATGCAGGGATTACTTTAAGGAAGTTTAAGGAACAGTTCAATAACTGTTAGGTCATAAATATTGTAAATAGGAGCGGACCTTACGCCGACGGCGTTGCTGAGAGCAATGCTGACTGGTGAGAGGGGTCGGGTGGCGGTCACCTCCTTCTGCGAGCAGATGATGCTCCGGAATGAGGCGGCCGAACGAAAGAGGAAACGGGGCTCCGACCTTGGAACCGGCTGACCGACCACGGCGGGGCCGGAGATGAGGCGCAGTGTGCTATGACTGCATACTGTACCGTTAGAGGAACGAAGTCATCTGCGTGGTGCGGGCCCGTGACGCGCTAGGGACGCTACCCCGCGGAGTGCCTATGAAGGTTTCCTCCACGTAAAAAGAGAAAGTCATAAATATTGTACTTTGCTCAACTTCATCTACCTGGTACATGCATGTAAATGTATGGATTGAAAACACATATATATTCATGATGTACGTTAGAACGTTTTTATGATTAATGACATTTAAGATAATTTGAGAAAAGAGAGAATAATTTGTATCATAAATATGGTACATGTACAGATTGGTATAAACAGGTATATTGGTGCAAGTGGTATATGGTGGTATATGCAGGTATAATAATTATACAGTTTGTAGTATAATAAAGTATCAGAATTCTTGCTTGGTTAAATACAGTTTTTAAATTTTCCTAAAGTTTAGGAAAAAGCCGGACTATAGCTGGAACTATTTTAATCACCTTTTGTTTACGTTTCGGACTCGTCTAATTGGAAGGGGCAGAATGCTCTAAAGCAGGTCTTCTTAAACTAAGAGCCGAATGGGACCGCGTAGTAGAATTATGGGGTCGCGAAAAGTTTTGCAACTATTCCAAACCAGAAAAATGGAAAATATCAATCATATACAATAACATATTCTATAATAATAGAATCATGTAGAATTCAGTGATTGTGAGTTCTTAATCGACTTAACTTTTAAGCGCAGTTGAAGATGTTATAAACCAGGACCATATATCACTATCGATAAACGATTGTTTCCGACAAAAGCAAGGTGTATAGGAGATACCTGTAGTTTGTATAAAAAATGCAGTAAAAAGGACTAAAATATACATTATTTCTTTCTAAATGAAGGAAACTATACCTTTTCTCTAACAAATTGACAAATTATCTTCATTATATATTAAGAATTGTAGTTATTCTAAAGACCGCGCATTTTACCGGTCACGGTACGTAAAGAATTTCAGTGTTATATAAGTTTGAACTTTTTGTAATTCTAATACAGATTCCTGTTGATAAGAACTTTGAAACTTGTACTGTAAACAACTACCAAGTTGGCAGTTCAGGGAATACAAATACTCTTGTGACTCTTTGTATTCGGTTATACTTCGTGCATTCGTCAATGTGGACGGACGTCAAAGTGAAACCACGCAAGTTCAGCTTTTCTAAGTATGCAGATCTTACTGTGAACGCGAGTGTCTTGAACTCATTCGATTATTTCCTTACACTGCTAGAGTAAGAAGTACGGAAGGGTGTTGTCCGCGCGATAAGTACAACTTCTTAAACATTGCCGCTTGGAACAGATAAGAACAGAGACGAGACGGACTGTGTTAGGAGAGATAGTCTTGCATTATTATAAACAGATACATACAGTAATATAATACAATATCTCACATACCGTAGTGCTGGATATTACTGTGAGTGATTATATACTGTTGGATTTTAACTGGTTAGGTTTCTGAAATTCCATCAACTAGGCATTGTATTGGCCAATCTTAAGAAATGTTAAAAAGAGCAATGAAGTGACTTTATAATACCTATTATCAAACATTCTGTATTTTCAATTCCAGTAATTCTTCATTCGACAATTTCTTTAGCAGGTCCGCAGTCCATATAGAATAAGGAAATTGTTGATTTTTTCGATAATGTACCTTCGCACTTTTTGACGTAGGATGTTCCGAAGAATCCATATATTTATGAAAAAAATATTGTGTATAGTCTCATTTAAAAACCAAAGTTTTATTTGAATAGTTTTATTTAATCTCGATACTCAATACTTGGTTGCTCGCGTTATAATTGAGATAGTACCAGTTGCCCCACTCTGTATGCGAATGCTTCACTAATAACACGATAACGATGGCGTGTTTGATCTCATTTTAATCAAGAAAGTCTCACCAATATGTATCGAGAGTCCCATGTTTTTTTTCACACTATCGATATGCGATTAGGAACGCACAATGTATTTCACTAATATGGCACACAGTGGTTTGATATGATAGTGTCGAAGAGTTTCTAACAGTAAATAATATGGCTTGTTCATTGTAATTAATAGTTTCGCAAACTTTATATTAACTTTTTTGTTCGCCTTTATGTTAATTATATCTGTATTTCTAACGTCGAGAAATATTTGGTTAGTTAATATCCGCTTGTTTCATCAATAATATTTTGATCAAAATATAACACGAGAAGAATTTTTTTTATTTTAATAATAAATTGCATTTCAAACACTTTTTGAATAAATCAACAGATAATGAATTATTTCGAAGTGATAAATTTTATTAACTCAGCCTCTGGATTAATTTGCAGGAAACGACTCGTATGTTAGATTATAATATTCGTTTAAACCTTTCCAAACTATTTGAACGATGATAGTGATGAAATATTTCTTATAAAAGAAAGCAAAGTATTATCCAATCTGTTTTCCTCCTATTAAATAGCATTTTTTCTCCGAGATTTGACCTCTATAATATAATTGCGTCGTTAGCAAATTAACTGCATTGTAACAAAATAATACAGGTACTCACTTCATGAAACAAATCATCATCGTTGAGTCATTTTTCCTTTAGTACGGATTATCTAGAGATTTCTTTTCGAAAATAATACATATATAGAAATTTAAGATATAAAATTATATAATACGCTTTGTTTTCTAATTGTTCGTTTTATTTTTTGTTATTCAGTTACAAATATTGGGGTTAAAAGTGTGAAGGCCTTGTGATTTTGGTACAATGAATACAAAACTTGATGAAAACCAGATAACNTGAAAAACTAAGTAATGTGAATTCCTTGGAGGGATTTTACGCCGGAACTGGGATTCTAATGACTGGGGCGACTGGTTTCGTGGGGAAAGGACTCCTCGAAAAACTGTTACGCGCGTGTTCACGTATCGCTGCTATTTTTATACTGATCCGTCCAAAACGTAACCAAACGATAGAACAACGATTTAAGAAGCTAATAGATGATCCGGTTCGTAAATAATGTTCTACTTGTTTTCAACATTTAAACCACTCGGAAGCCATATTGACCAACTCCGCTTTTTATGATCTTATTATATAAATCTATGAATAATGAACAATTCCCAAGAAACAAATGGATTATCTCCGTCAGTTCATTTAAGCCGTTTAATGCAAAAGTGGTGTAAGTCAATTTTTTGTCTATTTGGTTCAACACCGCGTATGGAAACAGTAACTTTCATTCTGTTTTGAGCACAAGTGGCGTAAGTATATACTCGTTAATTTTTCAGTGAATAACAGAATAAGTAAGAATGATCCACTCGATTCTTTACAGAATTTTTATTTTATCTTTCATTATCCGATAATCAACTTTTTCGCTTGGAACATTTTTGTACCAAACGGCTCTTTTAGATAAATATCGAAAACAATGCGGTTAACATCATCACTTTTGCGTACTTTTGCGTACTTTCCCATTTATGAAGTCGATCAGTGCAACTCATCCATTCATTTATTTACTTAAGAGATGCTATTCAAAACAAATTCGTTCATTTGTTGTTCCTTATAGATGAAGATCTTTTACAGGGCAGCAGTTTAAAATTCCGAACGTTATCAATTATCTAGTTTTGTATTATCAAAATTGTTCTTTTTATTTGTGCTTTTCCACTCATAATTTAGAAATACTATCATAAAGCACGTAATACTGTCACAACATTAAAATACTGGAAGGGATACATATATTAAAGATATTGAAACTGTTACTCAGCGGTCGCGGAGAGACGCGTTCCCGACGGTAGGCGTCAGTGAGAATTGTAAGTTTTCACTATGACTGCGATAGTCAACGCCGCGATACCGATGAACCCCTGATTTCGTTTGAGATAATAGGGGTGGTTGAATAATTGTGACACACACTTCACACGAATATTAAATATATTTTGAACAAGTATATACAATATCGTGGATGACCCAACGTCGAGATCAATTAGTGAGTGATTGGGTGTGTCCAGGAATCGGCGGAGGTAGCGGATTTGCAGCCAAATTGTCGTGGGAGGGGGTGAGAAAACCCTTAGGAAAAAACCAAACAATTTTCGGCTGTGTCGAGGATGAGCGGTAACAGGAAACTTTTTATGGCATAATTAGTGAAAATCTTTACCAGATCTGCTTGACCGTTTGGGTGCTAAGATTAATGGGGGTAGAGTTCTCAAGTTTATTGCGCGTCCCTTTACAACAAGGGTTTTGCACACCTGTTAACCATCTCGATCGCTTAGAGATGTCCCGGCGTGAGCCCTACGCCGTAACAGAAACATTATTTGTGCTAAATATTATGCCTTTGATCGAATCTCACAAGTTGTCTCAATTTTTAGCTATGTCACATTAGAATATTCCTTTTTAGTCATAAAATAACGTTAAAATTAAAAAGTCAGCAAAATTCTACTTATATTTTCGTCCGTGGTTCTCAAATACAGAGAATAATAACTTTTGTTAAATAGATAATTGGACGGCTAGTTGACTCGGCTTGAAACAATTAATTTTAATTCGCAAAAATTGATTGAATGGGTGAAATAAGAGATGCCATCGATTGCAGCATGTAACCAGAGAGGAAATGTGAGTGCTCACGTTCGTAGCTCCAGTTTCACAGTACAGATGTTACATCACGCGGCCAATATTGGAAGGTGATTCACGCTAGTATATATAAAAACGTATACAATCAGGGAACTGTCCTGTTTGGTTGCACGCTAGTATATACAAGAGTCTGTTTAATTTCATGCTACAAAAAACTTATTTAATTGTACGAGTATACGGAAAATTACATATGTATTTTTCTACCCGAAATAGGTAAGTATGAGACTAACAAATCTTACAATAATTAGACTAATTGCAATTTGCCCAAGAAAGAGAAATTGATTGTTTACTATATTTTTTCTCAAGGAGAAAAGAGAATATTTCCTTTCAAACGATAATGAATCGGTGATATGACGCAATAATTATAATATATTTTCGATGCACGATAGTTTTAGATTCACAACTAGATTTACTTTCATCGCGATAATGTTTTCGTTGTAGTGAAACCTAAGTATCCATTTCTTAATAATAAATCGTTGGACACTAAATAATATTTCTGATGAAATGTATGATATTACTGATATCTGTCTTACATGCGTGTTTATTTATAGAAACGATGAAAACAGAAAATAGACAAGATGTAAAGAGATGAAGATGTAACGACTAATTTGTGTAACGACGTAATTAATTAACGTAACTAACTACACTTCTATCTATCTTATTTTATTCTCGCGTCTTTTGTATGACTGACACCACATTTCTCTGCAATTTGCCACAATGATAAATCTTTATCAAATAATGGAATTTTTTATCTTCTGTAAGTGGCTCATTACGGATTACATCGAACGGTATAATATCGAACCAGAAATTATTAAAAATTTAATAGATAGTATGTCACGTAGACTCGAAGCAAGAATACGAAATCTATCAGCGAAAATTAAAAAAATAACCAATTAGAACTCACTACCAAAAGAGATCATAGGAGAGTCGAACATCTTTACGAACATTTAACATATCTATGAATTTTTTACAAATCTGAAAAAGTTATTGTGTATAAAGAATATATTAAAATTGGTGCATCAATTCCATCGATCTATTATCGTTTGAAAGGGAATATTCTTTTTTCTTCTCTGAAACAAACATAGTACACAATTAATTCCACTTTCTTGGTCATCTTACAATTAGTTTAATTATTGTACGATTTGGTTATTCTCGCAGTTACCTATCTCAAGTACGAAAATACATATGTACTTTTTCGTATAACCCTTACAATTAAAAAAGATTTTGTAGCGTGTAATTAAACAGATTCTTGCCTATGTTAGTATGGAACCAAACAGAGCAGGTACCCAACCTTATAGAGTAGGTTTTGTATATGGTAGCGCGCAACCAAACAGGGTAGGACCCTAATTTTATAGGTTCCTATATATGCTAGCATATTGTATATCACCTTCCAGTATTGTCCGCGTGGTGAAGTACTAGTCCGGCAATAACCAGAAACATAAACGTGAGCGCTCTCATTTTCTGTCTGGTATAACTTTTATTGCGTCATGGAGATACGTAATATAAAAAAACATGCTTACAATGACTCACGAAAATACGTAGACACTGCAATATTCTCTACGAATATATTATGCGGGTTAGATACATTTTTTAAAACTTTATCAGCTCTATAATGAGATGTGAGTATCGTAATTATACGGAACAAATTTTAAACCAGTTTAGAAATATATAGAAAAGTTAAGTCATTTCTGCGGACATACACTTTTGACACATTGTTGACCGGCTACATTCAACAAAAATTAACAGCTTAACTTTCTGCGTGAAAACACGAATTTATTCCTGACCGGTCAGAAATGTGTTAATAGAAAATTAGTATACTTAATAATATTTTATATTGGGAACTGAGCACGTATATTATTTTTTCAGATTTTCAATGGTGTCAGAACACAGAACCCAACAATTTTCTGCAAAATTCATCTCATGGAGAGTGACGTGACTCTACCAAATTTAGGTCTTTTGCAAAAAGACAGAGATATGTTGATAGAGAATGTAAACATAGTGTTCCACATTGCGGCCGATATAGGTTTCGATCAACCATTGAATACGATCGTTGATACAAATGTGAAAGGAACCGCTAATATCATCAAACTGTGCAAGGAACTCAAGCATGTAATCAGCGTTGTCTATGTTAGCACAGCTTACAGTAACGCGAATCTGTCAGATATCGAGGAAAAGGTCTACACGTAAGATTCAGTTATAATTCGTCATTTCTTAAATAACTTTTTAAATATCGTACATAACCTACTTTTAAACACAAATAAACGATGAAAGTAATTGATAGCTTAGTATAATTTGTTTGTTTATTCATCTAATTAACACTTAAAAGTCTCCATTGAAATAAAAAATACTTGTTAAAACAGGCGTAAGTCTAAGAAATCACATATAGAGAATAATAAATAATAATGCATGTTTAACAGTAACCTGCTAATGATAAAAATTAGGTATTCAAAGAACATTTTTCTTTTAATTTCTTTTTATTAACTTTTGACTTTTCCTCATTAGATTGGAATAATTAACTAGAGTTCTTGATACACAAAAACTACTCTCGGATATTTATGTAGATTCATATTTTGATATAAATAAACACGATTTAAGAATGAGAATCTAAACAGAAATTTGTTCGCCTACTAAATATGATAATAAGTACACTACTTTTGATATTTTCTATATTAGCATACGCTGTATGTATTGTGTGCAATTTTCCATCTTAAAGCTTCCCATAACTTTATCCGCACATTAGTAACAGCTATAGCGTGACAAATACAGAATTATCCACTTAACTGGCTATAACATAGAAATATAAGAATAGAGTGCGCGAGCAAGCTGTAAAGATAGTATGGAAATAGGAAGAGAGCGCTACATAGAGGCCCCGCGTGTCCTTGTGTAGTAATGCATTTGTGCACTAAATATGTAAACGTAAAAGTCAATCTACGCTATACGGTACTAACCGTCACGTAACTGCAACATCACGTACCGGTCGGTAACGGATAGTATCAGCGATCGCACTTAAAACGCAAGTTGTAATGCTTTGTCGTGCCGGTGCTATGCCGGTACGTCATGTTACCATTACGTAATCTGATCAACACCGATCAACAAGCGACTTCAGTCTGTATGCTTAATTGGACAACGACAAGGTTAGCATTGTTTAGCGTTCGGTATTCTTTGAGATTTGTTCATTGAGAATTGTTGTTGCTTCAAGGGTAAAGGAGCAGAGAGTAAGACTATTACGTGTCAAAAAACGTTTCTGAGAAACAAGGCGCTTCAATCGAATTGTTAGGATTCGAATAGTAGATTCGCAGTACGACTTGTGTCTGCAACAGAAATTTACTACTATTGTGAAATACACGTGAAATACTTTATGTTTACCTTAAATACGTTAAAGATACTTATGAAAATTATTATTTTATATTCTCTATGTTTAGTGGCAAGTAATTTATAAAACACACTTTTAAAAATTCAGAGCTTTAACCGTTCCTCTAGAATTTCCAGACTTCTAACGCGGCCGTGCACGTGACTCGCGCACTTTGTTCTCACGTGTTTATGAAGGCAACACTGTAACATGTACCATAATAAGAATCATATGTCATGCACCATCTATGAAATTCCGTTAGAAGTATGAGACAAGAACACAGAGCGGCTTCGTTGCCGCCGATTAAGGTGAAATGAAAAAAAGAAAGAAAGCAGCAGGAAAGGATCGCTGTTCTGTACATATTATAGGATAAAGAGAAGCGAGCCCCGTGTTTTTGTCAAGCACAATTATGACATGAGTCCCTGTGCGCTCAGAAAGCTTCGAAGCAAACATTTGCGTCCACTCCTGTGCGTATGTCCGGGCTCAATTTTCTTTTACTCAATAAGTGAAATCTTTCTAATTATTCAGATGTTTACAAATTTACTTTATCTACACAATTCGTTGGATATTTTTTCTTTTCTGTCGCGTTAATCATTTTCTTCTTCGTTGTAACATAAAATTTAGTAATTATGGCTTTCGACGAATTGTTCGTTATTATCTGAGTGTGGATGTGATTTTGGATTGCTCTGCTGTGGATATATCGAATGAATAATAGCAAACAAAGGAAGCCAAATTGATACAGTGAAATAACTCATAGAACGTAATTATTCTACAGATAACGGGTATCGTTTATTATTTATAGTGGCATCAAAATTAAACTCTGTTGACGACAATGCCGACAACAAAATCGCTCAATGTTCTCATCTCACCATACTTCTGGCGAAAGTTCTAAGGTAGCGCACGATATATGATTATAGTGGTATACATGTTGCACTATTGCTATTCTCAATGTTTCGGGAGTGCCGATTCCAAGCTACGTGGATGATATTTTACATGTATGATATCCTAGTATTCATAATTTTGCAGCACGAGTTTACAACCATCTAGCGTGATTGAGATTTGTGACAGTCTGGACAAAGAGTCGATTAAACTACTAGAAGAAAAAATTTTAAAAGTACACCCAAACACATACACGTTCAGCAAAAGTCTTGCAGAGCAGGTAATATCCAGCAACAGCAATGGTTTGGCAGTTGCGATAGTGCGGCCAAGTATTATTTGTTCCTCGCTAAAAGAACCGTTCCCTGGTTGGTTGGTACATTTCTCTGCACAAACAGGTATTTTTATAAATACTTACAATGATATTTCCTCGTCACTTCATACCTCACTTACATCGTATATAAGAGCGTTTCACTATACCTTAGTGATATCGAATAATAGAAGTCATTCATATCACGGGACCTCAGATCTGCCATATTTTTATAAGAATGAAAGAAATTAGCAATTAAGTAAAACGGCGACAATTGTTAACTCGCACATTCTAAAGGTTACGAATATGAAAATATACATTTTGTACATTTCGCTATAACAATTAGTACATGATACCATTATTACTTTATTTATTAACTTATTTACGGGGATGTGAACCCCTAACATACAATTTAATTGCAAGCAGTCCGTTTCAGGCTAAAATATGTAGTATAGTATAGTATTATGCCTGGAGGAAAATTAGGAGCTGAGAATGTCCAATGATTCATAAAATTTATTGGTGGTCATAATTATGCTGCTAATGTAATTGAATTAAGCATAAGACGTGCGATCTTCGGATGTACATGATGCATTTAACGTAAAATCACGTAAAATTTCGGGCCACACGATAATGTTGTTAAAAATTTTATGTAGCGACAATAAGCAAGACATAATATGTCTCCCTTGAAGAGGCCGCAATTTTAATTATTTATGCATATAATAGATATGATGAGTATATATCGACATTGGGCTACTCATTTGACGGATGGCCAAATGCAGAAATTGACGCAGTATGTTTTCCACCACATCAGAAAGATAACGCTGATATGCCAAAGGGTTGGCTATTGTTATAATGTAATATACATGTGGCCTATGTATTAGCTGAGATTTCAGTCATTCGTCTTACCGTAAAAGATAGATTATACTTTTATGAAAGGACCAAACTGATGAAATAATAGTACCTCGAGAGACGAGATAAGTCAGATAAAAGAGGAGATTACTGATAGATGACAAATCCAGTGAAACCTTTGCAAAAACTTTAATTGGACAAAAAAGAAACTTTCGGATATTTTTCCGTGGCTGGAACGTCCGACGATTAGAAAGCCAGATTTTCATACTGTAGAAACTTTTACGGGATATGCAGTATTTAACTTCATCTAGGCTTGGGTTGGAAAGACTACATGTAGAAAGTGTTGAAAGAACGGGTTTTTAATTATATCCCATCACTTACAAACGTCGAATGGCCGTTGACAGTACGTTTGACAGAAGGCTAAGCGGTGCAAAACAAAATCGTGTCTGTTACTTACGATGCACAAAGGGAGCACATGACGCAAACAATGTTTACAGTTATTCAGTCTTCCTGTACGATATAAAAATTCGTTGAAATCCCTTATACCAGCTTGGAATTAAAATCATATGTAGCCAGTCATCATAATTGTTTTGAATATGAAAAATGATGCGTACAGAAGCGATCACGCTGCTCAACTCCACGAATTACGATAAAAAGGAGAAACAACGATGACATTACAAACGTTATTCTCTAAAATTCAAGTTAAGAATTACGAGTGATTATACAACTTCTTCTTTCAATAGATAAACTCACCGCAATGAGTTATTTGAGAAGCTGAACAGTCAAAACATTTTTAGGCAATGAAGTTAAACAATTCACAAAAATGGAGTTAATTAATTTCAGAGAAGCTAATTGACTCTAATCTTTACCAGATCGCCATTATTTAAGCTGTATTTCTGCTATCAATTACAATTACTCTCTCCATCTCTATATCGCTACATTTCGAGACAGTTGAGAATCATTAATAATCTTTTAACCAATTTGACGTTGCAGGTATCTTCGCGAATATCGGCAAAGGTATCGCAAAAATACTACTGGGTAAGAGAGATGTAAGATCAGACGTAGTGCCTGTTGATTATGTAGTCGATACGATAATGTGTGCCGCGTGGCACGTCACGCTACAACCTAATAATAAGGTCAAAGTTTACAACTGTACGAGCAACGCACGTCCCATCAAGTATGAAATTCATATTTGTTACAGAATTTGTTTAACTAACGTAATTCAACTGTTAGAGTATCCTAAAAGTTGTGATTCATTTAAGCAATGCGATCAGTAGAAACGCCAATGAATAAAATGCATTCCAGTGTGATTAATAGACAAAAGATTATGGTAAACTTAGAAAAAGATATTGAGAGCAAAAATGGAAAATATATAGCTAGCTACATTTTTTCTGTTAACGTACATAGGAATCGTGGAAACGTCTTTACGCTTTTTATACCATCCTCGGAAATTGGAACGAGTATTACCTTCTTTTTGTGCGTTTACCGATTTCTTCGTAAGGGCTTGGCCAACCGGGATGATTGCTTTTGCATCTCGTAAGACATGTTCTCCAGCTGGCGCTATTATAAAATTCTTTTGTTTTCTTTATAAGATAACCCAGTCTTTATATATATTCATCGATTGGGTTGAGCTATCGGAAAGAAAACTTTTTTACGGGTAGTTCCTCGATTGATCCTCCATTGATATTTTAAAATTTTTATAATTTCGCTCGTCACGTGGTTTATTGAGAATTTTGTTTGGTGGTAAATCAGATATAGTTAGGTCGTTTAAACTTTTCTTGCGATTAAAAGTAACGTAGATTTAAATCTGAATGAAATTCTCTTTCCCAAGATCAATTACAATTCCCTATTGAGTGTAGCTCCTTGTAATTTATATACATTTACTGTCCAAATTAGGATAAGCGGTGATATCCTTCGGTGACATTCATTACACTTCGTGACCTGAAATGTTGCTACTACTGGAGGTATCGGATGTAGCTATCGGTATCTTTGAAACTGCTTCCAATGGATTCGTTGTTGAATTTTATGACTGCCGAATCCGGCAATTCTCTCTCTTCCAGCTGATCTGTTTAAAGCGCTGGCCGTGAAAATTTCTTTACAATTCCCATTGCGTCTATCAAATCATCAAAAATTGCTATGTTTCGTTGTAATATGACTCAAGGCTCTCTAACGTTGCTTCAATAATTTGCTCTGCATGAACAAATTGTTCGGCGGTTGCGTCCCTTAATGTAGGCTTCAACTGATGTTTGCTTTTATTGGTAGGAGTCCACAGGAGTGTTATAAGTTTATATACGCTATCTTTGAAACTAGCAATAATAACCAGATTATTACTAATTTCATTTGGATTTACATTGAGATTACTGCTAATGAGAAGTTAGATTTACTCGCAAAAGAAGCGACAAACGAAATTTACACTTGCATCAAATATTAAAGTTTCACTTATAGTCTAGTCGCATTAATATTTTTTGTTCAAGAACAGATTGATAATCTGAATCGGAACAATATTTAGAACCAAATGAGCGAATTTAAGACAAATTTCCTCCGCTGAGATATAAATAAAATATCGATCGAAGAAAAATAGCACGATGTCTTTTAAATTTCGCTTTATATCTTAGAAACTATTTGTCATGCGTAAAAAAGTTTCAGTCGGAAGTTGCAAATAAAATCTTCTAATAGTTTGCTGCAAATTTCCAATAAAATTATTTTTGAAACAAGCCCTAGTGCGTTACGATAAGCTCAACTGTTAGGTTACGAATTAATGAAAACTGCTTATCAATGCGCGGCAGACTCTCGACATCTGTGTTATGGCATCTGGGAATATTTAAACTACGAGAATGAAGGCAGACGCCGAGTATTACTAACAATGTTCCTCAGACTCTCTCTCAGCAAAGCTCTCTCTTTCACTTTGTATTAGATCTCTCTTGTGCGATCTTGACGTTAGAGGAGTAAGTAATTTATAACTTTCTTAAACCATGTTCCGTATGAATGGAATCAGATTTAAATAAGTAATGAGAATTGCAAACCCCCTCATATTGACTACGTAATTAGAAATTGAAGTGATAGATGGATAATGAAGGATAGAAATATCATATTTGTTATATAAAACACGTCAGGTTTAACATTACTAATAAGCAAATACTTTAATGTAATGTAATAATTGATCTAATAATGTTACATTACCTATGTAATCGAGAAAAACCCTGGGGAAAATCCCGACAGGTAAAAAGCAATACAAGTGCTGACAGGCCGGGTGACATGGAAATTATGATGCGTCATGTAGCTGTGGCACTTTAGGATATCGGGTAATTAAAAAAGGCGTACTTGACCATCATAGGTCAACAACTGTAAAACACATGTGCGTCCTAGGAATACCAAAACCGTGGTATAAAAGCTAGCCGTTCGTCAGTTGTGACAGTAGTTGTAACTCATAAATTATGGAGAAGTTGTTACTCATAAGTTGTCGAGTAGTTGTTATTCATGAGTTATCGAAGTAGTTGTTACTCATGAGTTGTCGAGTAGTTTTTATTCATGAGTTTCCGAGTCGTTATGAGTTGTGAAGAAGTTGTAAGTTGTACGATGTGAGTTGTTAGTAGTAAGTTGTAGGTCGTGGGTTGTAAGTTATCGGTTGTAAGTTGTGAGTTGAATTGTGAACCAGCACTTTAGTTATCTTTAATTGTATCATGCTACTGCTTTAAGTTCGAATTAAATGGTTATAGTTCTCTGTTTTCAATCAAAATAAATAAATGTACTTAATAGAAATCACTGTAATTCCAATATTATATCTCTGCATTTCTGGAGACTAATCCGACGGATTGTTCTCTATAATAATAAGAGAGATATAGCATTAAGAATGCTGTAATCACGTCCATTTGTATCCTCAATAACTTAATTCGGAAAGCTGTAAATATGGTGAAACTAAAATTACAGTTTTTCTTTACATATTGCAGAATGTTTTCTGACATACTCTAATATTAATAAGCGTTATCTTGAATATAATTCGATTAACTCTACAAGTGTAAACATTTCAATTTTCAAGACTGGGCGAGATCATAGATACCTTCCTGAAATGTACCAGAGAAATGCCGATGAACGATACTTTGCAGTACCCGAGTTGTGCGGTAGTAGCAAACAGATATGTTTACAATGCACTGAGTATATTTCTGAATGTTTTACCTGCGTTTACCATGGATATCTTTTTAAGACTTCAAGGTGGCAAACCAACGTGAGTATTCAATCGTTTGCCAAGTATGTCAAAATACTCAAAAACAGTGTTTCAGGGCGATGAAAATCACCAAATATTACAATAAATTGGTCATAGCGACAAGCTACTTCAACTCGAATGAATGGTCCTTCAAGAGAGATAACATTAACGACATGATGCAGAAAGTGAATACGTTGGAAGACGGATATATTGTTAAACTGGACTTGCAAGATATGGACTGGGAGAAATATCTAGCTGATTACTTAGCGGGAGTTAAGAAATTTATTTTGAAAGAAGACCCTAAATCTATAAATGCAGCACCGCAACGGTTATCGATGTACATATAGAAATATTTTCCTATATAATCCTATATAATCTTATAGAAAAACAATTTAATAAATAACTAATATAATTATTTTTATGTATTCGTCTAATGTTATTTTCTTTTATTTTAGATTCTACGGGATACGTCAGATAACTAAAGCAACCGGTATATTCATTTTATTTCCGATAATATTGGTAATAATATTGTTATGCACTGACCACTACAACGTTACTTTTTCCGCTTGAATAAAAAACGAAACATATGGAACTTTATGGAAAAGGGCCTTGGAATAGGAGAACATATCGCTATATATAAAGTGTGTCCGGCAGAGTTGGATATTATTCGAATAACATTTCGAATAAATTACTTTTCGAATAAAAACTGCGGATAAATGAAATTATTTGTTGATATTGTGAATAATACGTGTATAATATTATTGTATAATAATACAATTTGATAACATATATTAAATATACTAGATAATACAGAACTCTTTATTGCTAGCTAAGACCGTGTGATGGCGAAGAAGAGCGGTTAGCAGCTAACTAGAACAGACGAAGAAAGTAAGGCNAGCCGAGAACATCGATCGCGGTGGTCACGTTTATACATTTTTATTTTTATTCGAATACTTCTATTCTAATTCGAATACTCAGCGAGATATCAAATAGCGAATTAGAGACCGCCAAATACGCATATACGGTGCTCTATCAGACAACGTGGGAGTAGGACACTGACTGACCGCGCAGAATACAACAAACGTAGTTACGGAGTTCCCGCACCCTCACCCCATCCCACTTAAATTGAAGTACATACAAACATTTATATTTTTCCAATGCATTTGCATAATACATACTATTCTAAATATATACTGTCACGTTGCCTCGTTATATTCTTCAGTATAGAACGATTTGATGTAAACTGTCATTCTGAAGTCATTGCTGTATGCATCGAGCAGCAACATTGAATTCAAACAGTTGACAAATTGTTTAAAGAAGATAAGGATTTATTTTTACGCATACATATAACGAAACTGTACTTTGCAGAAACACACTGATTGTTTGCATTTTCTCTAAGATCCACAACAGTTCGTTATGCGTTCGAATTGTGCAATTCATACGAACGAATTTGCATTTGTTTTTCTTCATCTCTTCTGTTTTTCGCAATAAAGAGAATGGTAAAGATATGTCAAATAAATTAATTCGGAATAAATATGAAAAAAATGACATTTGTAAAGAAAAATCCGCATATAATCGAAGAGTACTGCTCGAGCAACCGAGCTAAATAGATGTGAGAAACTGTGCTTCAGTGCAAGTGCGACAAATAGTGTACTCAGGTAATTAAAACGTCAACGAACATTGTTAAACCGTCAAAGTTCAATAATGCAGCAACAAATACCGCCAATCAAAGTCACGAACAAAGGTGAAACATGCTATATAAGCAAAATTAAAAATATGCTAAGCCGAAAACAACAATTTAACAAAGAACAGGGCAACACAGCTATAAAAGAAATTGAAACGTACCAAGAGTAAGAGAAGAACAGCTACAACGACGAAATATCCTATCAAGATGAAAATTGGAAGGTAGGAACAGCTAACAAAAAGCGTAAATAATACCAGGCACAAGTGCTATACAAATTTCCGACACAGAAAAGCAGTAATTCCTACAAGACATCCTACTCCGAAATTCTTTCAACTCGCTGATAGAAGAAGTAGACATGGACCCAATAAAAAATACCACAACTCATATCGCAAAACCACCACCGATCTATATTGAGACCCAAAAAATAGATCCCTCTATCGAACTATTAAACAACATTACCGGAGAAGATAACTACACTATAAAGCAATTAAAACTGGAACAAGTAATAGTGCAAAAAAATTCTCCAGAAATCTTTAGAAAAGTGACACAAGTATTAAAGAAAAAAAAACAGTGTGTATCATACATACCAGCTCAAAACTGAAAAGAGCTATAAAATAGTAATAAGAGAACCACACCTAAAAACCAATACAAAAAATTTATGTGAAGCACTATCAAAAATCGGACACCAAGGGAGAACAATATAACCAGATACGATACAAAACAGCCATTGCCACTGCTTCTAATAGAACTCGAGCCCAAAGCCAATAATAAAGAAATCTACGATATTAGAAAAATCCTCTAAAGACCATAATAAAAATTGAACCATCTCGTTATAAAAAGGACTTACCGCGATGCATACGGTGTCAACAATACGGACACGCAAAAAATTACTGGAATAGAAACTCGGCGTGTGTCAAATGTGCAGAAAACCACCTAACAGTATACTGCTCATATACAGGAAAGATAGAAGAAGTAAAATGCTATAACTGCAATGAAAACCACCCAGCCAGTTATAAAGCCTGCGAAGTCAGAAAATAATTACAACGTAAACTGTTTCCACCACTTCGAAGCAGAACATACAACAATTACCAATCACAACAAGATTTAACAGAAACAGATCCAACACCAAAAGTACAATACGAACGAAACATCACCCATAAATATTCAAAACCAAAGCAACAACAATGACAACGCTACAGAAATCAAGGAACTGCTCAAGCAATCCATCAAAAACACTGAAATGCTAACAAAAATGATAAATGGGCAAAACGTAGTACTTAGACAACAAACACAACAAATCACAGTCATGCTACAACAACTAACAAACACGTTAAGTAAAAGCAGCAATAGACACGTTGAAAATAGCAGCTTGCAACTCCAATGGTCTGCAACAACGGGCTTGATACTAAAACATTTCTGTATAACAATAATATTGACATATTACTTGTCTCAGAAACACATTTCACTCCAAAAAGTTACACGAAAATACCATATTACACCATCTATGATACCAAACACACCTCATGAAAAGCACACGGAGGGGTCACAGTAATAATAAGAAATGACATCAAATACCACCTACATAGCCAAACCAGTCATGAACACGTTCAAGCAACCACTGTTACAATACAAACCAACGACAATTACTTTCAGATGTCAGCAGTATATGCACCACCGTGACGCAAAATGATATTGAAAAAATGGGAAGAGTACTTTCATTGGTGGTGACAAATATATCGCAGCGGGAGACTCTAATGCAAAGCACACGCTATGGGGTTTAAGAACTAACACACCTCGAGGTAGAACACTAGAAAAATATATTAGAACTAGTAATTTCAATATATTATCCACAGAAAGACCAACATACTGGCCAACAGATCTCAACAAAACTCCTGACTTGCTTGATTTTGCAGTTATAAAAGGACTAGACGCAAACAAATTAAAAATAACACCCAGTCTTCAGCTTAGCTCCAATCATACACTGATAATAATAGAATACACAAGTAAACCAATTGTTCGACCGTTTCGCGGGGAGATGTGTTCGCGGTGGTAACGAATGTGGTAAATTCCCGTTACGATATGATAATCGACGCCATGAAATCAGCCGAACCCCTATTTCGATTAGGATGATGGATGTGGTTGAATGACTATAACACTGAATTAACAGGTTAATGCAATCTTTATTTCCAACAACTTTTCTCGCGAAGACCGTAAGTGTTTAAAGAGATTCGTGTAACAAGTTACGATGTCGACTGTTAGAATAGTAACAGCGGGTTTTAGATGTGCTCAAATCGAATAGCGAATAACAATTTAATATGTGTTTTCAGCGAAGAGTGGTTACCAAAACTATGATGTGGACTGATCGTAGAATCACTAACAAGTATTAGATGTTGACCGATAGAAGAATGACTAGCGAGAAAAGTCCGGTTTCGGTGTTATCGCGGAGGTATATATGGGTATATACATGGGTATGGGGATATGGGTGTATCTAGAGCACAAGATAAATGGATTCGTTGATGGCATTTTTCGTTAGGAAATTGAGGGCAACTGTCAACGATACAAATTGGACAGGAGAAAGTTAGTGGATGAGAATAGGTGGTGGACGCCTCCAACTAAACATTGATCGTGGCTGGCATTGCTCATGGGAAAAACCCGCTTTTCCCGTGTCTTCTAGGAATGAACAATAACCCTAAGGAATGTTTTAAAGAACACTTATGGGACTTGAAAGTCTTGAATGTTGAAAATACTAAAATTTATGATGGTTCCTTAGGTTTATTGAGGGTCCGAATAAGTGTACTTAAGCATCTGGTGACCATTCTGATCGAGGGTTGGAGTATGGGTTATGTCACAGGACGTAACACAATACGTTATAGCAATCCAGAGTCGTTTTGCAATAAAACCACCAAATGACAAACACTTAAAGAACTAATTGAGAACAACATCAACTGCTATATTCCACTGAAAACATCCGAACACATCGAACAGACAGCAGCAACATTGACAGAAATTATACCAGGAACAACGTGGGTAACTACTACTTATGAATCAAATAACAGGCAAACAAAAATAATTCTACCAGACATCTTTGACAAAATCAGAGAGAAAGAAAAAGCGAAAGCAAAATGGCAAAAACATAGAACACGTGAAAACAAAACACATCTAAATAAACTTGCAAAGAAAATAAAAAGTAAAATAAAAAATCCTAATTTGCGAAACGATAATAAAACCAATTTGGACGTACGGAGTACCACTATGGAGGACAGCAGCAATGAGCCACATAAATAAACTAGAGTCGTTACAAGCAAAAATACTCAGAACAATAGTCAACACCCCATGGTATCTCAGAAACGTGGATATACGCAAAGACCTAAAAATGTCCAAGGAAGAAATCGACAGATACGAAAGGAAATACAAGGAATGAATGGCAACACACACAAACTAGCTGGCTGCTGAAACGAGCAAAACTCATATAGAAAGAAGACTAAGAAAGAAGCATCCCACTGACCTCACTAAAGAAATAAAATAGACAATCTGGAAGATGGTATCCCGCTGGAGGTAACCGACCACATGTTATTTTGTAACAAAGTTATAAAAATTTACCAAATGACCCCTTGGACAAAGTGTAAACCGTCAAAATAAAATAAATAAAAAAAAGAAAAAAAATACTTCTGCTTACGTTGGTGAACAAGATTTTCCCATTCGTGGTTAGGAAACTTTGTATAGGAACACAAGCTGAATTCGCTTAGTTTCTGAAATATTCGTGAAAAACTGCCGCTACCACTACAATAAACTATTAAACTATACAAAAGGCTGTAGTTGCTCATCTGTGTCAATGCGTTCGTTAATAACGTTTGGTCTGTCTTTAAACGATGGTCGGGCGAGTTTAAAGCCCCGTGTACGTGTACATGCTAGGCTACAAGAAATGCCTGTTATAGCTTACAATTCGAATAAAATTCAAATTCACCAATGTATTGGGTTTGAGTTTGAGTTGGAATGTTCAATCCGATCGCCGCGCGGGGAACTCGCAAAGAGCTTGGGTGAAATAATAAGAAGACGACCAATACCGACACATGCGCTGGCACAGGCTATCGGCAGAATTCATTATAGTAGGAACGGCTGTTGTTCACGAATATCGCGGACATTATGCGAGTCTAGTCCTTATATGTATAGAAAAAAGTTCTTCAAAATGTTAAGTTTTACAGCATATCGAAAAACCATCGAAAGCGGTGTCTAGTCCAGCCTTTCTACAATTTAATAAAAAGATTAAAAATTATTTTTATCCGGTAAATAACTTTTGTACCTTGCTTTATCATTTATATATTGCATAGTGGTTATATTACAAAATTATAAATGCTTATACCAACTTGTACTTGCAAATATGGCATAAATTATTGTCCTTTGTAGATTATTCTATATTCTTTTTCCGCATTAACGTCAAACAAGATATATTATTCATGACCTAGGAGGTTAATACGCTGTATTCCTTGTAGAAATGTGAGAGCTATCGCAAGTAAATTTTTTTACACTAGAACTGGATTCTAATTGTATTATGTGTTATTTTATTATATTTGTTTATTTGTGTTAAATATAATATAAATAAACAAGTGTTAGTGAGATAAATAAACAAACAAATTATACAAAGCTATTAACTACTTTCATCATTTATTGATACTAAAAAGCAGAGTTATGTGCGACATTTAAAAAATTGTTCCAGCAACAACATCCAAGTATAATTTGTTCTTACATGTAATCTTTTTTCTCGATCTCGGATATCGAACTATCAAACCATCGCTGTTCGACCACTTAAGAACTTAGAAATTAAAATTCGGTATTTTAATTTGACGTAAACGACAGGCGTATTACATTAACATGCAACTTAGTTATCGAAAACAACGAAACCAATACGTACATACATATAGATATATTGCAAAAAAATCTTTAATAATTTAATCGCTTTAATCTCTAGCTGTCAAAAATGAAAGAAGATAGTTCATATGAATGTTGTTTCTTTTAATAAGAAATTTTAATCTAACTTTCAAATCTTTTAAAAAATTTATATTTTTGGAGATTTCAAAAATAACAATGTTGCAGAAATTTTACTATTGATCTCGAGGTATGATTTCATTCGTAATTTAAATATGAAAATAAGCAAAGCCATCGTCATAATTCATGATTAACTCAGCGTCACTTTCCAGCATATCTATATGTTATGTTAAAGAAAAACCGTTTTTGTCAGGGAACTCGGGCCTAAGGTCTTACCCCCTTGCTTTACGATTTACGTTCCAACAGCGTGTGCCATAAACAACATCAAGGTCGGTCACACGTGAAGCCATTTCATGGTTTAGTTGAGCGTCTCAAGTTGTACAAATCGCACGTCTTCTGATATATAAATGCACATGTAAGGTACAACCAATTTTATTTTGCTAGATGTTTAATAAATAATTATTACCAATGTACTATTGAACAAGAAAGATTCATTATCTTTAAGTAAATAATAAATCAGTAACATCAACGTAGCACGTCTCGTGTGAGCACGATACTGTAGGTTAAAGTGTCAATTATACAGAGACCTGAGACTTAGTGCGGTCAAACAAGTCACGGCAAAGCGATAAAAAATAAATAAAGCTGACAGATATATATGCAATGATCGGTACCACAACCTTGCCGCTATATCGCTCAGGATCACAGCGTGGCCGCTTAGATCCTTTCATATATCCTTGTATATAGCCTTGTAGAGCTTCTTTCATATAACCCTATATTATACCCATAAATCGTTTTCGTAGAGAAAGCATTGACCTTCGCAATGTAACTAGTAAGAACATTGCATCCGGCTGCTTTATTTTTTGAATAAACAATGAAGAAGGAAAATATTCAATTTGGTATAATTTCAAATATATCAGAGATATCAAAATGAAGTTTCGCACAATTCAAATGCGTATCTGATACATTTAGTCCCGTCACGAATTAGTGACATTAAACAAGCAAAAAAACATACATACATTAGTTTAGTTTGCAAGAATTTCTATATTGACGTTCTTCAAAGCCATGTAGCTGCTTTAACAATTAACGAAAATGAAAACAAATCGCGCTACATTATGCCCCAAATGATTAACTATTTGCAAAAAGATTTTTGATTTTGGATATCCTTATGTAAGAAAATTTTTCACTTCCTTAAAGGGAAAAAGCCAAAGAAGAAAAACTAAAAAGTGAAAGTAAAAAGTGAAAAGGAAAACTGAAAATCTTCAATATCTAGACTCTGGACACTTACCAGACTCATCCAGGCATTTCCTAACCATTGAAACGAAAGCCACTGTTGAGGTTATTTTTTGATAGTTAAATAGAGGAACGCGTGGATAAATTGTAAAGTAGAAATATATTTAAAACAAAAGTGTAAGNTATACAGTTTGAATACAGTTTGAGCTGGTCCAGATCCGCACGCTGATAATGTTACTTTTTAACTAAACTCCCCGAAGCCATCGTCGCCTGTCTATTGTCTATAGTCTGCCATCGTTATCTGCACAAGGCATGTTTCAAGATGGCTATAAGTGTTTGAGAAAACCAAACAGATCAGATGTAGAATTTTCTTAGAAGTGATGACCACTTCAACACTTTTAAAATATTCTTCGAGGCCGTTTTTCACTTCGTTTACTGATTTGAATTTTCTATTGCAAAGAAAATTCGTTAGGGAGAGAAACAAATAATAGTCCGATGTTGCAAGATCTGGAGAGTATGGAGGATGTGGTAAAACATCCCAATCAAACTCTAGAAGTTTCGTTCGCACCGCTAAAGAAACGTGTGGCCTCGCGTTGTCGTGGTGGAACACAACACCATGTCTGTTCACCGCTTCAGGACGTTTTATGATAGTGGCTTCCTTAAGTTTTTCGAGTTGAATGCAATATTTTTACTGTTGATCGTTTGCCTTTCCGGAAGTAATTCGTAGTAGAGAAAACCCTTCCAGACCCACCAAATTGAAAGCAGCATTTTCTTCGGGTGAAGCCCAGGTCTTGCTACCGTTGGAGGACACTTATTTCGATTCGACCAAGATCGCTTGTGCGCGGTGTTGTCGTAGAGAATCCAACTTTCATCCCCAGTAATTAACTTTTTTTAAAATGGCTCTCTTTTGTTGCGTTGAATTAGCAATTCGCATGTCAATATTCGATTCGGGAGATTGCTCTCCGTCAATCGATGGGGGACCCACACTTTGTAGCGATTAACGTACCCAAGCTTTGTTAAATGCTCATGAATCGTTGCTCGCGGAATGTTTAAAGCATCTGCTATCTCACGAACACTAGACCTTGGGTTTTCATTGAGGTAGGCCTTGATAAGTTCAGTATCAGTAGTGGATAGACGTCCGCTGCGATCTTCATCTTCCAGATTAAAATTTCCGGCTCTAAATCTCCTAAACCAATTCCGGACTGTTTGAACAGTTACAGACCGATCACCATAAACGTCACAAATTTCCTTTGCAGTGCTTTAGGCGTAGTGTCTTTTTTAAAGCAGTGGAACATAACGTGACGAAAATGCATCTTTTGGTCTTCCATCTTTCATCACGCAAAAACACTCGATACACTTTCTACTAATGTCGAGAGCTGTTCTCTTGCCTTACCAGGGGATAATTAGTGACCACACGATTGACCGTAGAGTGATTTGGTGGTTTGTTTGAACAATGAACTCGAAAAGAACTTTCCGGACGACCTAATAATAAAAGAAACAAGTTGCATAGCCACCAACCGCAAATTAAACGTAAATTAAAAGGCAATTGGCATAACAAAACTATCACTCAATATGAACAGTACATGAACTATTCACTCCGAAAAGCTACCAAAAGATTAAACGTACCTTCCGCACTTCGTCGTAGTAATATTTGGCTACTTAATTACGTTTCACAGAAAAACGTAGTGCAAGTATACAGATCGAAATCGCGGACGCGTTTCCTCAAGAGGACGAGTTCGGAGCGCCTCGTCTTCACCCAAAAGGACTCTGACGCCGGTGTCACGAGTTCCGAAATCAGTAAATCAGACGGCCACGCTTCATCTTGCATACCACATCCATCGAAAACATAAACAATTTATTTTCCCAAGCAATAGCCTCTCCAGAAAGACAGAACCCTAATACTTAAAAAACTCTGAAATAAGCGCCCGTGTCACGTATCATAAACACTCTGCATACCATAGCTGTCAATTTCCCAGGCGATAACCCCTCCAGAGGTACCAAGTCGTAGTACTTAAACACCCCCAAATCGACACTCTAACCGCTCACACTGCTGAATTCATGTGCCAAAATAAAATCATATCTAAAAAGTTCAAGTTTTATTCACTTTGGTTACCTAAAGTTCGAACCGCGTGAATTTTTGTCTTCGACGTGACACCGGCGGGACCGGCGTCGCTGCGCTGCAACGCCACCCGGCCGGGGAACCGGACGGCCTAGCACGGCGAGGCCAGGGATGAGGTGCAATGTGTTATGATCGCACACCGCGCCGGTAAAGAAACGAAGTCGTCTGCGCGCAGTGGGCCCGTGAATATGCTCACGCAGTTCCAGGGCCCCTCCCGTACGCGCTAGGGACGGTCATCGCGAAGGTTTTAGCTGGTAAAGAATCCGGCACTATCCCGCGTTCTCTCCCCGGAGGACACGGGGTGCCTATGAAGGTTTCCTCCGCTTAGAAAAAAGACAGAAGTCGCAAAATATGCATGCTGATTGGTTAGTCGTCGAGCGCAAGGAAGACCCAGTCAGCATGCTCGTTAGGCATCACTCACACATTTCGCGTGCACAAAGTGCGGACCGTTCTTGGTGGGAAGCGAATGAGCGATACCTGGACAAACATGAGGCTTTGAATGATTAGATAATGGTCATAAAAATTCCTCCAGATATCCCTCGATCGATCGGACCATTACAATTAGTTAAATTTCCTTTCGGAAATAACTACGTCTCTGAGATACTCAATTACTGAGAACGGGATGGACATAAAAAATTAAAAGCATTGTTACCATTGCTAAAAGCTAATGTCACGTGACAAAAAATTAATGTAATTCAAAAAATAGTTTTTTTCTTCGAAAGCTGAGTGTCTTAAAAGTACCTAGGGAAATTCTCATGTTACTATTCCTTCAGACGGAACAGATCCATTAGAATGGCAGTCTGCTACTATTATTTATTAGTTATAACATTACTATTGTGGTGCAGCTCCCTCTTATGCTGGTCACTTCATTTAAACAATTTTAATACATTTGCTATATTTAAACATATTTACTACATTTTTTGACGTTTGAAGAATACCGTAACTATTCGAGACTGTCAATACCTATCTTGTCTCAGAAAATTTTTTAAATTTATGTGTAATGATTCTGCAGAAAGATCAAATCTCTGAAAAGAGATTTTTGCGACCTATCAACTAGGTGGCGATCAGTCAGGTTGCAACTGGTTGATTGAGGTCGCGAATCTTGAACGATATTAACGTTCAAGGTGGAGGTAGATTAAAGATGTCTAGTAAGCTCATGTTTAGTAAATTTATTTGAACTGTTTAGTTTAAGCGGAAAAGTATGAACCATAAGTAACGGAGTTTAAACGTAGGCGAGTATGTGATGAGTCTCCTTTCTCTTGAAGCATCTGGTGCTTATATTTTAAGTGTCAGTCTAAGGGGTGTGTTTTAGTCAACGTTTTTTGCGAAGTGGGAATTTGTTTCTGTCCGATCCTGTAACTGGCCCTCGAACTGTCGTGGACGTCCCGCATGCGTCCAGTTAACGCCATTGTACTTGATCTATTGTCGAGCTTTATTGGGTGTTACGACCGTTCGCGGAGAGACGCGATCTTGGATAAACGCGTCAACGAGAGTTGTAAATTCTTGTTACGATTTGATAATCGACGCCGAACATAATCGTTCCCTTTAATTCCTTTCGGATATTAAGGGTGGTTATAATGATTTTGACACTGATTTAACAATATCAATATATGTATTTCCAACAACAATTCCGAAGGTAATTAACAATTACTTATTATCGTCACGATGATACAATTGAATGTGTGTTAGAAGTAGACTTGAACTTTTGAACTATTTGCCTTTGCTGTGCTTAGAAATTGCGTGTGGTTTTGATATGTGCCTCTTGAAGGTTCGGACAGAACTGTACTGATTTTAACGCTCTTGGTTCCTATGTCCTTTGTCTTTGTAACTGTGGAAACTGAATTACGTGATGTATCGAATGATCCAGCGTCGAGAAGTTTCTATNGATTGACTCATCGGGCCTCTCGAGTGGTAACGAACTTTCTCACGAGGTATCGATATACCTCTAAGCGTGACATCGGCTATGTCCCGCAACAATGTAGGTATTTAAAAATGTAGAAGATCTTTTAGGTGACATTGTAAGACATAGGAACCGTTGGATACTGACATTGTTACGCTGCGAGATACAAATTATGTTGTGTCGTGAATTTGTGATTAAATGTACGTTATTTGGAACAACGGTTGAGAAAGACGGTTTGATGTGATCCACGCGGCGTAACATTAGGTGTCGAGGTTTATGCTACGTAGTTTACTATTAAGAGGATCTGTCGGATGCTTAGGATTTCAATTAACTTCTTGACCCAAAATCTTGAACAGATATAATATAGTTATGTAGAATACATATTGTTAAAGTAATTTTATCAGCATCTTTTGGGTGTAGTTATAATCTTCTATTATAAATTGGAAATTTTTGTATCAAAATTTCGAAAGCGTTCTGCGACAATCTTCTTGCACTCGCGTGCTGATATTTGAAATACGTTTTTACAACATTATCGAGTTGTAGTCGTCGTGGTCCTAATAAATAATTTTTTTGATGGGAAGCCCTATCGCCAACATAACATGTGGCATGCAAGATGTTTGCTGCAAGTTTGGAATTAACAAAAATTCTCCTTCGCTATTTTTGCTATAAGTTTCGATATCTACAACTATAAATCTGTACAATGCATCAACTACTGCCATTAACATAACGGAAAATGTTTCATTTTGTAATTAAAATACAATAATCCATTATTTGGTTGGTGCTGTAATTAAGCGTGTGTAATAATATCTTTAATTGTGTTTGGCGTTAAGTGTGCCCATACAGTTTGAAAATTCCAAAAATTATAAAAATCTAGCCGCAATCGAAAACTGTTTCTTTTTATTGTTTTTTTAATTCAAATGTATTTTGCAAAAGATGTTTAATAATAATCGCATTACGGACTTCGATTACTATTACTATGTATAGATTACTATCTACTATATGAGTTGAATGTTTCTTTACAAAAGGCTGTTGTCAAAAAATTAAAAGGACTCCACTGATGCATTCGCTGATCAATTTTTGTCTAATCTCTTTATCTTTTCTCACTCATTCTTCCTCTATGACTGACTCATGATTTCCACTCACAGCCACACACTCTCTTCCTACTCATGTCAATTGCACAGAGCAAAATTGCTTAGAATTGCTTCCTAATTATATTTTTCCAACAATGTGTACAATTAATTTACTACATGAATATAAAACATAGGAACTTCCTTTCTTCTAATCAAACTACGTCGACTTGGGATAGTCTGCGATGCATTCCGTAGAAATGAAAAAAAGGAATGAAGGTATGGACAGGAAATGTCATTTCTGATTCCATTTTTCAATGAGAAGAATACTATTACTTCAGTAATAATCGATGAAGATTACAACAATTCTTTTATGATTGATGAACTTGAATAAAATTTTCCAAAGGAAGAAAGAGCCGATACTACAAATACTGTTCAGCCTAACAAAGAATATGTTTCAGTAATACTATAACCATCTTCAACATGCAGGGCAAATATTTGAAATAGGCGAGAAAGTGCATCCACGTCTCTAATGAAATACATTTTACAAAATAAAGGCAATATACAGAAGGGAAGCCATAGATTTATTTTTTTAATAGTATTGCATCAACTAAATAGTAAAACAATTCTCGTCATACCATCGAGCAATTGCTAAAGCAATTTCTATTATACTAAGAATTTCTATTCTTTTCTATTATATCGAATTTGAAGTTACAAAATATACCTGCAATGGAATCCAACACTCAAGATAGATCGTATATGTCGCCCTACTCCAAGAGACGATTCACATTAGTTATTACGCGACGGTAAGATCATGTCAAACCAGACACCGATCAAAATTGCTTACAATCCAATGAGAATCCAATGAGAGTACTCATGGTCAAATCAAAATCTCTTGGCCTGACTTGACGTGATCTGACCATACCATGATCACTAGTCTGAATCAAACTTAATTCATCAGGTGCCTCGCACTGATTAACACAGGTGCAACTCTGTTGATATTAAACGCAAGGAACATCACGTGTACAGGATGTCAAGCAATTATATGTTGTGACCACCACAGCATGATTTTATATGCTGAGTTTAGTGGAAATTGGTATAAACAAGTTGCCACGAAATTGATTTTGGCCTTAATAATCAAAGTAAAAATATCAACATTCGTTTTGCTTATATTTTACTTATCACGAAGATCAACTTGTTTATGTGAATATCCTTTACATATTCACCTGCAAAAAATCTAATAACACCAAATCGTGGCCTCTTAGACGCCATTTAACTTCCGCTACAGAGATTTTTCCATACAGTAAGTAATATTGCAATATTTTGGAATCATGAAGTTACCTATTTTCATTCCATTTAAGGTCAATTATTTTACATGTTAAGAAATAATTTCCTGTTTCCTCATTAATATCACGCTATTTATTTTCTGCTTGACTGCGAAATATGAACATATTGAAAATAATATCGATGCAAGAACCAATAGAACTTTAAGATCATTTTTTAAGAGAACGATTGAGACGCGATCCATGATTCTTTTTGCAAAGTTAGTCTTCATGATAAGTAGAATACAATATAAGCCAAAAATTTAATCTTTTAACTTTTATTTCCAAGGTCAAGGTCAATTTTGCGGCAATTTTCTTAGGTATATCAATCTTCATCAAACCGAGCATACAGAATCATGCTTTAGTGGTCATGTATTTCTTGTCGCCCTGTACAAATATAGTCAAATCTTACATACTCAAATAAGAAAACATTTTTATTTGGTATTATATGCCTTTACGAATCGCTTTCTTTTAACTGACTGATCGGATGCCACTGTTCGACGAACGTATATGAATACTACCTCCTGTGTGAAATGATTGATATAAATCCATCTTTAAGTTAAAGACATATAATACCGAGTAAACATGTTTTTTCATTTAAGTATATATATGTTGCATTTACCAGATTGCTCTAGGCTTTCTTAATTTTTACTTTTCTTCTTCTTATCACTACCTATATTTTTTATATTGTTCGTCATATAGGATATATCATATAGATATATATACACATATATATATATATATTTATATATTTATTTATTTATTTATTTATATCGTTTTATCGTGGAAAGATTATCTAAGAAAGATCCGTCGCAATATATATAGGGTCGGGAAACTTCAATAGACCAAGCGGCCGATCATATGTCCTCTTTACATGACCTCGTGAACCTGATCGCGAACGTTTACGCAACGCGTGCGTGCTGGGGGTATGGGAAGATGACAATCATGAATGAAATCACACTCAATTTCTAATAATCCCGATAATATCTTATACATATATATATATATATATATATATATATATATATATATATATATATATATTGTTTGTCGTACTTAGAGTGATACGCATAATTGGCAAATACTTCTTATGCTGCATTGAATTTGAGGAATCTAAGTAAATAAATGCTTCAGGTGGAATATATCCAGACATGCAGGCAATTTCGAGATACTGTTCGGTTTGAAAACTAAGGCTAGGAACGTATGCATTATGTGGAACATCTTGTATCTTATTCCAAAAATCACGAGCTAATATCAACGAGCTAATTGTTATACTAATAATGCTCCATCGTATATCGTGTTATTGCTTACATATTTTTTGGTAGAAGTTTGATATTTTGTAGATATTTGAATATGCTTTCAAACATTTACGTTCAAATAGACGTAGTTGTTTCATAAAACTGACAGTCAGATTAAACTAGTGAGAAATCCATGATATACAATAAAAATATGATATGCAACTACATTTAGTCACGGGTCTAAATAATAATTTGTAATATATGATTTATAACTTAATACTTATTACATATAGTATAAACTTTTATAATATAAAAGTTAATCTTCAATTACTAATAGCTTTTTGAAGAACCAATGAACAATTGGGAATGGGGTTTTGCACACTTTCTCAGACTGACGAAAGCCACGTTTCTACAAAGTTTCAACTTCGTCTACTCAATTTTACATGAATAAATGGCAATTAAAAATAATGCGATGTTCGACGGTTTCTATTCAATTATGGCTGAACGAATTCGTCAATGCTGATGTCGCGGTGTTCGAAATCAGTAACAGGACGGCCACGTTTCATAAGCATCATGCATGCCACAGCTATCGAAACAATAACGAAATAGCTTCTCAGGCGATAGCCCCACTACAGGGACAATACCCTAGTATTTAAACCATCCCAAATCAGGGCCCGACACACTTTCACTGCGACATTTTGAACTGTTACTCTGCTAGATTCATGTGATAAATTAAACTATCAAATCCAAAAAGTTCGAATTTTTCACCTTGCTTACCGATGATTCAAAGGACGCGAATTTTCTGTGTCTTGGACGAGACTCTAACATGTGACATCTTAATTGATATATATGTTTAACACTTACAATTTTTATTTGAAACATTTTGTGACCCGATTAAAAGATTCTGCGTTTATGTGCAATAAATCTATTTTCTACAACAGTGCAGATTGTTTACAAAGTTGGTTCCAGAAGATGATTAGTTTAAGTTTGCGGAACGAAATTTCAAATTTCGAATACCTTGATATCTCTGAAGAAAGTACAAGACGCAAAGATATAAAATTATATTCATCCGATGACATCCTTTATATAAAACGTTTGTAATTCTTCTAACTTTTCTGATTCATTTCATCACCATATTTTGTCTTTCATCAAACTGCCAAATATCAATGTTACGATTCGGCCTCGTCTCCAACTTTCGTAACTGCTTCGATCGTGTTTAAAAATCAAACGGTAGTTGCTGCCACCAGAAATGGTCGTTAGACTATTTCAAATTGATCGATTCTAAGCTTTTGAAACGAATCAGAACTACTGTACGGAACTGTACTGTTTCGAAACTAAATTAATTAAAGTTAGATTAATGTTAAGAATTGACGTTTAATTCAATAGTACAACCGGATTGGTAACGTTCACCAACATTTAATGTATTGATAAGTGGTTTCCACGTTTCGGCTGATCCGCTGTGTGCAGGAATACTAACACAGGAAGGATTAAAATTTCTTAGGACAATTAGAGTTTCAAGATCTATTTAATTTGTAATTTATTCAAACTGCTAATTCATAAATTTGTTTACAAGACTCCGGTATTACAAATCGAGAATGATAGTTGTTAACGTACAATTTGTAATGAAACTTACTTGGCTTTATCGTCGACCGCACTTAGGAATATCCCAAAAGTTCGTATGATGATTGGATTGTAGATTATAACGAGGTTTACAAAGATTTTGATCGTTTCTGACAGTTACAAAATCTGACAACTATAAACTATGTGTGAAATGGAACTACAGTGGCTCACGAAAGTATTCGAACGCTGTAACATTGTTGATAGTTTTTCATCTTCTTTTGCACTGAATGTAAACATCATTGCTAAATGAAAATATTGATACGTTCACTTAATGTTAGGATATCGTTTCAGTAACACTAACGTAAAGGTGTGCATAATAGTATCTAAAATAAATACTAAAAAGTCCAAAACAAAAAAGGGTGAAAGAGAAATAATATTCTGATTACACGAGGACGGCAAATCATATAACGAGATTGCCGGAATTGTGAAGTACAGAGAAGTAAGTCCACAATACATTATATCGTAAAAGAGTCAAAGAATGAGGGAACACTTGCAAACAAAGCTTGATCAGGTCGATCAAAGAAATCGACTGGAAGAGAGGAGAAAGTTATCATTCACGAATTAAAAAAAAATCCTACTACATCCGCTCCTGAACTCGCAAGTATGGTAACTGATATGTTTCATAAAGAAGTTCACCTGGAATTATGTCGACGAATCTTACGAAACAATGATTTTTATAGGAGTGTATCGCGAAAGAAGCCATATATTAATGCGATAAATCATAAAAAAAGATTGCCTTTTGCAAAAACCTATATTAATAAAGATAATCCTTTTTGGAATAAAGTCATCTTTTCGGACGAGCCTAAGTTTAACATGTTTGGCTCAGATGATCAAAATTATGTGTGGTGAAAACCAAATACGGAATTGGAAATTCGACATTTACATTAAACAGTGAAACACGGAGGCGGATCGATCATAGTGCGGGGATGCATGGCTGCCAGTGGTACCGGAAATTTGATATTTATTGATGGAATACTTGATAAATATAAATATTTAAATATTTAAAAAAAATAATCTTAAAGAAAGTGCCCGTAAATTAGGATTATTGGAAGATTTCCACTTCCAAGAAGATAATGATTCTAAGCATAATGCTAGAATTGCGAAAGGATGGATCGTATATAACATACCACACGTGTTAATTACTCCACCGCAAAGTCTAGACATAAATCCGACTGAAAATTTATAAGCTGAAATCGGAAAAAGATTAAATAAATTTCAGATAACCTCAAAGCAAGTATTGAAAGATTAAATTATAGAAATATGGAACTCCGTTGACTGTAGTTTTACAAAATCATTGGTTTACAGTATGGAACATCGATTGAGACACATTATTGTTGCTAAAGGTGGTCCAACAAAATATTAATATTAAATAATTTAATAATATATGTAGCGTTCAAATACTTTTGTGAGTCACTTACAATGCTTGTTTCTAATAAATGTATCATAACTCTTACCTACGTTGTTAAATTCTTTTCAAATTTTACTGACATAATCTTAAGACTTCCATCTTCCTATTGACATCTACTTGTCTAAGCAAATTATTTTAATGTACATTATTTCGGTCATTCAAGTTTGCATATGTAAGCGTTAAAATATATTCGAGAACCACTATAGCTGCGTATAACTGATTTTGCATTTTCCATGCCATATCAATGTGGGATTCTATCTGCGCAGTTCTTTTGGCTAGGTTTAGTCCCTTTTTTTTTTCTTTATTCTTTTAATCTCTAAACACAGAAAACAGTTTAGGCTCGTAGTAAATATCATTTCAAAATCCTTTTTTGATCTTAACAGCAGACTTTTCCAGTCGTGAATATTTCTTCCGAACAGTATCATCCACATGAGTTACTGAAGTGGTAGAATTATTTTCTCTTTTAAAAGTGCACTTTTCAATACGTGATTGTTGTATATCATATCCTTTTAATGCTCCTGTCAATTTCTTATTGCAACAACCTTATATTTTCCATTTTCCTTTGTTTAGGACATCCATTTGCTTGTTAGTCATTTCTTTTCTTTTACTTTGTTTAATGTCTTAATCAATGCCTAATTTAATGTCAGTTCCCAAGTCTCCTTTCTAAGAATTATTTTCTTTCTGAATGACTTTCATTCCGATAGCTTATTGTTTCTCTTCATAACCCCTTGATATACACGAAATACATAATCGTTATACTTGAAAGGAAACCACCTTCGTTTTTTTCCTTTCTTGCATGTGTACCTCCAAAGAGTATCGGTGGTTCATTTATCATCCTTTTATATTTATACATATTGTTTTATTCTTTAAGTTTACCATTTTTTGGAAGCTTTCTTCTACACTTACCATCATAACTTAGATTTTCTTCTTCTTCTGCTTCGTTCTGAGAGTATTTCTTATATTTGGTGTGAACTACAATTCTGTTACTTTTTGTTGTTGTCGTATCCTTTTCTGTCTCCAATAGTGACTCCTTATCTAGCTTGTCAATGATTACGTCTCTTGAGACAATTATTTCTCTATTTGTTTGATCCCATAGACTGCGATGTCCTTCTGAGTGTAGCCTACAAATTTAACAATACTGCCTCTACTGTTTAGTTTTCTTAATTATCTTACCTCTTGTAGATATAATGTCCAGCCAAAAGTTCTCAAAGATTCCTGATTAAATTTACTGCCATTCCACATTTCTTATGCGGTTTGTATATTGCCCATAGTTCAGTTCCTGTGCTGTAAATACGCAGTCATTTTTATTGTCTCACCCTACAGAGTTTCATTATCATCAGATCCTATGATCATTACTTTAGTTATCTCTATTAATGTTTTACTTAAACATTCGGTTCATCCATTCAACCAAGGAATGTAGTTTATAATTATACTCTTGACCTTACACGAATTCTTAAATTCTGAGTTATAATTACCATTGTCGCAGGGTATATCACTTTGCCACAATTTGAGCTACATATCACCTTACCTTATCAACTACAGTTGTTTTACTTTCCATAAGATAAACCATCACATAATATGTATAATCGCCAAAAAAAAGTAGAACAATACCTGTTTTTTTTTCTCGTGTCCGGAGTAACTACTCTAATGACATCCGTATGAATTACTTCCAACAACCTTGTGACCATCTTCCTCCTATCTCCAAAAGCTATGCTTATATGATTTGTATTTGACTGTATATATATATATTTTACATCTTAATCCGTCTTCTGTATCTTCTTCCTTAAGTTGAATGCATTTCGGCACCTGCAACAACTTTCTCATATTATCTAACCTAAATGACCCGACCTCTCACGCCATAGTTCTACTAAAGATCTCTTTTCACCCACATTGCGATTTCTGCAGTTGACTGGTTTTAATGATATATAAACCTGTCTCATTCTTTACTCCACTGAGAATAATTTTTTTTTTCTTACCTGTTATTACCTTAATCAAAATTAACACTTTCTCCTCTTCCCGTTAGCAGACACGATGTTATTGCTTAGGCTTGGCATATAAAGTACATATCTAAATCTACCATTTCTTTGTTTTCTTCCTTGCTTGTCTGCCATTCCGACTTTTGTCATGACTTACTTTTCCTTCTCCGATGTGCTTTCATCATTCATCATGTAAGAATTGAATAATCGTCCATTTCTGTTATATTGCTTAGATTATTCCCTTTCTTTCTAATCAATATCAATTTTCCTCTGTACGACCCGGCTTTTTACATATCCCATATGGTTTTATGAATTTCTTATTGCAATTCTTTGCTGTGTGACTTGTTTCGTAGCAGTTATTGCATTTTATATTATAACCTCTTTCATTGGTTTCTTCTTTTCTGCATACTCTTGTAAAATGGCCCTTTGTGCCACACTTGCAGTATTTTCAGTTTTAAATGCTATTACTTCTTTTTGATCTGATATATTCCACCCTTTTTCTGCCAATAGTTTAACTGGTAAATTTTTCAACTTTCTCAACTCTGGGGGCGTTAATTGCCGGACACTGATAACAAATCTACAACTTACTGTCAGTGCTTTCAATAGTTTTGAAATAATCATTGTGTCGCTTATGCTTTTCCCTTGAACTTTTGGGGTTAGGTTGGCGTTAGGTTCGGATATGGAGTGCCATATCAACATCACCCAATTTTTTTAAATATTTTTATTCAAAATACTCATGCATCAAAGCACACTTTCGTATGTTTCCTTCAATACTGCCACATTTTACATCCAGTAACACATGTTACTATATGTATTAATGATTACTTATTTTGGATACTCACGATGATTCGTTTCACCCTGGCATCTCTTTTTTTCGATTCTCTAGTATTTTCTTGTTTCAGTGTAAATTTGTTTTTTACGGCGCCCAATACATCAACTGTGTTTATAGATCGCCAGATCTACATTTGAGAAGGTTAGAGACTGCATCCTTCGCCATCTTTCAATTTATCAACGTTTCCTGGCGCCTCTTGTGTGTAACGTGCAGCACACATCTTTGTCTCCCAATAAAATAGAAAATCAATATTTTCTATTTCATTTTTAACAAAGCAGATTCTAATACCAAATCCCTATTCCTTCGTGGAAAAATTTGAACGTTATGCATAATGGTATAACATTGTGTTATATGTATCAAAAAAATATAAAATATAGATAATACACGCATCTAGATATAATTGGTAACAGTACGAATATTATATTGAGAAAAGTACAAGTAATGAGATATTTATGCATTCTACATTATTTAATAATTAAATAATTATTTAACATTAATCTCATTAATTTGTTTGCTAGGACTTTCAACTAATTGTTTTTCAACAACCAAATTCAAAATATGAACAATCAGAATATTAATATAAATTAATATAAATTATTTTAAAGAAGTTTAAATATGATTTAAGTTGATACAAAACTTACCAAAGTCTTTTTCAAATCTAATCGATCGATTCAATCTAATATCACATGTGTAGAAGCTGAATTGTGCTTAATGTTTTACAGTAGTCCATACATGATGTGCATAGTTTCGTTACTGAGATATTATCATCGGGTGGTACAAGAGAATGTAATTATTAAAGGATACGCAAGAATTATGACATGTCTCATGAACAATAGGTACTTTTCACTGACTGTCCACAAAAAATTATGTAATTTATTATTACTTCCTTAAGAATATATAAATATAAACTTAATAAATTATATTAAAATAAGTAATGACATAACGAATGTCAATTACACTAAGTGAGTAGAGAGTTCCGAAATTAACATGTAATATTCACGACTACAATAATAATAGAGTTGTACTACTCAATTATATAGTTACATAGTGTTACTTTCCAATGAAAGAACTTTTTATCAGGTTTCATACATTTCATTTTCATAGTATCAAATTTTTGTAGTTACATGAAAATAAGATGATATGCAAATCAATATATTTGGATTATTTATTATACATTAATTTTTATTATTAATTATTAATTATATATTAATTAATACTTAAATGTTATATATAATGAATAGAATGTTGTGGCAATATTTTTTGTAGTCACTGTATCCAGTTCGTATTATTATTCATATTATTTATATTATTATTCGTATTATTCCATCGCTATAGAATGCTAATCATTTCTTTATTTATTTTATTCTGCGTTTTTACAATTTGTCCAACGGAACATTTGATATATCATTATTGCGAAATAGCATGTGGATGGTTATCCCCAGCAGGATACCATCTTCCAGATTGTCTATTTTATTTCTTTAGTAAGGTCAGTGCGATGCTTTTTTCTTAGTCTTTTTTCTATATGAATTTTGCTCGTTTCAGCAGCCAGCTGGTTTGGGTGTGTTGTCATTCTTTCCTTGTATTTTCTTGCGTATTCACCGAAAATGTAATATGGTTGCATTTACTGGGGTTTGCTTTTATTTATTTGTCTTGCAGCCATTTTTCTAGTCATTTTTTGTGATATATTCTTGTAGTAATGTGACTGTTGTTTCTGGATTAGTGTGCTTGACTAGTATAGCCGTATCATCCGCGAATGTCAATATTTTGCTGTTGGTAATTGTTGGTATGTCGGCCATGTAAAGTGTGTATAATATTGGTCCCAAGACGCTTCCTTACGGTACCCCTGTCTTGATGTCTTTAACTTCAGAATATGTGTCCTTTATTTTTACTACAAAGGTTCTATTGCTTAGGTATGATTTGAGTAGTTGCTAGATTTGTTCCGGGAAGTGTTTCTTAAGAAGCTTTCATGATTCACTTTGTCAAATGCTTTCTCGATATCCATGAAGAGGGCTGTACAATATTGTTTCGTTTTCAATGCTAGTAAAATTTCATTGATGTGCCAGGAAAACATTTGTGGAAGTAAAAAAAAATATTGTATTATTTGAAATTATTTTTATGTCATAAAGTTTTCGCACACAATTTACTTGAAACTTACTCGTAATACTAGTGAACTACATATGAATGTATGAAATCTTACGCTATGTTTTCTATTTCGCAATTTTTTTAATAATCATTATGACACATCATAAAAATCATTAACTTACTTACAACGACAAACTATTAGTTTAGCAGATATTTTAACTTTCAGTTTGTAAAACTTATCGTATGAAAGACAGGATAAGACGAAAGTTAGTAGTTCTTTTGTATTTATTTTACGAATCACCGCAATGTCTGTGCTCCGGTCTTTAAATTTTTGGTCTGGTTTGTTCTAGGAATGCAGGTAATCGTTCTTTACAAGCAGTTGTTCCAACCTGGAAAGTGTTTATTTTCTTACAGTTTTTTTCATATTGCTTCCTGAACTAAATATGATATTAAGGTAATACTTTGGGACGATATTTAGAACATCTAGAACAATCGCGAGTAAAGTTTACGTGTTTGATTTTCAAAAAATGGGGGGTTGGTAAAAAATTCCTCTTATTGAGACTGTTTGTAAAACCTTTCAAAATAATTCATTATTCATTTAGAACAATGTAGAACAAACATAGAGCAACTTGGACTAACAAGAAGAAATACGTGATTTAAAACTAACTAACTACATACAGGTTACGCTATCACCTCCGGTGCTTTGATGATGAAGCATTCGAATCCAAACTTCGAAACGATTCGAGACTTTTCAAAACTATGGAGATTCGAATCACTTCAAACATAATTCAAAGCTTAGAGCAAGAGAATGATAGTTTTGATAGTTTTGAAAGTTTTTATCGTCCTGAAAGTCTTGACCGTCTCAGTTATTTTGAATCGTTGATAAATTCGAGTCTGACGACTGACGACATATGGCACGTTTTTATTGCTGTTGATAGTCGGTAGGTCAGTACGAAAAAAGAATGAAGTAAGAGATCGGATAACCGAGAAATTGGAACGCCAACATATCGGTGTAATAACACAGGCACGCAAAATGGAATGATGAAAAAGGCGATTCAATGTTCTTATTTTTTATTTTTGCTGTATGAAAATTTTGTAACGCCTTGGTGTGATCTTCTTTCCGCGATATGGAATAGGTAACAGTTCATGTAAAGTACGTAAAGTAAATGAATATAATTCGTGTTATGAAATCATTTCTTTATCATTTATAAACTGACGTTGCAGAATAAGCTGAAATCTGTTTTGCCAATTGGGAAAGATTTGGCTACTTGGTAGCATTATATCTCCAATAATCTGGTGGATTGCAATATTTATATAACTTTGTAATTCGTTTATTGGTCCGGAATCACTAGCAGAGATTAGATTATTATGGCATACTTCATCGTTAAAGATATCCATAATGACGAATTATTTATTACTGATGTGGCACTAGTATTTCATGTGGCAGATAGAATATCCGATAAATTAGAAATATTGTCTATTACTAAACTTCTGCATTCTCAGTGTTGTCACATAAAATAAACCCCTAAAGCTTTCAATGTCGTTAAAGTATTTTTTCGTAACTTCTTGCAATTTTGTAGCTAACATATTATCACTATATAATTGAAGTGAAGCATGTAATTATTTCGCAGCTGTCATAACTTTAGAGATTGATATTTACGTTTCATAACTCAGTTCTGATATTAAAATAAAAAAAATGCTTTTAACACCCAAAAACATCGAGATAATAAGTTCCATTCATGCGCAATTAGAAAACCGAAAGAAACATTAAAGTAAGATAATATTGCCATTACAGCTGGTTGCTGACGCATAACAGGAGTGCTCCGGAACCTTAAATTTAATTCGACCTAACCCTGACCTAACTCCAATCAGTTTTCATCGTTTTGCCATAAATGATAATAATAAATGTACGTGATACGTACTAACGTTTCTTAACTAACTAACGTACTAATATAATTAAGATTTTATTCTGACGTAACAAATAATTTGGAAAACAATTACATATTATAGAAAATTGATTTGTTCTTTCACCGAAAGGTTAAAAGCGAATCTTTGTTTTTCAGAATTACGTCAATCTGTAAGTGTTTCAGTAAAAGTCAATATGTCTTGCCTTCCGAAAAAATATTTTGTTACGTTTACAAAGTAGTTACAATAATAGGAATTTCACGCTTGATGACGATACGCCATTAGTACAAGAAAATATTGTATCCCTAGTGAACGAATCATGTCTGATATTTCTTTTTTCGTCGAGGAATGTACTAATGATGACAATAACAAAATGCATGTTGAAGTTACTGACATTAATGATTTATCAACATCGATATGCTTTTCAGAAATGTGTGCCATTGAATATTTTGCAGAGTATATATGGTAAAAAGCTGTGTTGAAAAAAGGCGATGTAGTAAATATTACGACGTATTTGTTTCTTCTCCTTTTTATAATTTTTCGTTCATTTTTGACGTTTCTTTTCTCCTCTTCTTTACAGCGCCATGCGCATTTGCACAAATGCTCGTGTATTGTCGACGTAAAGGGTATGGCCTTTATCTAATTACGGTTCTAGGAGGGACATTACAATACTTCCTGATTTACCACAGTCTTTATATTCGGGTCCTATAGTAGTACCAGCCCCCGTATAAATGATGAAGTCTTGAATGTAACCCATCTTTCAGTCACAAAGAATGAACGATTTTATCTTAAACCTATTCCTCGTCAATGGAATAAATTACTTAAAAGACCTTGTCTTTGTATAGAAGCAGACTTTCATCTATACACAGGTTACAGTAATGGTAAAAGAATTTACAAAATGTTCTTCGTAGTTCATCAATTATTTTTCGGATTTCATGTAAACGATCGGAATTGGATACATAATTGTCACTAAAATGCAGCATTTGTAGAAGTAATAAGTAGCGGTCTCTGCTGATTACTTCAGCAAAGATATTGCTTCTCAATAGATTATCTCTGCTCCAGTGTTCTGCTAACGATAGCCTTTTATTTCTGGTCATCAAAAAAGAGATAGCGATGAAGCAATATAATTCATTTAGCTGCGTACGTACTATTATCTCATTGTTGTTCTTCTGTCGTCGATAGTTGTTTGTTTTTTCAGCAAAATATTCTATCAATTTTTCGCTGACAAATAACTGAAAATATCTATAATTTTCTACGAGTAACATATGCCTGCTTGAATTCCTGAATTCCGTGCAGTCGCGAATGTTGCCGACTTTAACCGGCGCACGTTGCTCTGGGTCATATCGTGTATCATGCGGATGACGGATATATCTGGTATTAGGAGCAAAAGGGTTAAGGAAAAATTTTCTTACATAAGGACATACACAATCAAAAATCTTTTTGCAGATAATTGATCATTTGGAGCACAATGTAGCGTGATTTGTTTTCATTTTCGTTAACTGTTAAAGCAGCTACATGGCTTTCAAGACCGTCAACCTAGAAATTCTTGTAAACTAAAATTGGTGTATATATCTTTTTTGTTTGTTTAATGCCACTAATTAGTGACGGGACTAAATGTATCAGATACGTATTTGAAATATGCAAAACTTAATTTTGGTATCTTTGATATATTTGAAATTATAACAAACCGGACATTTTTCATTTTCATTGTTTATTTAAAAAACAGAGTAGCTGGATGCAATGTTCTTACTCGTAGCATTGCAGAGATCAATGCTTTAATTAGAAGGACGAGAAGGGGTACAAGACGAACTCTTTCTTTACGGAAACTACTTGTGGGTACTTTATATGAAGGAAGCTCTACAACTAAGCGGCAACACTGCGATCCTGAGCGATATAGCGGCAAAGTTATCGTATATATTATATTGTATACTGTATATCGTATATTGCATATATATCGGTCGGTTTTATCCAGTTTTTGCCGCTTTGTCCTGACTTGTCTGACTGCTTAGGTCTCAGGTCTCTGTATAATTAACCCCTTAACCCACTGTATCGTGTGAGAGATGTGGTAGGTCGATTGAGCCAAATCAATTCTTTAAAAGATTTGAATATTAGATTAAATTTCTTTCGTATCGATCCAGACTTAAACCAAGTTGGAGTCTCACTGCCAACAGGCTCACAACATAGCGACAGAATTTCTTTCGAAAATTTAGCAGACAAAGATTTTTTTACAATATATCTATATGTATGTACAAATTGGCTTCATTGCTTTCGATGACTAAGTTGAAAATTAATGTAATACGCCTGTTGCGTCAAAGTAAAATACCGAATTTTAATTTTTAAGTTCTCAAGTGGTTGAACAACGATGGTTTGATAGTTCAATATTCGAGATCGAGGAAGAAGATTGTATGTAAGAACAAATTATATTTAGACGTTGTTACTCAAACAATTTTTAAAATATCGCCCATAACTCTGCTTTTTAGTATCAATAAACGACGAAAGTAGTTAATAGCTTTGTATAATTTGTTTATTTATTTATCTAACTAACACTTACAAGTCTCCATTGAAATAAGAAATACTTGTCAAGGCAGGCGTAGATCTAAGAAATCTTATATAAAGGATTATGTTCAAATAATCGTACTCTGGCATTTTGAAAAACTAAATCAAATAAAAAGGTATTGATTCTTAGTTCAATGCATACACCCGTAGAAATTGAAGAAAATGATGTTCATATAACGAAGACAATTATATATATAATAGCATTAAATTCGGAATAGGGGTGACCGACCAAATGACCAGAAAATACACTGTAAAGTTTAAGTTTCGGAGACGGCCGCTACAAGTATTTTTCAATATCTTAGACTTAGCTGGGATAAATGTATGGATTTTATATAAAGAAACCACGGGAAAACAACTTTCGAGGCAAGAATTTTTATTTCAGTTGGGAGAAAAGCTCGCCACCGAATATCAAAAAGAGCAACAGCTAGACAAAGAAGATCCAGCAAAACCAAAATCTGCCTAAAATGTAAAAAATACATGAAAAATGTGGAAAATGTGCGATCGAGAAGCCTATAATTTGTAAAAAATGTGGTGAAAAAAATAAAATGTACATTATTTCTTTCTAAACGAAAGAAACTGTACCTTTTCACTATCAAAATGGCAAATTATCTTCATTCTATATTAAGAATTATAGTTATTCTAAAGGCTGCTCATTTGACCGGTCACGGTAGGGATAAGTATACGTGAAGAGTTTCAGTGTTATATAAGTTTGACATTTTTGTAATTCCAAAATACATTCTTGTTGATAACTAATAACTTGAAATAACTAATCAAATCGGCAGTTCGGGGGATACAAATACTCTTGTGACTCTCTATATTCGGTTATTCTTCGTGCAATCGTCAATGTGGACGGATGTCAAAGTGAAACCACGCAAGTTCAACATTTCCAAGTATTCAGAACATACTGCGAACGCAAGTGTCTTGAACAAGTTCGATTGTTTTCTTACACTGCTGGAATAAGAATCACAGAAGGGTCTTGTTCGCGTGGTAAGTGTCACTTCTTAAAAATTGTCACTTGGAACAGATATGAACAGAGACGAAACGGACTGTGTTAGGAGAGGTAGTCTTGCATTATTATGAACAAATACATATAGTAATATAATAAAATATCTCACACACCATAGTGCTGAATATTAATGTGAGTGATTGTATATTGTTGGGTTTTAACTGGTTAGAATTCTGAAATCCGATCGGCTAAGCATTGTTTTGGTCAATTTTAAGAAATGTTAGAAAGAGCAATGAAGTGACTTTACAATACGTATTATCAAACGTCCTGTATTTTCAGTTCCGTTAATTCCTCATTCGGCAGTTTCCTTAGCAAGCCAACTCGCAATCCACATGCGGCAAAAATTCATTTGGTAGAATTCGGAAGTTGTTGATTCTTTCGATAATGTACCTTCACGCTTTTTGACGTAGCATGTTCCGAAGAATCCATATATTTATGCAAAAAAAATTTTGTGTATAGTTTCACTTAAAAAATCAAAGTTTTATTTGACATATTTTTCGATACTCAATACTTGGCTAGTCGCACTGTAATTAAAATAGTACCAGTTGGCCCACCCTGTATGCGAATGATTCGCATCTATCTGATTATCACTAATAACACGATAACAATGACGTGTTTGGTCTCATTTTAATCAAGAAAGTTTCACCAGCATGTTGATAAAATTTGTATTATCAAAAATGTAAAGTAAAAGCGTTTTATTTTTACATCAATGTTTAAATTTATTTATTACGAACAAACAGACGTGGTTGTAGTCAAGTCATCAAACGGTAGTTGCTGCCACCAGAAATGATCGTTAGACTATTTCAATTTGATCGATTCTAAGCTTTTGAAACGAATCAGAACTACTGTACGGATGATTTCGAAACTAAATTAATTAAAGTTAGATTAATGTTAAGAATTGACGTTTAATTCAATAGTACAACCGGATTGGTAACGTTCACCAACGTTTAATGTATTGATAAGTGGTTTCCACATTTCGGCTGATCCGCTGTGTGCAGGAATACTAATACAGGAAGGATTAAAATTTCTTAGGACAATCAGAGTTTCAAGATCTATTTAATTTGTAATTTATTCAAACTGCTAACTTATAAATTTGTTTACAAGACTCCGGTATTACAAATCGAGGATGATAGTTGTTATCGTATAATTTTGTGATAAACTTACTTGGCTTTATCGTCGACCGCACTTAGGGATATCTATATATCTATACTATAGGGAAAGTTAGTATGATGATTGGATTGTAAATTATAACGAGGTTTACAAAGATTTTGATCGTTCCTGATAGTTAAAAACTCTGACAACTATAAATTATGTGTGAAATAGAACTATGTGACTGTATGAAAACTATACTTGATTGCTACAAGACTGAAAACTGATTGATTGACTAAACACAAGTTGCAAAATTGTGATAGTAATTAACTGAAAAATTATTTTTAAAAAATTGAAGTAATTGCGTTTATTTATATTGGTTTATCGTGGGGGTAATCGTTGTGGGAGTAATAAAAAAAGAAAAACGAATAACATTCGTAGGATATTTATAAATGCTGAGAATCGCACAAACAAGCTTCTGTTTTGAATGTCGAAGCACCCCGGTTCGCAATTTGTTTACTTTAGTGTATGTTTTTCGAAAATAATGCGCATCGATAAATAATTATTATGATAACATAGATAAATAAAGGTCGTTTCACTGAGATCGTGTTTAAATAAAGTACAAAAGAGATCTCAGAAATTGATAACATTTTCGTTGTGTTTTTTCAATTCCCAGTTCTTTATTTGTACCTATTATACATAATATTTACAAATAGTTTTACATTAAACAAGTAACATTTTGCTTTCGCTACATTAAGCAACAAGCACTGCAGGAGTCACGTGCATGTTGTTATTGCAAATTACGCCGTTTGTGTGATGGAGTTTGAGATTATATTAGGTCTATAGGGTGTTTCCGTTTCAGTCTTATAGTTGTGTTGACGTAACAGTTTATCATTAAGGAATTTATGTAGGATTTGATCCTTGTCTTTTTTTCTGAATAGTTTGATTTTCTGAATAGTTTTTCTTCCTATACAGAGCGGACGTGTAATTCTTTGCGGATGTTATCGTTTCTAATGTACCAGGGTGCGTCTATGATCTCACGTAGTATTTTAACTTGTTCACTTTCCATCCTTTGTACGTGCGATTTGGCTGCCATTCCCTAGAGTTGAATGCCGTAGGTTTAAATTGATCTTATTATACTTTTGTAGATTAGCATTAGTTATTTCTGTCAAGCTTGGATTTTCTGCATATGAACCATTTCGTTGATTTTGTAAATAGTTTATGTTATTCCATATGTTATTTGATTATGTTATTTGAATATGTTGATTTCAAGTGAGTTTGTTGTTCAAGCGAAATAAAGAATGAAGACATTTTCCAGAATTTGTTTATGGTCCAATGTTACAATTTAATTCCAGACTGCCTGTTTGCGGAGGTACTTTTCGTAGTGTAAAGGCGATATGTTGACATTTTCTAACATTTATTTGAACTTTACTAGATTCTAGTCAGTTTTCAAGTAGTGTGATGTGATTCTGCAGGTTGTTGGCGACTGTCTCGATATTTTTGTGTATAGGAATTATTGCTGTATCATTTACGAATTTGATTCGTTAACATTTGAGTACTTTGATGGGTGCCAATAGGCTGTATAGATGATGTATAATAAGAGGGCAAGTAACGCTTCCTTGTAACACAGCTGCTTCAGTAGGGCGAATATCAGAGGTGTTACCTTTAATTTTCACATAGAAATATCTATTGTTTATGTAAGATGATATTAGCACATACAGTGAGGTGGATAAAACGAGTTGTACTTTTCCTAGTAGTTTCTAATACCATCCTGGGATGGGATAGTGGAATCCCTTGAATTCTGCCTCCTTATCATATTCATGTCATCCGGGCCTACCTGAGCGACATGTGGATTGAGTACACCAGCAACGATGGAGAGGGACAGCAACTGTCGAGCGTGGTGTTCCATAGTGTTCCGTTTTAGGGCCGATTCTGTGGATCATAGGCTATGATGCGGTACTTCGCTGTCCGTTGCCCCCGCATACAGACATGGTATGTTATGCTGACGACACGCTCGTTCTGGCCGCGGGATGCTGGTGGCATTGAGTCTCGGCAAGGTCGCCGTGGCATGCGCCGTTCGGGCCATACGTAGGCTGAGACTGTGAGTGCCCCACTCCAAGTCGGAGGCCATTTGGTTTTATGATTGGCGGCGCAGGGACAGGCTCCTCCGCCCGGTCTGTACATAAATATAAATGGGGAGGATGTCGGGGTTGGCTCCAGATGAAATATCTGAGCCTCATCCTATGATGATGTCTATACAGTTAATGGACGTTCGAGCCGCACTTTGAGCTTTGGTCCCCAAAGTGACGACAGCAGCGAACGCATTATGCGCTTTGCTACCGAATATCGGCGGGACCGGGGTCGAAGTTCGCCGGCTGTATGAAGGAGCCGTCCGGTCCCGGGTTTTATATGGGGCTCCGGTGTGGGCTGGAGATCTGGTGGCGAGTCGCCGCAGCCTTCGTTTCCTAAGAAAGCTGCATAGGACGACCGCCGTCAGGATTGTGAGAGGATGCCGGACAATGTCCTATGCGTCAGCGTGTGTCCTGGCGGCGTCTCCCCCGTTCGAGCTTCAGGCCTTGGCACTCGGGCAAGTGTACGAAAGCCTGAGAGGTCTGGACTCGGGTGGCGACTCGGTCGGACAGGCAGTCGGAGACGTACAAGGGAAAGCGAGAAGGGAGATGTGGGAGCGATGGTACATCCGGCTAGTTGCGGATACCTACTGGAGGTAGTTCTTTAAGCGTCCTTGCCGTAATTAAATGAGCTCATCTTTCTAAATAGGTTTCCTTAATTGTTGTCGATCACGTTGGAAGAACTTTTATTAGTGAAGACCTTTTGGAGCTAATCAGCCATAACCTTCGTCTGTTCCTCCAGTGATTTTGTCCACGTTCCCGTTGGAGTTTTGATTGGCCTTGCAGGTTGCATTAGTCTTCTTATCTTTTTCGTCGCTTTCCATAAGGAGTAGTGTGATATTTCTGTGGTATTAGGGTTCAGGATATATTTGCTAAATTCTTTATTATCATGGTTACGTATTTCCGCTTTGATAGCCCCAGTTAGTTTGTTTAGTTCGGTTTTGAGACGTCCAAGTCGCAGTCTAATTAGTTCCTGTATATACGATAGATAATCTATGTAGTTCTCTTTTTTGTTTTTTTTCTCTTTGCGTTTTATAATTTGTCCAGCGAGATATTTGGTAAATTTTTCTAACTTTATTGCTAAATAACATGTGGATGGTTACCCCCAGCGGGTTACCATCTTCCAGTTTGTCTATCTTATTTCTTTAATGAGGTCAGTGGGATGCTTTTTTCTTAGTCTTCTTTCTATATCGGTTTTGCTCGTTTCAACAGCCAGTTGGTTTGGATGTGTTGCCATTCTTTTCTTTATTTTCTTGCGTATCTGCTTATTTCTTCCCAGACCATTGTTATTTTTAGGTCTTTGCGTATATCCTCGTTTCTGACATACCATGGGGCATTAACTACTGTTCTGAGTATTATTGATTGTAATGATTCTAGTTTATTTATGTGGCTCATTACTGCTGTTCCCCATAGCGGTATTCCGTACGTCCAAATTTGTTTTCATTATCGTTTTGTAATTTTTTAATTTATTTTCTGTGTTAAGTTTAGAATTTCGACTAGTTAACGAGTACATCTGTTTTCTTTTTGTTTTGTTAATTTTAATTGTAAGGCTTCGATTGTTGGGACTTCGACAGTAGCACAGTTATCGACAGCACTACATCTGGAATTTTCATGCCAACTTACTTTAACTGTTTGACCTTGCTATGAAAATCATTCACAAATTGCGACATGGTTCAATTTTCTTACTTCTCATTTTGTATAGTTGTTTGCATAAAACTGCTTTTCTAATGAGGCTTTTTGACTCGTGGACTCTTTCTAGGCTTTTCCAAACTTCATTGGATGTTCTGGTCTTCCTTATATGGCTTAGTTGCGTTTTTGTTACGCTTAAGAAAATCAACGGCAATTCTTTCTCGTCTTTATAGTTTCATACACCTGCGTTTACTTCAATCTTTATTTCTATTCCTTGAACATACGACTATGAATCGTTGTCTACGAGTACATTTTTCATTTGAAACTTCAATAATTCGTAATTGGAATCTGAAAGCTCTTCGATAGTTTGATATCCAAATACAGATATCTTTCCTTTCAATTAACTTCCTTTATTTTCTTTTCGAAAATTCACTCGTGCGGTCTACAGTTGTACTCTGGATTTATAACCCGTTAGGATTATAGGTGCTACCACGATATTTTGGCAGGGGAACGCGTAATTGTTTTTAAATGTTAATTTGTGCTTTATATTCTACTACTTCTAAATTTCACATGCTCTAGCTTCACTCACTCGCTGCTTCTTATATGCTACTGAAGATTCGGAGCACATATCGCTAATAGCGCGACGAGTCACGCACACCCTCACTCACACAGTCACTCGCACACTTTTACATGTCGCATGACATCGATGTAAGGTTCTCTGTATGTCACTTCGTGTTTTTAGCATGTTTTAGTTATACAATATAGCATTAAAAAAATATGCGATATCATTTAAAAAACCCAAGGTCTCATTGATATTTCAGAAAATTTAGTTCATAAAAAAATTACAATATATACTTCTGGTCAGTTCTTTCGAATACAATAAATTACATTTCAAACATTTTCTGAATAAATCAACAGATAATGAATTATTTCGAAGTGATAAATTTTGCTAAGTCAGCCTGTATATTAATATGCAGGAAATGACTTGGAAGTTATATTATAATATTCGTTTAAACCTGTTTGGAAAGGTTTAATTATAATAGAGATGAAGTATTTCTTATAAAAGAAAGAAAAGTTTATTTGATTTGTATACTGTTTCCTTCCTTTTAAATAGCGTTTCGCAAGCATTAACATTTCAAAAATCTTTTACACGAAATATTTTTACATTAAAAGCAGCATTGCTGTAGTTATCGATATTTAATGAAAACAGAAGTCAAACGTTAATAATTATACATATAATTGCGTAGTTAGCAAATGAACTGTGTTGTAACAAAATTATACAGGTGCTCTTCATGAAACAAATCATCATCGTTGAGTCATTTTTCTTTTAGTACGGATTATCTAGAGATTTCCTTTAGAAAATAATACATATATAGAAATTTAAGATACAAAATTATACAATACGCTTTGTTTTCTAATTTTTCGTTTTATTTTTTGTTATTCAGTTACAGATATTGGGGTTAAAAGTGTGAAGGCCTTGTGATTTTGGTACAATGAATACAAAACTTGATGAAAACCAGATAATTGAAAAACTAAGTAATGTGAATTCCTTGGAGGGATTTTACGCCGGAACTGGGATTCTAATGACTGGGGCGACTGGTTTCGTGGGGAAAGGACTCCTCGAAAAACTGTTACGCGCGTGTTCACGTATCGCTGCTATTTTTATACTGATCCGTCCAAAACGTAACCAAACGATAGAACAACGATTTAAGAAGCTAATAGAT